>CM067301.1:22542103-22956893 GCA_034231615.1 Meghimatium bilineatum
TTGCATTCACACTTGCCGTTAAGCGTAGGGGTGGTATCTTAAGCTGTCATTTCAAGGCCAGATGTGTCGCCGAGGTTGCATTTATTCCATGTTTTGATCAAGGTTATCTTAATGTTTTCTATCCACCGTTTTCTTGGTCTACCTTTGGCTTTACGCCCGGATATTCTTGTATTATATGCTCTTATTGGTATTTGGTTTGGCTTCATTCTCATAAGGTGACCGAACCATTTTACTTGCTGTCTCTCAATATGTTCGATACAGGATATTATACCAACTCTTTTCCTAATTTCTTCATTTCTTATTTTATCTAGTTTGGTAACTATTGCAGCTTTCCTCAGACACTTCATTTCACATGTGACGATTTTTCTTTGCTGCGAAGCTGTTAAAGACCATGTTTGACATTGGTAGCACAGTGTTGGTATAAAAATTATAGATATTATATATATATATATATATATATATATATATATATATATATATATATATATAATATATATATATATATATATATATATATATATATATATATATATATATATATATATATATATATATATATATATATATATATATATATATATATATATATATATATATTATATATATATATATATATATATATATATATATATATATATATATATATATATATATATATATATATATATATATATATATATATATATATATATATATATATATATATAGTAAATAAGACTGCCAAATTTGGTCTGAAAAATGTATAATATGACGTACAACACAAAACAGTGTAATAATGGGACGAAAAAAAACTATTGCACACCATGAATAATTTATAAAATGCGCATCATGAACAATTTAGAAAGTGCGCACCATGAAAAATGTATAAAGTACGCACCGTAAAAAAATGTAAATTTGATACAAAGACTTCGTGTGTTCTTGATGAAAGCATAACAGCTTTTTTTCATGGATGTTTATTTGGCTCTTTGTGCTGATGGCTTCAATGTGACACATCTACAACCCTAATGGATTACGGGTTATATTGTTATTCTATTTCAATTTATATATATTATCTACCAAGAAAAAATATAACGAAATATTTCCCGTGGCTCGATTAATCATCGGAAACTTTCATTTTGTAAGATCGCAACGGTCGCTACTTATCATGTGTTTCCTGAAAAAGTGCAATGAAGAGCTAAAAATACAGACTATTGCTTAACGTATTGATCGTGAACGTAGAAATGTTGTCATACTTATATGAACAGTGGGGATTTCATCACACGAAATCAACACACAGATTTCAAATGCATAATTTACACATCCTTCTGTCCCGTGTAATGTCAATCATTTCATATACTGATGTTTCCGCGTGTCACAATGTTAATTTGTCAAGCATCTTCCCGCTTGTTTTTTCCCTGCCTCTTACGCTATTCATCTTGCCTACTGTCACGAGGAATAAATGTTCCAGTTGTAGAATAGCAACCCTAAGCCGGAAATAGGTGATTTGGGTAACAAAGAAAATATCAAAATGGGAAATGGGTGACTGGGGGTAACACAGGGCAAATATCAAAATGAACAAAAATAGGTATAAATGTTGCCAAAAAAAGTCATAAAACAACCTTGATGAGGTGCTTCTTGTCTCATCATGTGTTCAAACAGTGTGATCTCTTCGTGTAATGTGTGTGAAAAGTTTTCTTTATTGAGTTAAACCCATATTACACAGTTTAGTTTTACAACAAACGAATTAGACTCATGCGTTGGTCATTTTTGTGTTCACAAACTTAAAGGTTATTTCCCTTTAAAGCCAGATAATTTTTGATGGATCCTTGCAACTTTCAACATAATACATTATTTGCATATTGTGTACGTATTTAATTTTTTTGTTAATTTTTTACCAAAACATTGTGTACATTTTTTTAAATTTGTCTTTTTTACAATGTATAATTTTATTATTTATTTTCACTTTACGTAATTTAAAAAAAAAATTAAATATTCGGTATTGACAACACTTTATTTATGCATTGAATATTTCTAAAAGTATATTTATCTTTATAACCAAAAATGAATTTACTTCTAAGTTCAAAGAGGCGTGCCTCGAACAAATAAGGCAAAATTCACCAGCGGTATAAAAAAAAACATATCTTTTTAAAGAAATTGGTACCACGCCCACAGAAATAATGATATACATATTTTCTTTTTTTTTCCTAGTATGTGTACCTGAACCTAATACACTTGCAATACTTTGTAAACATAATTCTATTATCAAAAACCTTAAATGTGTAATAGATTGTTAGGTTCTTGTCTGGAACACGTGCCCTACCAGCTTATTTAGGGATAACTAGTCTAAATATTATATCAACAATCAATCAATAATTAATTTAAATATTAATTATTTTAGAGCTAGGGGGTAAGGCGTGTTTTAAATAACTAATCCTAACCCTAACTTTAAATAAAGTTATATTTAAATTAATAAATGATAACATAAACTGATGAACGTAGCCAAGGGAAATAATCAAATAGGCAGACACGCGTTCCAAACAAGAAACGATGGTTAACTTCTTTCAAGACATCGTCATTACTCCTTTACATGTCAATGGTATTCTCGTCTTGTCATTCTTCTATACAAGCACAATATCCGTTACTTCGACATAATTTCATACTATTCTACGTTTTTCGCCAAGATTCACTTTCATAGATCAAGATTGGGTGAATATAATTTCTAATATCTCTGTTTCACACATCGATAGAGACAAGTATGACGTACATGTACACTTGTGAAGAGTTTCTTTAGAATTTACTTAACTAAAACCATACAATCTTCTCAATTAATTGTCTATTGTCTATGCCCAGGTGGTTTGTTATCCACTCTTGCCGTTAAGCGTAGAGGTGATTGGAGCTTAAGTTTGCGTTCTAAAGCCAGATGTGTGGCCTCGGCTGTGCTATGACCGTGTCTGTACAGGATGTCCCTGACGTTTTCTATCCATCTTTTCCGTGGTCTTCCTCTGTCTTTGTACCCTAATCTCTTTTGGTTATATGCTTGTACGGGCAACTTTTCGTGATGCATTCTCTTAATGTGGCCAAACCACTTGATCTGTTCTCTCTCTATGTAATCTGTACAAGATATTATACCTATTCTTTCCCTGATATATTCATTCCGCAATCTATCAAGCCTGGTGACCCTGGCAGCTTTCCTCAAGCATTTCATCTCGTATGTCACTGTCTTTCTGTAATGTGAAGATGAGAGAGACAAGGATTGGCACTGGTAACACAGTGTTGGTAGGAATGTGTCTATAACTTCTATCTCCATCTTGGGGTGAAGAAGTAGTGGTGACAGTTGGTATGTTACTGCATTTGCCTTCTGACATCTCATTTCTATTTCTCTATCGAGGCTTTTATTTTCTGTAAAAATACTACCGAGATATTTGAACTCTGTTACATGTTTTACTCTCAATTAATTATCACACGAAAATATAAAGTGAAGTATTTGATTAATCTGTTTCAAATAAGCTAAAAATTAAGTCCTTCCTCGGAATAGTTGTGGGCGCTGATCCCAAGCAGCGTCAGTTATTTTAGCTGATCCGATACTCCGTGATTTCCATTGGCTGAAGACACATAGTACACGCAAAGTGGCCAATGATCAGTCACATCAGCCAAGATATGTGACGTTGTTGTAGATCAGGCACAGTATTCTATATTTATATAATGTCATTCTGCTGCTTAATAAAAAGAAATAGGCGGTAGTCAAGCATGTCCTGTAAAAAAAGGGAATTTAAATTGGCCATGTTAATATCTTGTATAAAGGTGGTGGTCTGTCCATATGTTATTAAAAAATTGTGAACTTTGACTTTTTAAAATTATGTGTACACAACTAAATGCGGTGAACAGTTATGTCGTAGCTCATAGTGTTGGTTGGTGTGTCAATTTTGAAAAATAGACAATATAAATGAACAAGACGTCATTAGCGTCTGTCTGATTTCCAATTAACTAAGTAAATAATCGATGATATAAGCTATATGTATTGCGCGATCAGGTCAAAGATCGCGTTTAATATGGCGTGTCATGCTTTGATATGATTAAGACATGTTAAAGGTCATAGGTCGTAGTAATGACAAAGAAAACTACATATATAGGAAAGAGAAATTAAGAAGAGTAATATCAGTATTGAGATGAGGAAAAGAATAATCCCTGCATATGTCCAACTCGCAGTAACGCACAGTTGCTAAATAAGAAATATAGACCGAAAAGGAGGTAAAGATCTTGAAAACTTGAAGACATTTGTTTCTCTTTCATATATTGGTGACCATATAATAATGACCACAAAATAGGCATACACTTCAAAGTGGCAATGATCATACACATCAACCAAGATGGATGACGATGTTTGTGATCAGACACGGTCTTCTAGAATTATATACGGTCATGCTACGTCTTTAGGACAACACTACGAAGAATAAACAAGATTGAGGCAATGACAATAAGTATTAACACCACCCAAGAACTAGAACAACTTGTAACGAAACGCACGTCATGGAGAAACATGACTTCTGTCCCGTGTGTTGCCATCGACACCAAAGAAACAAACTAACTCACTAACAGATTTACAAAAATAGGCGGTTGTCAGGAAACGTTTACGTATATCTTGTTCAAGAAGTGAACACAATTTTGCCATATTAATTTCTTGTATATCCTTAGTGGTCTGTCCATATATTATTTTCCTTCAGGTGGGTCGAGTATTGTTATATTTATCATCTAATCTTCGCAAATGTGCCAACCAGTGTCTGGTCTTCTAGTACTCGATGGCAAGAATATGGCTACTGTATTACTTCCAGGTATGTGATAGAACGTGACTAAAGAAAGTTGGTGTATAGGCTGATAACCGGACATCTGTGAAAAAAAATCATAATTTATCACATCTTTTCTCAATTTCTTACTGTTGTCTTCTGTCAAATGCTTAAATTTCACTGCTGTCATTTTGTGACAAAACTCAAAAACTCATGCACCATTATAACAGCAATTGAACTTGATTGCGTATATAATAAGTTAATTTAGATGAGTTAGCAGAGTAGACATCAGATAACAACACAATATTAGGAGACGAGAAGGCAGGACGAATCTAGATAGTAATATTGAAAAACAACTACAATCCCATAAAGTCAGACACAATGACAAAAAAAGGGCGATTCGAAGATGACTTCTGACTCGTTCGGTTTCACTTCTCGCCAACGTCTATCGGAGTCACCAAATTGAGTCAGTTTGAAAGAAGTGTTTATGTGAGATGTGTAGATTAAGTATTGTAATATATTGTTGAATTGTGGAAATGCAGCAAACAGGCTAGAAGCTATCCACGACTTGGTAATAGTCTCGAATTAAGCCTCACGTCCGTCCAACAAATCTGTTGTAGAACATTCTTATGAAGAATGTTATAGATTATAGATGTTAGGTGGATTGAGAACTGACACAATCCAGTCATACATTTGTAGAAAGAGGGCGTGTACATAGCGACACAGAACCAATCTTATTATTGTAAATTCAGACGTCATCATGGAGTTATAATAATTTGAGTGAAGAATAGAACCAATCATAAATACAAAATTAGTATATTAGATTGACAGATCAACGAAATTATTGTCAAGGAGATACTTGAACAAGACGACCACACTGCTGAATCCAGGGATAAGTAATATTTAGACTTGGACTTTTGATGTTAGTCTTTGCATTCTGATAGGTTTAGTTTAGTAGTAGGAGGGATCGTGCATTTTTGGGTAAAATAATTAGAAGGGGTTTATCCACCATTGGAGAGAGATTATTAATATGAATTTCTGCTTGACAGTCGTCATTTTTCTTTCATTTTATAATTGATGTGATTTCAGTTAAAGCAAATAAAAGAACAATTGTATCCTGCTGAAGTCATGCCCAGTTTTAATTATTATCTTAACTTAAATGTTTAATACACTTAAGTTGTCTTGTGTTGTACCCTTACCCTCGAGATCATTACAGAGTATATAATTATATGAAAGTGCTACCACTACACATCACTGTTGAGAATCATTGAAAGGAAAACAAAACTGAATAAAGAGAAAGGATTATCATACACTGAAGGATGCGAGTCAAGGACTTTGAATGGTTGGACAATTGAAAGAACCAGACGAAGAGACAATATCCACTATACGATCACAGTCAAAACACAACGCGAACTTGATGACTTTATGTCAAGACACAACGCGAACTTGATGACTTTATGTCAAGACACAACGTGAACTTTATGACTTTATGTCAAAACACAACGTGAACTTGATGACTTTATGTCAAGACACAACGCGAACTTGATGACTTTATGTCAAGACACAACGCGAACTTGATGGCTTTATGTCAAAACACAACGTGAACTTGATGACTTTATGTCAAGACACAACGCGAACTTGATGACTTTATGTCAAGACACAACGCGAACTTGATGACTTTATGTCAAGACACAACGCGAACTTGATGACTTTATGTCAAGACACAACGTGAACTTGATGACTTTATGTCAAGACACAATGCGAAATTGATGACTTTATGTCATCTAATATTGTGTCATCGGACCTTAGGTCACCATCACCTAAGAATACCCACTCAAGGAACTCAAACCAAAGAGAGAACTAACCAAAGAGAGAACTAACCACAGAGAGAACAAACCAAAGAGAGAACAAACCAAAGAGAGAACAAACCAAAGAGAGAACAAACCAAAGAGAGAACAAACCAAAGAGAGAACAAACCAAAGAGAGAACAAACCAAAGAGAGAACAAACCAAAGAGAGAACAAACCAAAGAGAGAACAAACCAAAGAGAGAACAAACCAAAGAGAGAACAAACCAAAGAGAGAACAAACCAAAGAGAGAACAAACCAAAGAGAGAACAAACCAAAGAGAGAACAAACCAAAGAGAGAACAAACCAAAGAGAGAACAAACCAAAGAGAGAACAAACCAAAGAAAGAACAAACCAAAGAGAGAACAAACCAAAGAGAGAACAAACGGTTCTTTGCTATAACTAGTGATGGATTGGTCAACACATCTGACAGAAGAATAATGAGATAATTGACCCAGATGTGTGCAGTGCCTCTGGCAGGACTTGGTAATCCTAGAATGCTGGCGCACTGCAATGCCTTCCTTCAGTGGCTAAAATTCATCCATTAACCCCCCCCCCCCCCTCCGTTGCATATCTATGCATTTGAGACATTATATGAGTATCACCTCAGTTACACAACTGAGAAGTTACACAACCGAGAAGTTACACAACCGAGAAGTTACACAACTGAGAAGTTACACAACTGAGAAGTTACACAACCGAGAAGTTACACAACCGAGAAGTTACACAACCGAGAAGTTACACAACCGAGAAGTTACACAACCGAGAAGTTACACAACTGAGAAGTTACACAACTGAGAAGTTACACAACTGAGAAGTTACACAACTGAGAAGTTACACAACCGAGAAGTTACACAACCGAGAAGTTACACAACTGAGAAGTTACACAACCGAGAAGTTACACAACCGAGAAGTTACACAACCGAGAAGTTACACAACCGAGAAGTTACACAACCGAGAAGTTACACAACTGAGAAGTTACACAACCGAGAAGTTACACAACCGAGAAGTTACACAACCGAGAAGTTACACAACTGAGAAGTTACACAACCGAGAAGTTACACAACTGAGAAGTTACACAACTGAGAAGTTACACAACTGAGAAGTTACACAACCGAGAAGTTACACAACCGAGAAGTTACACAACCGAGAAGTTACACAACCGAGAAGTTACACAACCGAGAAGTTACACAACTGAGAAGTTACACAACCGAGAAGTTACACAACCGAGAAGTTACACAACTGAGAAGTTACACAACCGAGAAGTTACACAACCGAGAAGTTACACAACTGAGAAGTTACACAACCGAGAAGTTACACAACTGAGAAGTTACACAACTGAGAAGTTACACAACTGAGAAGAAGGTGTACTTTTGTCAGAAGGGCTATGGAATGTGAAGAGTTACCTTCTCACAGCTAGAGGAATTATTTCATCACCAGCATCCTCTAATTTGTTTTCATGAAAATGACACTCCTGGACATCTTTCTATTGTCGAAGTCGGATGTGCCGGGCATTGAATAATGGTACATTGAATAATGAGTTTATTTAAACATGTCTGTAGTTGCGGCAGGTCAACTCGCCCATAATCGCCGACTGTTCAGAGAGTCCATAAGGAAGACCACGTTTGGAAAGAATATGTCACATGATGATGATGTGACTAAGATACACTTTAGAACATTTTATAGAAAAGCATGTTACCTTTAAAAAAAAATATCATAAGATAAACTGCAGTAAAATTATATAACAAGACTATATACAATAGATGTTTTCTATTTTCTATAAACGCGTTATATATAAGAAAGTTAGAAAATGACATTTCAAGCAGTGGGAAATTACTGCTCTTAGACCTATAGACTACTTGTTTCAGGACGACATCGATGTTTGTGTCAGCTTGGCATAGATAAATGTTATGGAAGCATACAAATCATTAATCTGCGACCTTTTCTGCACAACATCTTATGAAATCATCAAAACAAATAAGCGCTGACTAGTGAGACAGTTTCACTTTGTCCAACTCGAGGGAATTTGTTAAAAGTACTGTAGAAGCCGTTAATTTCACGCTTCACTTGCCATGTCGCTGAATATGTTAGCGGAGATTACAAAAATTAAGTCAGGCGTGGAAAATCTTTTGCATTCAATGTACTATTTTTTTCATACTCTTGTTCTTCTTCTTCAGCGTTCATTCTCAAATTCCTGTTGCATTCTCTTGTAGCAGGACCATTGTCCTACTAGATTTCCAGCAGGATGTAGTCCAGAGAATGGAAATGCGTTGTGACGCCGTTTTATTTGCGCCAATGACCGGCACATCCGTCTTCGGTGGAATACTGTTGTTCAAATGTGCCAATTTAGTAACACTATAGTTCACAAATGCACCATGTGTTTCACACTAGTTTAAATGCACCATTTATTTAACACCAGTTCAAATGTGCAAAACGTTTCACATTCTTATTCAAATTAGCTAATTTTTCACACACTAGTTAAAATGCATCATAATTTTGTCAGATTAGTTCAAATGTCTGTAATTGGAATAATAGGAATTATGCGGACAACAGATTCCAAACTATTGCAAATAAAATTCCAGAGAATTTTATAAAAGCGCTAAAGCTATGAGGACTAGAGACGATACATTTAACTCGACAACAATAATAAATGAAAAAAAGGCAAACCCTTATTCAATATAGAACATAAAAGATGGACAGAATACTTTCAATAACTGCTGAAATCGGAAATAAGTATCAAATAAGCCACATACAAACATAAATGGGAACAAGAAACATAAACCAAATATTATAATATCAGAAGTGGAAGAGGCATTGAAAATTATCCCAATTCACAAAGCTCCTGGCGAAGATTGAATAACAACAGTTAATAAATAAATGTGGTGACATTGAAGTAAACTGCTAAACAGAGCATATTCACCATATCATGGAATGAGAGAACACCTGAAGACTGGCAGACAGCAACAATAATTCCTATATGGAAGAACAAAGGTTTAAATAGAGACTGTGACAAATAGAGAAGGATATCGCAACTGAGTCAAGTTGGGAAGACAAACGCAAAGATAATAGAACAGGAAATCCATCAAGTCCAACAAGCAAAGCTTGAAACAGAGTAATTTGTTTTGATAATCACTGGAAACACATAATAACACACACAAATCGACGTTGACACCATAGACCTTTATCACAACTACGCACACAACAAACAAAGGACAAGTAGGAACGGCACTATTGACGCTCAAATGACATAGCTAAATGTACAAAACAGTTATTATGTCTGATTCTTAGCCCATGTTTAGAGAGATTCAAAACTATTCCTTGTGTCAACCTCCTTGGTATTATATGGATTTACTGCTCTGGGCATAAATTATGAATTAACTTCGACAGTTGCTCGAGAAGTTTAAGCACCTATTGCAATATCCGGAGTGCAATGACATCGCTTATAACCAACCCACCCGTTAACCGATAACAGGTAAGGGTCTTATGGGGTACTACATTGAATGCGTCAATATACATATTATTATAAGAAGATTTAATATACAGTCCTCCAGCGAGTTATATCTTCGTGCAGCTGAGCTTGACAAACTCTTCGCCTTTCCCGTCTTTGATATTACTTGTCCATGATTTTCTTTGGACTCCTCTATTTCTACCAACTTTAACAGAATCCTGTAATATCGTTTTTGACGGGGAATCATCCCGGCATATATATATCCAAACCAAGCAGACTTTCGCTGTTTTACTATTGAAAGTAATGATTCTAATGAACCTGTGAAATTCTCTACTTTATTTCTTATGTACACATTTGTCATATACTCTTTGTTAGTTAGTTATTCCTCTAGGGCAAAGACGGCACAAAGGGCGGATGACATAGATTTCCATGTCTCTCGAAATCTATACTCTCTGTAGGAAATGCTTAAAATTCGTAAATAACACTTGTATTCGAAGACTGTATCCGTCTCCGCATAGCTGCATTAAGCACCAAACTCTAAAAATCATACAGCATAATAGGTAACGCTATCTATCTATATTCATTCAGCGCCGAATACGGTGCATAGGGCAGAAACCAGAGCTCTCCAGCTCGATGTGTGTGATGCTAAATAAATTGGTAGCGTATCCTATTCAAGACATAGATATCAACCCATCATTTTTTGGCTGTAGTGATTTTCTAAGAAATATAAATACGTTCAGTAGTTTGTCATTGCTTTCTGAACGATCCAGATGCACAACTGCATGTGACGGAGATCGAGTCCGATACCGTGGCCGTCACAGACGCGCTCTGTACCACGCCACCACAGAGATAGCACTAATGAGTTATAAATTCGGATCTTGCCTCCAACACTAATGTTGTTTTTCAATATAAGATTTAGTCTTGACCTAGCAGTTGATGCCATCTACAGCTTTATGTGTAATACAGTTTAGGATTTTCCTTCACTAAATATGCTTTTATCCTAAATATTTGAGAGTATTCATTTTTTTTAGTTGATGTCAATTCATTATGATACTGGTCTGTGTCTCATGTCTCTTGTCAACCATGAACTTGTATTCGCTGTTTATTTCCATCTTGATAGTTTTTAGATGGCTGGTTTGTAAACACCATATTAAGAAGGAAGTTAGGGTTTTTTCGGACATGTGAAGAAACACGATGGTATGGAAAGAGTTGGGGAAAAGGGGGGAAGCGATATCAGGCTGTATAGGTAGAGGTCGATCAAAACGTCTTTGGACAAGAGATATTCAGGAACGCATGCACATGTTGCAACAGGAAGCGGGACAACTTGCCAAAGAGGGCGGGGATTTCAGGAGATTCATAATGAAGACTTCATTCTGGAAAGAAAACGTTACAAGACATACACTTGCTGGCAACTTTTTCCAACTTTCCTATTACCTTGATTAAAACTCATAGAATGTGCATACTTATTTTTTTTTCTTAGGCATCCCAGTGTTTTTATATGTAAAACCATGACAACTTATATTTGTGCGTTTCCTTCCCCCTTCCCCTTTGTTTACATCTCTGGAGGTACCAGCCCACTTTTGTCAAACAAACCACGAGCACAGCTAGTTATAACGCAATGTTAAACATTACAAGAATTTAAATATTAAGTCTTCTACGTGTGCTTGGGTGTATGAGTGTTTCTGTGTAGTTAGGTACATGCATATACGTGTATATGTATTTCTACATAAGTTATACATTTAAAGAACCTTTATTTTCGATGACATCAAAGTTGGGAAGAAGAAGTAAGTGGTTATGTCGTGCGGCATTGTAGAAGAAATATTTTTTAGGAATAATGTTTTCTTTTTAGCATTCATATTTGATCTCTTCATTTTTATTATTGATGTTTCCAAAAGCAAAATTCAAGTTTTCATGATAACATTAACAGGTACGCCAACGCAAAATAGATGCATGAAAACCTGGGTACAATGGCATATATAGGTCAGATGCATGAAAACCTGGGTACAATGGCATATATAGGTCAGATGCATGAAAACCTGGGTACAATGGTATGTATAGGTCAGATGCATGAAAACCTGGGTACAATGGTATGTATAGGACAGATGCATGAAAACCTGGGTACAATGGCATATATAGGTCAGATGCATGAAAACCTGGGTACAATGGTATGTATAGGTCAGATGCATGAAAACCTGGGTACAATGGTATGTATAGGTCAGATGCATGAAAACCTGGGTACAATGGTATGTATAGGTCAGATGCATGAAAACTTGTGTACAATGGTATGTATAGGTCAGATGCATGAAAACCTGGGTACAATGGTATGTATGGGACAGATGCATGAAAACCTGGGTACAATGGTATGTATAGGTCAGATGCATGAAAACCTGGGTACAATGGTATGTATAGGTCAGATGCATGAAAACTTGTGTACAATGGTATGTATAGGTCAGATGCATGAAAACCTGGGTACAATGGTATGTATGGGACAGATGCATGAAAACCTGGGTACAATGGTATGTATAGGTCAGATGCATGAAAACCTGGGTACAATGGTATGTATAGGACAGATGCATGAAAACCTGGGTACAATGGCATGCATGGTTTGCTATGAATTCTTTGCATAGATAATTATTTGTCGACTGAGGTTTTAAGTGCAAATCACATCCTGCACGATATATATGTCGGATATACAAAAATGAGAGGAAACAGTATAACCCACTCACGCTGTATCCATCTGAATATGTGTACTTTCTCCGTTAACTCCCGTACTACATAGAAGCGACCTATTAGAGGGGTGGTAAAGGTAAAGCTATGGACTATGAGCCACCATCATAACACAGATTGCCATAATTTTTCAGATGACTAGGGGTAGATCAGAAACCGCCTGACTAGCGTCGCCTGCCACACCTGCTGAGTAGCTATGGCGATATTACTTGACATTCCGACAGCATGAATCCTTATACCTTACTTCCTAATGGCTGCGTGAACAAATGGGGTTATTTCTTTAATTTCAAATCACGAATAATAAGTGAATTCAATTCGGTGGTAAAGTGAAATATAGGTCAGTCATTTGTTATCAATCAATCAATCAAGTGCCATGCCGACTGGCGTAGGCGATCATGTTTCTCCACGACTCTCTGTCTCTTGTGCTGTCAATAAGCTCGGTTGGTGAGCTTCTATCGTGCCACGATACAAGCCCATCTAGTAACTTTTCTCTTTGTCGACCTCTATCTCTTCTCCCTCTGATCTTTCTAGTGGTTATTAAGTGTTCAAGTTGTGTTCTTCTCAGCACATGCTGAGAAGATAACCGGACATCTAGAAACCTTGACTGTCTGCCCCTAATGTTTGATATGATTGATCTTTTTACGCCAGCATCAATGAGAACCTCTGCATTAGTTTTCTTGGCTCTCCATGGTATTTTCATCATTCTTCTCAGAAACCACATTTCTGTAGCCTCCAATTCACTTTGAATTTATTTGTTTATAGTCCATGCTTCAGATCCATAAAAAAGAATCGGTTCGATATAACATCTCAGCACTCGAATTTGGGCCTACATTGATAGACTTCCATTGCAAAAAATGGTTCTCATTTTTTGGAATGCTGATTTGGCTTGTGCTGCTCGGCTCTTTATCTCACTTGATCATCTACCTTCTGATGTTAACAGGGTGCCAAGATATTTCACTTTTTCAACTTGTGCCAATTTTGTGTTATTAATTATTATGTTGCATCTTGGTGGTGTATGTCTCTTTGATACAACCATTATTTCTGTTTTCTTCTTGTTTAAACTGAGGCCTTTGTTTTCACTTTCCTTCACTACTTTATCTAATAGGGCTTGCAGTTCTTGTTCGCTTCCTGTGATCAGTACTGTGTCATCAGCATATCTCAAGTTATTTATATTGTATCCTCCCACTTTTATTCCGGGCATATCTTCTATATTTTGCATAATGTATTCTGTATACAGGGAGAAAAGGTCCGGTAACATTACACAACCTTGCCTGACACCCATTTCTATCTTTTGAAATCTACCTATAGTGTTGTTAACTCTCATGGCAGCTGTTTGTTTCCAATACATATTTTTTACTATTCTTAGATCTTTCCCATCAACTTTAAGACTTTCTAGCAATTTTATAATCTCTGAATGCTTCACCTTGTCAAATGCTTTGCTGTAATCTATGAAGCACAGATAAAGGTCTTGCTGTACTTCTATGGCCCTCTCCATTAATGTTCTTACTATATATAGGGCATTTCTTGTGCCTTTTCCTTCTACAAATCCGCATTGTTCGTCTGCTATCTCTGGTTTTATGTTTCCTCTTATACACCTCATTATTATGCGCAGTAGAATCTTGGTCATCTGACTCATTTGTTATACCTCGACAAATTGTCACCACATGATTTCACACATGATTCCTGGAAGACGTGTGCGTCGATGAATGCTACCATCGGCTTCTATCAGATTAGTGACATTAGTTTAAAACCGAAGTGTTTCATATCAACGTTTAACAACCCTCTAATGAATCACACCCATATTGTACGGTTATTGAATAAGAAATAACTCTAGCCTCATTAGATTCGTGAATGCTCTCGAGCATTATGAAGTAGCACATCATTATGAAGTAGCATATCATGAACAGGATGTAGCAGTCATCAGTCTTTCGAAACTTCTGTCGTTTTTGAGCAACTTTTCCTGCTTCTGTTACTGTCATGTTGAGGTGGTCTTTGATGTCTTGCGTCCATCTTCTTTTTGGTCTGCCTCCTGTTTGTCTCCATGGCATCATCACCTCCATTATGTCTTCTCTAGGCTGCTTTGACGTGTGATATAGTCAAAATATTGTAGTACTCTGGGGGAAAAAAAATCACGCTTTTTTGCCAGTTTTATTTTACATTAATTTCCCTCAGGATGGCTATATTGGTGATTTTTTTGGTCTATGGTATTCTAAGGATTTTTCTATAACATTTTGTTTCAAATGCTGCTATTTTATGTGTCACTTTGTTGGTGATTATCTAGGATTCACAGCCATATATTGTTACTGGGAATATGCAAGTTCTTAGGAATGTTAAAGAGCAAATACTTCAGCAAATACTTGATATAAATTATCTAAAATATTATTACTATTACAGGATGGTTTACAGAACAATGCAGAAGACGGTGAAAAAACTATGATCACATTCTGAAGAATAAACACTTCCACATAACTTACCCGACCGTACATCTGCTTGTATTTCTTATCGATTTCTAGTCTTTGTGCATTACAATGAGCTGTTAGAATCTGAATTATTGCGTCCTCGTTTGTTCCTGGAATGTACAAAACAGAAGTAGTTTAGCTAACTGCAATTAAAACATCAAGAAAACATGATTATGTACTTGAAAATAGAACGGACAATATCAGCGATTCTCAACATTTATTCGATATAACTCCTTTCGGGGGGAAATGTATATCGTGGTCTATCTCCTCGGTATAGAAAAAAATGGATAGGCCTATTGTATTCATATCTCCTCGGTATAGAAAAAAATGGATAGGCCTATTGTATTCATATCTCCTCGGTATAGAAAAAAAACAGTACAACCTTCTCCGAGACTTTTGTCTACTGTCTTTACCCAGGTGAATAATAGTTCATCGCATTCACTCTTGCCGTTAAGCGTAGGGGTCAGAGCTTAAGCTGTAGTTCCAATGCCAGATGTGTTGCCGTGGTTGCATTTAGCATTTAGTCCATGTTTGTTCAAGACTACCTTGATGTTTAAATATGAACACTAAATAAACACTTAGAAGACAGAATTGATGCCTTTGAGATGTGGGTATATAGGAGAATAGGGAGAACATCGTGGAAAGAGATGACAACAAATAAAAAGGTGCTAAAAACACTTAATATAAAGAAAGAATTACTAAGAGAAATAAAGATCAGACAAATAAAATATTTTGGGCACATTAAAAGACATGACACCTTATTGAAGACCTTACTTGAGGGTAAAGTCAAAGGGGAGCGAGCAAGAGGTAGACAGAGATATAAGTGGGAGAGTAACATCACAAGATGGACAGATTACAGTCTAGCAGAGTGCACTACCAAAACAAGAGACAGGGAATGTTGGAAATTTGTTGCAGTCAAACGTCGTTGCATTGATGTGATTTTGCAAAGTTTCCTCATCTTTGTATATTAAACTTTGATCATCAGCAAATAATAGTTCATTGATTTCATTATTGAGTTCTTCATCAGATTTATTTGCAATGTTTTTCTATTTGTTGATATGAGCTTCTTTTATTATTCTGTCCATGTATATGTTGAAAAGTAGGGATGAAAGCATGCAGCCTTGTCTTACTCCAGATCTTGTTTCAAAAGGTTCAGTCATTCCATCTGTTGTTCTTACTGAGATTTGGCATTTTTTTATATATCGCTTCTATGTTATCTAACAGTTGTCCTCTGATGTTATACATTTCTAAGGTTTCCCATAGAATGTTTCTATCTACTCTGTTGAATGCCTTTTCCGGGTCTACAAATACTGTGTTTAAATCTTGATTGTATTCGAATGTTTTTTCACTCACTTGTCTCAGTGTAAAAAGTGCGTCTGTACAGCTTGTTCCTCTTCTGATACCAAATTGAGAGGCACTCAGCTGTGGTTCAGCAATGTATCGCATTCTCTGTTCTATTATTTTTTAGTAGATTTTACTTTTTATTATGTATCTGGTTAAATATCGTATAAATATATCCCTCTCTGTGCCCCTATCTGGTTAAATATCGTATAAATATATCTCTCTCGGCAAACGGCTATAGCCGTTTGGGGGGGGGGGGGGGGGTTTAAAGGGCCCACGTTAAGCACCTGTGATCTAGATTCTAGACAACAGTGACTAGAACCGATGGGACAACGCTACGAGCGTAGTCGAGCATATGTGTACTTTCGATATGTATTCGAGCATTACAGCATGTGTAGAGATGATTGCGTGCGGTGATCATTCAGTTGTTTGGAGAAAAGATTATGTAAGTTGATGATTTAGTTGTTGAAGGTGAAGATTATGCAAGTTGATGATTTTGTTGTTCAAGGAGAAAATTATGTAAGTTGATGATTTAGTTGTTGAAGGTGATGATTATGTAAGTTGATGTTTCAGGTGTTGAAGGAAAAGATTATGTAAGTTGATGTTTCAGGTGTTGAAGGAAAAGATTATGTAAGTTGATGTTTCGGGCGTTGGCGGAGACGATTATGTAAACTGGTGATTCATGTGTTCGTAGAGTTTCCTGTAACTTTCTGACAACCTCGATGTATTCTGCACATAAAAGATTTGATTAAATTCCAGCAGTAAAGTCATGAGTCTTTAGCAGGAATTGAAACGTTGAAAAAATGAATTAGGGAAACCATCGTAACTTTCCATCTCAGGGAAACTATCGTAACATTCCAATCTCAGGGAAACCATCATAACTTTCCAATATCAGGGAAACCATCATAACTTTCCAATATCATTATATCACAGGTAGGAGTATTGGTACTATTTTTCCGACTCCAATAACATTTGTTTCTCTTTCCACTACTATCCTTCATGTGAATGATGTGGATGGTAGAAGAAGAGGAGGACAGAGGGAAGTATGGATTGATAGTATCAAAGACTGGACAGTATTAATTTTCCTGTACTGTCCTAGTAGACTCCATCACATAGTCGGGGTATTTCCCTTGTCTATGTTTTTAGATTTCATGTTCATCAGTTAGTAATTTAAATATTTATTTTATGATTTGGGTTAGGGTAAGGTTCTTGTGTTTTGTATAACTAACCCCAACCCTAAATAAATAAATATTTCAATTATTAAATGATGAACATGAAATTTACAAACATAGATAAGGGAAATAATTACATATGTATTGGCGTCTACTAGGAAAGTACCAATTTACCTTACACTTCAACAAGGAACTGGAAAATGAGAACAGAGAAAAATGATTTGATTTTTGTGTAGATATTTCTAAAGTGACAAGCCTACTGTCTTGAGGGGTTATGGGTTTGATTACGATAGTGAACACACACGATATCAATACATGCATAGTTTCTTCTTCTTCTTCATTCATTCTCAAACTCATGCGTAGTAGCAGGATGCGATTCGAACAACATAATTAGTTGTTCTCTTGTTTGCAGATTAATTCTATATCTGTGCATTTTCGCCTGGCACATCCGACTTCAGCAAGGCTTCTGGATCGCGTTAACCCTTATTGAGATGGCACAAAACACCATTCCAAAATCTCCTTAGTCGACTCGTATCACATGCGTGATATGTAATAGCGTTGATATTACTTGCTCACCTTTCACGCCCGGCAACACACGACCATTGCATACTTTGATATATTACGTTTCAAAAATCTTAAACACAAGAAATACAAATAAATTAACAAAACAGTGCGCATGTTGTCTATAATGAATTGCCAGAAAAACAAATGAGTCCAGTTATTGTACTAAAACACTCAAAGTAAAATCTCACTAAGCTAGAAAATAATGTGTCTAAACCCACCAAGTCCTTTCATTGCTTTCCGAAGACCCTCTGCTGCTTTCTCTGCGTCAAATGGATTAGCTGGTTGAATGCAAGACTGTAAGAAATAATATCATTACGAATGCATTACTAATACATTACAGACAGAAAGGTGACACACTCAAGGCTGGATTAAAAGCATTCAAGACACAAACGCATTTTTATGAAATTAAAAGTAACACTATGTTAACAATAAAATAGTATTCACAATACAAACACATTCTTGTGAAATTAAAAGTGATACTATGATACTAATAAAGGTAATACTAATAATATAACTGCTGTTCTTTACACATGTGTAATGACTTGATTGTGTTTTTTCGTGTTTCCATGAGTGCTGTACACGGTGTTTTGTGCCTCTTGACCATGCAATATTATTGGACATATACAATTTATCTACAATATAATAGCCGTGTTCTGTCATTCCCTCCGGAACGCTCTATAAATAGTGCATTTACTTTACGAAATTCCGTGCGACATCCAATCAAAACGACTGTTGTCGAGACAGAATTTCCCGCACGATTCAAAACAGACGCCATTGTTGTATACAAATGTTATTGTGAAGCGCGATCGTCAGTCTGACCAACATCGCTATAATAAACCAACGTCAATGGTTTTTCATCAACGAAGATGGCGAACCACCCTTTTCTCCGCGACATTTGTCTTTATTCATTCATAAAATATTAGTTATGGACTGTATTCAATTAATTGGTTATGGACTGTGTGATGTCATACTCGCTTTTGTTCCCATACGGTGAGCCGGGTTGGCAATCGCATTGGTAATGTGAGGCATGTCAGGGTAAGCACCCAATACATTTCTTCCCGACGGGATCCGAACGAATCTAGTACATAATATGACATGTCTTGGTATAATTAAGGGGGACTTAAATCGTTTCTTAATGGTCATGGTGGTCCTCCTTCTAAGTGAAGATGAGCACTGCTGAAATCTATACTGTTTGGTGTTTATGAGTCTTCAGATTGTGTTAATTTTCCAAACTGGGCTCTCAAAAACTTGCAGTGTGAAAAGAAGTTTCATATGTGTGAAATTTCAAATTGAGCACTGAAAAACTTGCAATCTGAACAGGAATAAAGGTTTTATGTGTGAGGATTCCAAACTGGACACTGAAAAACTTGCAATCTGAACAGGAATAAAGGTTTTATGTGTGAGGATTCCAAACTGGACACTGAAAAACTTGCAATCTGAACAGGAATAAAGGTTTTATGTGTGAGGATTCCAAACTGGACACTGAAAAACTTGCAATCTGAACAGGAATAAAGGTTTTATGTGTGAGGATTCCAAACTGGACACTGAAAAACTTGCAATCTGAACAGGAATAACGGTTTTATTTGTGAGGATTCCCAACTGGACACTGAAAAACTTGCATTGTGAATAGGAATGATCTTATGATGGAGGAATACAGTTTGACTGGTCATCGCTGCAATATTTATTGTGCGAAAGTACCGATGTATATTTTCTGTTGAGTAGAATTCCTCGATTTCTCGTTCTCATGTATTTGGTATTCCTAAGCCATATATACACACACAGACCTTAAAAACAACACACACACACACACATACCTTACATGCAAACATAGACCATGCACACACACAGACTTTATATACACATAGACCTTACATATACACATAGACCTTACATATACACATAGACCTTACATATACACATAGACCTTACATATACACATAGACCTTACATATACACATAGACCTTACATATACACACATACCTTACATGCACACACATACTTTACACACACATATCTTACATAAACACATAGACCTTACATATACACATAGACCTTACATATACACATAGACCTTACATATACACATAGACCTTACATATACACATAGACCTTACATATACACACAGACCTTACATGCGCACACATACTTTACACACACATATCTTACATAAACACATAGACTTTACATACACACATAGACCTTACATACACACACAGACCTTACATATACACACAGCCCTTTTATACACACATAGACCCTACATACACACACAGCCCGTTTATACACACATAGACCTTACATACACACATATACCTTACATACACACACATAGACCTTACATACACACACAGAAAAACTTACATACACACACATACCTTATATACACACACATAAACCTTACATACACATATAGACCTTACATAGACATTGCATACCACTGAGGGTTGGAGTATTGAAGAAAGCTCAGGAGAATCCCACCCCCCCCCCTCCCATTTCCTTCTCCCCATTTCACACAAGAAGCAAGAGCTGCATCGCTCGTTATTTCCGGGGACAGAAACTAACATTTCTCTCAAATATCTTCCATACCACTTCCTCTCTCGCTCTCTTTATCTATCTCTCTTTCACTATTTCTCTCTTTTTTTCTCTCCCGATCTTCTTCTCTTTATACTCGCGCTCTTTTTATTTCTCTATCACATTTTTCTTTCTCTTCCTCTCTTTTTCACTCTTTCTCTATACCTCTTTCTTTCTTTTATCTCTCTTTCATTCTCATTCTTTCTCTCTGTCTCTCATTTTCTTCCTCTATATCTTTTTATCCTTATCTCTCTCTTTCTCTCTTTCTTTTTTTCTTTCTCTCTCGTTATTTCTCTTTCTTTCTCTCTCTCTCTACCAATATTCCTTTCTCGCCTTCTATTTCTCTCTCTCCTTTTTCTTTATATTTTATCTTTCTCTCTCTTTGTCTCTCACCTTCTCTTTCTCTCTATGTTTCTATTTCCTCTTTCTTTCTCTCTTTCTTTCTCTATTTCTCATTCTCTATTTCTTTATCTCTCTTGTTTGCTCTCGATCTCTCTATATTTTTATTTCTCCATTTTTCTTTCCCTATCACTCTTTCTCTTCTATCTCTCTTTCTTTCTCTATCTATCTTTCTATCTTTGTTCCTCTCTCTCTCTCTCTCTCGCTACAAAGTATGTGTTTCAAACATTCGTTTTAATGGAAAATAGTTTCATGCTTGTTTTTATTATCTTAGTTCTTCGTCTGTATATGTCATGTGATGTATTTGTGTATCATCAACGACCTTGATACATAATACTGTGGACAGAGAGCTGTGGAGAGCCATGACCGCCTACGCCAGCCGGCATGGCACCTGATTATGATGATATTTTTCATACCCCAAGAGTAGTAACCGTGTGTTGAATGCGTTTCAAAATTCTACAGGTTAACGTGCGTACAAACTCTGAAAAATCAAGTACTTCACGATATTAACAACAAGATAGAATTACAATTTGTAATGTTCTCATGTTTTGTAGCTCATAATTAATTATCATTTGCTAATAAATACTTTCACATCTTAATTCCTGAACACAAATAAATTAAATAAAGGACACTGGTCAGTCTGGTTCATGTGTATAGATTATAATGAGATTTATTTTGTAAATATTAATGATACAAAAGTTAATTTAAAATGTAGTGAAGAAAGTCACTACATGTACAGTTAAAAAATGCAGGGTTGGTGGCTAATTCCTGAATAGGATATGTTACCAATTTGTTTATATTGTTTTTTTAATGTTATAATGAGATATTTTTTAATGTTAATAATACACTTACCAGTGACGAAGGCATAACAGGCGGAGGGGCAGCCATTTCGATATTAGGAAAAAATGAACGAATATGTCAGCACTGAATCACGCGGGTAATCAAACTTTACTTGTAGAAATACCTGGCCACTGACTTATGTAGTTTCTCTTGATTTACTGCGACTGTATTGGTGCGCAGTCAGCGTTCTCGTGCTGGTTTCATCTCTCGTTTCTAGCTTATTGATGCGTTGTTTTTCTTTGTGTGTTGTTAGTCCATCACAAGTGATGATGACCATTTGTTACATCCACTTTTGAAAATTCAATTTTAGTTATGTCCTTGATTATGAGTTCGTAGATGGCTAATGAGCCATATTCGAGCTGTAAATGTCCTTGGACAGTTTGGACATGGAATGACGACTGTAGACGGATCTTGGTCTATCCGTGACTTTCTAGCTGCTCTCCGCTGTTGAGCTGCTGCATTTCTTTTCTTTTCACAAGATGATGCGCTCTTTTTTATTTTAGAACGCCATGTAGATCTATTTTGTGCAAGTTCTTCCCATGTATTGTGGTCTATTTCAAAGGCTTTCAGTGAGTTCTTTAACGAGTCCTTGTAGCGCTTCCTTTGGCCACCTTGAGATAGTATACCCTTCTCTAGCTCACCATAGAGAAGTATCTTTGGCAGACGATGGTCTGGCATACGCACCAAATGACCTGCCCAACGAATCTGTGTCTGCATCAGGATCGTGTCAATGCTTGGGATACCAGCTCTATCAAGGACAGTGGTATCTGGAATCTGGTCTTGCCATCTGATGTTCATAACTTTTCTGAGACAATTTGTATGAAAATGATTGAGTTTTTTCACATGACGTCTATACACAGTCCATGTTTCACTAGCGTATAGCAGCACTGGAAGTACCACTGCTCTGTAAACTTTCAGCTTAGTCTGTAGGTTAATGCCATTTCTACGCCAAATATTTGCGTACAATCTGCCGAAAGTACTGCTTGCTTTGGCGATCCTTGTATACACTTCATCATCAACGTTGGCATTTTGTGATAACGTACTGCCTAGATATGTGAATCTATTCACAACTTTCAGTGCTACACCATTTACCTTTATGCAGGGCTTGAGATAGCTTTTGCCAAGTGCTGGTTGTAACATGACTTCTGTTTTCTCTGTGTTAATGGTAAGCCCAAAGTTGGTACAGGCTTTAGAGAATCTGTATATAATACATTGTAGATCAGCCTCAGAGTTGGCATTTAGGGCACAGTCATCAGCAAATAGAAGATCCCTGATTGTGTGTGATTTAACTTTGGTTTTTTCTCGAAGCCGCGGAAGGTTGAACAATTTTCCGTCTATGCGATAGGTGATGTTTACTCCCAGGTCCAGATCTCTGAAAGCATCATTCAACATAGCAAAGAACATGATGCTAAATAGGGTAGGTGCTAATACACATCCTTGTTTTACTCCATTTGAGACAGGAAAGGTTTCAGATAACTCTCCATCATCCTGAACTCTAGCTTGCATTCCATCATGCAATTGCTGCACCATTGAGATAAATTTCTGTGGACATCCATACTTTGCCAGAATCTTCCACAGACCCTCTCTACTTACTGTCAAATGCTTTTGTCAAGTCTATGAATGATGTGTACAGGTCACAGTGTTGTTCTTGACATTTTTCTTGAAGCTTTCTTTCAGCAAATATCATATCAGTTGTTCCACGTTCTTTTCTGAAACCACATTGGCTTTCGGGTAGTAGTCCTTCATTTAGATGAGATGTAAGACGGTTCAAAAGGATTCTGACAAATATCTTTCCAGCAATGGACAGTAGAGAGATACCACGATGGTTGTTACAGGACTGGCGGTTCCCTTTACGTTTATGTTTTTCTTTATTGTGGTTTTGTTAGACGTGTGGGTTTGGAGTGCTTAAGCCCACCCCCCCCCCCTGCACATCAGAATATGAGTTTTAGTACTAGGAACGTAGCCAAAAGATGGGGGAAACCCCTCCCGTAGCGAATTTTCACAAAAACGTCATAAAATATTGCATCAAAAAGTGGAATTTACACACGAAAACTGGTGAATTGCGATTTTTTTTTTCTGGTAAAATCCCCCTCCGTAAAATAAACGTATCTACGGCTCTGGTAGTAGTTAAGACATATGCGTTGTATATAGGACGTTGCACGTTCGATACCGAACTGTAACTTGTTTTTTGCAACTGGAACGCAATTATTTTTTTTGGGGGGGGGGGGGGAGGAGGGCATATCCTTCTCCCACATTACTTTCTCTATGATGATACAGGTAGGGCATTGTTCACCTACCTCTCTGTTCTTTTATGAGTCTTAGTCGTGTCATGGTTAGTGTGTTGGATCGCAATAGTTGCGCCTTTCGGCACTATTCAACCCCACCCTCTGGGTCACTTTTAACCACCTGTTGACCCTGGCTACACTATTCCTTACTCCTTCCACCTCTTTTCTTATATACGCGCCTGTCGTAAGTCGAATTATTCTTTATTATGTTTGCCAGCCTGGAGTGGTGGTCTCTTTATCCACGTTCGATCGTCCAGTGTCCATAACGTGAACTATCAGCGAATTATTCCATCTACCCAGATGGCTGCAACTATCAGTGAACTATTCCATCTACTCAGACGTTTGCAACTATCAGCGAACTATTCCAACTACTGAGAAAGTTGCAACTATCAGTGAACTATTCCACCTACCCAGACGGCTGCAACTATCAGCGAACTATTCCAACTACCAGATGGATGCAACTATCAGCGCTGTAAATGCTTTGAGAGGAAACATCCTACTTAGTTTGGTGGAAACCATAATTGTATATATGAAGTTAGGGGTTTCTAAACGCCTTTTCCTGGGACGCCTGCTTGATGTCGAAACCGCTATCGATACATATCTACGCTAAAATTTGGTATTCAAGGTTGGAGTAATAAAATTGGACAACTGCAGAGTACCATGAAGAGAATTTGTAACCAGAGAGACATAGGAACCGTATTCATGCTTGACCGACATCTGCTAGGAGTGACTGAATACCTCATCTATCCTCGGTGTTAACATCGGTTTTAACATACTTTCCTGTGACTCACATAGACAAGTCTCTATCCCCCTTTCCCAATTTAAAGATTTTCAGCCTACCCCTTCCTCTTGTTTTACAAATTACTGTGGTCTTGAATATCACTAAGAACAATGTAACTACAAGATTAGCACAACCACAACATAACACATCGTTTTCTGACAGGTCAAAATTTAAAAAAATTTCCCATTTTTCCTCAATGTTACCATCGGTTTTCCATACTTTCCTAGGCGGATCACAAGCATGTGCTTTCCATGTAGTTTCACAATGTAAGTATTTACGTAACTGGCTGGAATCGCAAGCTTATTTAAGTCACTCGATGAACATGATTCAGAATGTCAAAACAGGTCATGTACGTAGGGGATGAGTGGAGTCATTGGAGAGAGCTAGAATCGCTACAGAAACTAACTCTTATTTTTGTCCCTGGACACGCGGGCGTGGAGGGAAAGGAACGGGCCAACAAATTAGGTTGCATAGCAGATGGTTAACCCATGGACCGAGCGGACATAGCCATTGCTCTTCGTGAGTCCGCACGATCAGAGAATTTTGAGATGAATGAGCATGAATCAATATCTAGAATGCGCGAATTTAGAGTGAAGATGGACGTGGCCCGTGGAGAACACTTAACAAAGATTTCAAAAAGAGCATTGAACCAACATAGAGCCGGAACAATCAACCGTTATACCCTGAGAGATTTACCGAAGCGGAGATCTGAGAACCTATGAACATGTCCGGTGTGCGAGGAGGATTATCATTAAACTAATACCAAATACATTCCTGTGGCCCGATTGGGCGAGTTTCTATTCCCCCACCCACCCCCTCCAAGATATAAGTTTTTCATCTTAATCCTTCCCGTTGTTTTACAAATTTCTGTAGCCTTGTGGGGGATGGGTTAACATCACGCTAAGAACAATTGAACTACAAGATTTACACTGCCAACATCACACATTGTTTTCTCTGACAGGTTCTAAGGTTTAGTACTACATATTAACAGCAACCTTGCTTTTCTGAAATATGATCACAATTAGGCACAGGGCTCTCTGTTTACTGTTAGAAAACTTGACCTTGTGCTGTCTCATTTAGTCACTGACTAAATATGACCCTTTATAAAAATGTACTTTAATCACAGTTTGTTTGTTTGTTTTGCGTTCGCTCCATTGTAACCATCACGGGTGTCCGTGCGATTTCCGCCGGGAGCGTGATTACGTTGTGCCACCGTTATGCGCCTTGTATGCCTAGCACATCCGATTTCGGCATGCCTTGACAATTCGGGTGGGCTACCCTTAGCCTGTGACAGCCTCTATATCTGTCTTCAGGCACGCGTAGTGGAGACTCTTCGCCCAGACGATTTTTGCTCTCGTCTGACTCGTACAAGGTGTTCCACTGTCTATGAACTTGCCTCGTGTAATTGGACGTGTTGTGCCCATTGGGTACTGAACCGTTTCTCATCCGTGAGCCTGGTTCCTTAAGGGGAAGAACTCAATAGAGGAGTTGAGCCCTGGCTCTTTCGCCCTCTTAGCCGAGGTGTCATTCACCGACATCGTGTACCCCTTGTCCAAGTTCGAGTCTCACACCACGCGTTTGAGAGCAAGGCGTTCTCGAGCTGATCGTCCTTGTCCCAATAGCGCCTGAGCCCATCAGGTACTGAACACTTTCTCTCTTCAAGTGTATTTCCGTTGTAGGAAAACCTGACAGTAGAGTTGGGCCAGGGCTACCATCGTTGTCCCTTTCTTGCCTACGCCCATCGGGTACAGAACCCTTTCTCTTCGCGAGCATATTTCCGGTTAAGGAAGGCTCGACATTAGAGTTGGATTAGGTCTTCTTGCTTTACCAAACGCCAATGAATGGGTCTGGGTCTCTGCCTGTAAGGAACACAGGTAACTAGAAGCTCGTCTCGAGCTGACGGAGCTTGTAGTTCCCCTTTCCTAGGGACTTTTCACTTTCTATTTGCAGTTCGCGCTGCCCTCTAGCGCTGTTCTGCCCTTTCATTGTTTCATTGTACTCGGTATGAAATCTATTTGTCTCTCGCCGTGCATCTACCTTTACGTACATTTTACATTGGCCGCCCCTCCAATGTTCGGACTGGACTGACTAGCTTCACTGTATGTCGACAGTGTCGCTATATGTGGTGATGCTGGTGGTGTCGGAGATATTGTCTGTCTCTTGTGCAGTCAAATCTCTTTCCATCTGCTACCTCCACATTCTCGGACACGATCCCTAAATGATTTGGCCAGAATCAGCTCGAGCTGCTGTATTTCTGTTTCCAGGGTGCACCGCGTGGAGGTACATTTGGGATCTTGGTTATCTGCTAACCCTGGGTCCGCCTAGAGCAATGCGTTACCTTTGCACCCCTTTAATCACAGTAAACTGAACACTGGCAATTTTATAAAATGTAATTTAGACACAGCAAACAAAGCCCTTGCAACTTTATAATAAATGTAATTTAGCCATAGTAAACTGAAACCTTGTATTTTATAAGAATGTAACTTAGTCATAGTAAACAGAAACGTGCAACTTCTAATTTTTTTTTGGGGTGTGGTTGATCAAGTACAGAAAACCTGTTTACTTGTGTCGCGAAGCAATTTGGTGCGGCTAGAACGGACCTGGTTCAATGCCCGTCATTTGTAACAAATATTTTCATCTTAACCCCTTGCTTCCTACTTGAGATTATTTGTACAAGTTATTATTTGAAGCAACATTGTTCTGTCTCTGTTATTTATGTTTACAAGAAGACCATTTGAGGAATTGTAGACCACAAGAGGACCTATTGGCCCTTGTATATAGCTGTTCTATGTTTGTGTTTCTGAGGATACTTCAATACTTGTACGGGATGTTAGTTGTTGTAATAGTCTTTGTCTCGATTGGTCCGTTCTCAGTGACTTGAGTACACAGGTTGAATGTCTTGACGAGATCACATCTGTTTCTTTTTTTTTTTGGGGGGGGGGGGGGGGGGGGGGGGGGGAGAATGTGGTTGGTCAAGTACAGAGAACCTGTTTACTTATGTTGCGAAGCGATTCGGTGCTGCTAGAACGAACCTGGTTCAATTCTCGTCGTCTGTAAGAACTATTTTCAACTTTATAAAACGTGATTTTTACGTGTTCAGTCAAAGGGAACTAACAAGAACAAGTATCACACAATTTGCTATTAAAAGGGGGGAGGTACACCTAGGAGACGGTAGGGCACAAATAAATTCATATTTAAAAAACCGTTAAAGTTACAAGGCTGCAACTTTCACAGTAGATACCTGAATGAATACCCTATTATGTTAATGTAAAATGTTTTTTTCAGTATAAAAATAAATAGACATTATTTGGTCTTTAACAAAAATGTTAAAATTTTCCTGTTCAAAATGGTACGGTCAAAACGGTAACATTTTTGAGAAAATAGTAAGTACAAATGAGTTAAAATTTAAAATATATGCATAGAAATGGAATAGCTATAGCGCAAACTAAGGATATTAGAATATATTTTCAAACTTTTCATACAGGCTGGTCCAAAGTTCACCAATTTTGGGTGTAAATTTTCCAAATTTGAATGCCTGTAAAAATTGTAAATATAGATAGATAGCAAAGTTCTTAGTTTGCGCTATATGGAATTATGTTAGGAATATGCATGCCAAATTTTATCAATATTGGTTAATATTTGAAAATGTTATGAGAACGGATTTGTTAATAACATCAAAATTTCGCAAACGAACGAAAAGAAAATTTACACATTAAAAATATAATTTCTTACCTTAATAACCTCCTGCAAGGTAAGGATATCCTTCCGCTTCAACTTGTGCTTCATCTAGACTCAATCTCCTCCTTCTCCTGGCTCTTCTGACTTCTAGGGTTGCCTCGGTAACCTTAATTTGTGCATTTAACAGAATTCTCTTAGAATCAGTTCTTGCGAAGTAATCCAACATGAATTTTCCACAAGTCACTTCCAACAGCCTAAGTGGAGCTTGCAACCCATCATTAAAAACTAAGGCTGCAATGCCACCACCAATATTAACAGCAGTCAAACCATGGTATAAGTGCTTTGGGCAGATCTGCCATATCATACTGTTGAAGGACTCATTTGCATTTTGAGTGTAGCATTCTAAACATTTTGTCAAGATGCTTGGGTGGATGAGATCTTTGAACACAGGTTTGATTACATCCAATACTGCCTCTGATATACTGTTTCGATGTTTGAATGGCTAATTGGCAGCAACTACTATCTTGTATGGACACCAACTGTCACCACAGAGGTTATGCATCGGCTTCTCATCAGTCGATAACTTGTGAAATTAAATGGCCCACACAGCTTCTCTCATTCCTTTCAAATTATTCCTATTTCCTCTAATAGTATTCACATAATAGTTTTGAATTTTATCTGATTGTCTGTTAGTCTACCTTTACCTCCTATTTTTCTTCCATCTGCTAAATTTCTACCTGACCATGCACATTTTATCTTGCGCAATCGTGTGCCCATTCTCTTCTGTACATGTCCTACACATTCTATTTTCTCCACTTTCACATCACCATAAGGATTTGAATTGGAAACACTTTTAAAACTGTTGGTATCACCATCTCCTACAAATCTTATATATCTTAATCTATACTTTTCTTCGGAGTTAGAAAATAAATTCACGGCTATTGACGCATCCATACTACCAGATGACCCTTTATGTGTAGCCGTACATTGAGACTCATGCTTATTTTTCCACGACTAGTATTCTTGTGATTTCTTGTCCTGCTTTTCCCAATAATCACATGATTTACATGCTTTGGAAAGTACTGCTGTGTCTAAAACTTTGCAAGTAACACACCCAATCAGTGATGTGACTCCAATTTGTGATGTGTGACCTCTAGTCATCCAAGTTCGATCAACAGATACATCAATATTTCTGTAGACATCTTCTATATCTGGAACTTCTAGTAATTTATATTCTATCTGTGCTGCTTTCTTCATGCTTTCAAACTGAGCTGATAAAACAGATTTGGCAATGGATTCCTTGATTAGTTTGTATAAACTCTTTTTAATGGGTGGTGGTAAGCACATCATTCCGCATAATGTTTCCAAAGCAGCAAGTCCTCCTACGACACAGCTCATAGCAAATACAGATCTACGATTGATTGAATGTATTTGTAGATTACTGCTTATTAATATTTGTTGATTTGAATTGAAAGGTATTTGCTTAGTGCATTTCTTATTCCTACAACTAAATACAAACTGGCTGCCTAGTCCATGCCTCTGTTTCCACAAAATCAACAATGCTGAAGCTGTACTTACATACAAGATGTGAAAGATATTTGTTGTTGTAAGATTTCAAAATCAATGATCATGTTTCCACACCATGATTCCTTACAATGGTTTTCACTACCTAGGTATATGTCTTGTATATTCTCACCTTCACTGTCAGTCATATAGTAATCCATACATCCCTTTTAGCTATCTCTCTGACTTGCTTGAAGGGGGCGTGTCATTATGAGTAGAAGTATGACTATGTGAACAATCAAATTCAAATTTATTAATATTATCAATCGATACAGTATATACTTAACTTATATACTATATAATTTATACAGTATAGTATACAGTATACACCCTGTACTGATTTTAGCATCACGCATGGTCAGTGGAATTGTTTATATTTGTACCTACATCAAGTTCTCTGAACTAACAGCTTTTATTAGTAAATCTATTTCCACAAAACTTACGTTTTCTTGAGTGTCTGGAATATTTGTTTTCTGACATTTCTATTAATGACTTTAATTTCAAATAGAAACAAATGATTCACATATGCTGCATCTGATAATAACTTTTGAATTGCTTCCCCCTTTTGCCCAAACGAGGCTATGATAACAAAGCCTATCGTGAGGTGTTATTTGTTTTAGTAGGAACTGTTTTTCTAAAACACAATGAACATTTTTGCAATATTTCTTACAATTTCCTGACCAACCCCCACCTATTTTAAAAGTCTATATTTCAAAAAACTATTAATGCTACGACCACAATTTTTTAAAGAAAATGTGCATAAATGGATAATCATAATACGGTACCAATCTCTTCGCTCAATTCAAAAATCGACATTTTCCGATTTTTTTTCCCGCTGTATCTCCCCTAATGAATATTGTATTAAAATAAGTTCTGAAATCTTCTAATGTTGTATTTTACATTTATATTTTATCTTAATATTCTATTTTTCGTCTTTTGGAAACTTTTTTTTCTGACCAAAATGTTAAAATGGTATTATAAAATTCTCACGCTTAGACGCATCGATAAAATATAAGACATAAGGGTTAAATTTGCAGTTCTCCTTCTATTCTTCTACGTTCGTTCTCAAACTCATGCAGACTAAATTAGTATAGTCCGGAGAACGGAATACTCTGTTTACAGCTTGGTTGTGATGTTTGCCCCTTTCGGCCCTACAAATTCGAATTCCGCGTGGTTCCTGAGATCACTTTCATCCTATATGGGATGGGGCAGCGAACTCCACCCCATAACCTCCTTAGTCGCCTTTTATCACATGCATGGAAGGTAGATAATGTTGCTATTCTTTTCTCCGATTTCAGGCTCCGGCAAACCTGGTAAGATTAATGACAACAAAATGTTGAAGACGACAGAATGAGAAAACATTAGATAGTTGAAAACATCTCGGTGTACCAAAACATTAAACAACAATTCTGATACAAGAGCATAGATAGGAATCATAAATATCAAGGATGGCCTACACCGGTCGTCGTGAAATATGATGATAGGGAGAATATTGAGAACGATGACGTCGGTGGCGATGATGATGATGATGGCGAAAAATGTTTATTGTTTGCGCTCACATTTAGCATAATTCAATGATAACATAAAGGAAAGCACATGACAAAATATGATGTCGATGCTACAACAAAGATGACTATTTGGGGGTGCAGCTAAATGAATGCATGCGTAGAATACATGTGGGTATGCGATTATAAAATAAAACCCTACTTTGAAAATGTGTGTACACGGGTTTCCGTAGCGCCGTTCTCATTTAATGTGTACCCCTTGCGGTGACGCTTTTTTCAACCTAGGAATCTTAATTTGGTTATATCAGAGGTTTTTGACCATTTAAAAGTAATGGAGATCGTGGTCCAGGTAATCATGCCACCACGACTCCAAAAACACGATAAGTTTGTTTCCCCCGTAGTGCAAATTGCTGATTTTTATGCTTAGTGGCATAAAGGCGTGATATGTATGCGTCAGTGTATTCTGTATCACTTCTGCTAATACTTGCAAACAATTCAATTGTTTGTCACTTTCTGCAAAACAATTCAATCGTTTGCCGCTTTCAATTCTCAGTATTTTAATTGTGTTTTGTTTGTTTGTTTGTTTTTCGTTCGCTCCATTGTAACCATCACGGATATCCGTGCGATTTCCGCCGGGAGCGTGATTACGTTGTGCCACCGTTATGCGCCTTGTAGGCCTAGCACATCCGATTTCGGCATGCCTTGACAATTCGGGTGGGCTACCCTTAGCCTGTGACAGCCTCTATATATGTCTCCAGGCACGCGTAGTGGAGACTCTTCGCCCAGACGATTGTTTGCTCTCGTCTGACTCGAACGAAGTGTTCCGCTGTCTATGAACTTGCCTCGTGTAATTGGACGTGCTGTGCCTGTGCCCATTGGGTACTGAACCGTTTCTCATCCGTGAGCCTGGTTCCTTAAGGGGAAGAACTCAACAGAGGAGTTGGACCCTGGCTCTTTCGCCCTCTTAGCCGAGGTGTCATTCACCGACATCGTGTACCCCTTGTCCAAGTTCGAGCCTCTCACCACGCGTTTGAGAGCAAGGCGTTCTCGAGCTGAGCATCCTTGTCCCAATAGCGCATGAGCCCATCAGGTACTGAACCCTTTCTCTCTTCAAGTGTATTTCCGGTGTAGGAAAACCTGACAGTAGAGTTGGGCCAGGGCTAAATCGTTGTCCCTTTTGTGCCTGAGTGCATCGAGTACGGAACCCTTTCTCTTCGCAAGCATATTTCCGGTTTAGGAAGGCTCGACATTAGAGTTGGGTTAGGTCTTCTTGCTTTACCAAACGCCAATGGATGGGTCTGGGTCTCTGCCTGTAAGGAACACAGGTAACTAGAAGCTCGTCTCGAGCTGACGGAGCTTGTAGTTCCCCTTTCCTAGGGACTTTTCACTTTCTATTTGCAGTTCGCGCCGCCCTCTAGCGCTGTTCTGCCATTTCATTGTTTCATTGTACTCGGTATGAAATCTATTTGTCTTTCGCCATGCATCTATCTTTACGTGCATTTTACATTGGCCGCCCCTCCAATGTTCGGACTGGACTGACTAGCTTCACTGTATGTCGACAGTGTCGCTAAATGTGGTGATGCTGGTGGTGTCGGAGATATTGTCTGTCTCTTGTGCAGTCAAATCTCTTTCCATCTGCTACCTCCACATTCTCGGACACGATCCCCAAATGATTTGGCCAGAATCAGCTCGAGCTGCTGTATTTCTGTTTCCAGGGTGCACCGCGTGGATGTACATTTGGGATCTTGGTTATCTGCTAACCCTGGGTCCGCCTAGAGCAATGCGTTCCCTTTGCACCCCAGTTGTGTTTTAATTCTCGGTGTTTTAATTCTCGGTGTTTTAATTTTCGGTATTTTAATTCTCAGTGTTTTAATAACTACTTTTAGTTACAACCTCAATAATTTTTTTTTAATGTAGGTAGGTAGTTTGTGAGTTTGCCTCTCTTTTGGAGAAGCGTGCCCATTTCAACCAGCAGACAACAAAGTCCAGTTAGGTTATATAAGGACACACTACCCAAAAAAATTAGAGGTAACAAAGACCCCAAGATTTGTATGTATATATATATTTTTTTTTCATGTATAAGTTGTATTCTGTGTATTGCCAGTGTTATGCCTGTTAAATTTGTGTATTACCTCTAATAATTATTAAATGCAGTTCATTATCTTAATAAACTACGCTTTTTGCAAATAATATAAATGGTTATCAAACTGCCTCTAGATCTCTCTTTCAGGAAGACAATGGACAATGGTCCTACTAAATTTCCAGCGGGATGTAGTCCGGGCAATTGAAATGCGTTGTGTCACCGTTTTATTTGTACCAATGGCATGACACATCCGTCTTCGGCAGATATACATATCTAATCCGTGAATTATTCTCCAGTCTACCCAACAACTAAGCATATGTTGTTCATGTGTGTTTGGTGTGCTTGGGTAATACAATTTTTGGATTGCCTTTTTGAAGGTATTTGTTATTTTGTTTTTATGTATCCGCTAAGATTTCCAGAAATTACTAGCAATTTATTTTTGCACCATTTTTTTCAATGGACATTTTTCTCCAGAGCTTTATTCTATGCCCAAAAGACCATCAAAGGCGAATGTGTCAATCATTTGAGTAAATAAAGTAACGATAAGTAACCATACAACACAGTTTATACCAAGACTACATCACGCTGGAAATCTAATTAGATCATCCTGCTAGAAACGAAATCTAGTGAGAGTTTGAGAAAGAGTAAATAAATACTCGAAATATTTCAATTGTTATCGACAGTCAAGAAACATCCTTTACATCAGGGGTTCTCAACATTCTCAGAAGGTGACCCCCACATGTAGGCTAATACTTGGTGTGCGAGCACCGTCTCATGTTCTTGTAATACTGCGTATGTGGGCACCGCCCACATGTACTTGTAATACTGGGTGTGCGAATACATTTATAACATCTAATAGGACGAAAGGGACATTGAAAGTGAAAGTAAAAGTGAGCGTGAAAACTGGTCATATAAGCATCATCGAGCAGTACACACACTCTTCACGTTCTTCGTTCATTTATGAATAATCGTGAATAGTAGAAGGATTTATTTCGCTCTGTGCAACAACGTTTGAATTTTAGAGTGATTGTTAGTTCTCGCGAGCATATAATTCGCATGGTGCGAATATCACATGTCATTACGAGAGCTCTATTATGCTTGCGAACACAGGGTTGAAAGCACCTGCATTACATGATTTTGAAAGGAATAAAGGAAACAGAATACAGACTAGTCAGTCATTGTTTGGCAGGTTTGAGAAAGTTATAAAGCTTGTACACGCATTCAGTGATATAGATCATGGAAAACAGAAAGAAACAATATTTTCATCAGTGCTATATATATATATATATATCCAAGGGCATATTCTTTCAAAAACATTGTCTTCATTGTGGTGACTCTCTTTCTCGGGAAAACGGTCCTTCATTATCCAGAGACATAGTCATTAGGTATGTTGATCATCTACTTCGCACACCGGACACGTTCATAGGTGCTCCGATTTCCGCTTCAGCAAATCTCCCAGAGTATAACGGCTGATGGTTCCGGTTCTATGTTGGTTCACTGCTCTGTTTGAAATCTTTGTCACGGGTTCTCTTCGAGCCACGCCCAACCTCACTCCCAATTCTCGCATTCTTGATATTGACTCATGCTTATTCATCTCAAAATCTTCTGATAGTGAGGACTCACGAATAGCAGTGAGTATGTCTGTTCGGTCCATAGGCTGTCCGTCTGTTGTGGTGGAAATACTAGCTAATCTGTCGGCCCGTTCGCTTCCCTCCACGCCCGCAAGTCCGGGGACAAAAATAAGCGTGAGATTTCGTAGTGATATAGTCATACATTATTTGATGTCGCTGATTCAACTTCTTCTTGGTCTCCCTCTTCTTCTCCTACCTAGCACTCTTCCTTCCAGAGTGAGCCTTTCTATGCTGTCATGTCTCTTTGGATGTCCATACAACTGTAGCTTTATTCTTATGATTGTATTCAGAAGCCACCCTTCATTTAGTTTCAGTAATTTCAAAATATGGTATGCTTGTTACGCGTCCAAGAAGGCCGGCTTCTAAACATCACATTGAGAAGGAATTTAGGTTTCTTCGACCATGTAAAGAGACATAGTGGTATGGAAAGAGTATTGATGGAGGGAGCGATAGAATGGAGCAGAGGCAAGGGTCGCTCAAGACGTCGTTGGACAAGAAATATCCAAGAATGCCTGCACATGTCGCTGGAATAAGCAGGACAACTCGCCCACAACTGAGGCGATTTCAAGAGATTCATAAGGAAAACACAGATCCGGAAAGAATATGTCACAAAATCACAATTTCAAAATTTCCCGTGTGGCAAGCTAAACCTGGATGTCTAGTTCAGGGTGCAAAACATATGGCTATTATCTTCTTTACAGGTGACTAACGATAAGGAAATTTGGGGGATAGCCTGATAAGATGTTACCTGGTAACAAAAGCATCATTGTCGCTGCATGACTTGTATGTCACCTGGTGGCATCATTGTCGCTGGATGTCTTGTCTCGATTTATGACTTTTGTACTCTATGGTCCCATGGATGAGGAAGAGATTCAGATTAGCGGAAATTGTTCGTTTGTCCTTTTGGGACAGACTCATAGGTGGTTAGAAGTACTGACTGTGCCATCACTGCAAATAGGTCGGCACGACTTTGAGATGAAATGCTACAGAAAGATATTTAGAATATCATGGAAGGAAAACAGAGAACTCCGGATATTATAAAAACATTGAAGATGCCAGAGTGTTGGTTAATAAACACAATAGCAATATGAAGACTACGTTTGTTTGATCATATAAAGAGACATAACTGTTTAGAAAGACAAATAATGGAGGGCAGAGCACCAGACAAGAAGAGAAAGGACAGACCATGAAGATGACGCACTGACGACATTAAAGATAACATGAATCCGTTGTTTGAAAATGCAACCAGCATCGCCCAAGACATAGAAGGGTTCAGGGAGTTCATTGGGAAAACAACGTTCTGGAGAGAATACTTCACATGACAACAACAACATGCAGACTATAGGATAACTGATACTGACTCAGTGTAAGTGTGCTTCTAACCTACAATTTCTTATTTTCAGTCTAAAATATTTTTACTCGAGTGTTACTATTTAGTTTGTTAATGGTGTCTTGTTCAGATCTGTAGTTTCCTTTTTGTTATCTCCACCGAAATATCATAGATTGCATTAGCAATTTCTTCTAAAGTTCTATAGCCTTCTATTTCGTGTGTTGTCAATCATTTCCGATACCGATGTTCTCCCATGCCACAATGTTAGGTTGTCACGCATCTTCCATCTTGGTCTTGACCTACCAATCTTGCTCTTCAACTTGCCTGTTATTACAATGGATTCCAATTTTTCTCTTCTCATGTTGTGTCAAAAATATGTGGACTCTCCTTTTGATGCGCGTTAGAAACTCTCTCTTTTTTAAAACTAATTTCTTTCAACATATCTTCATTAAGCTTTATATCTGTCCATAATGTTCTTAATATTCTTCTATAAACCACACCTCTGTTGCCTCTATATAATTGTTTACTGTTCCGTTGAGTGTTTACAATTCACTTCTATATATCAGAATTGGTCTTACATAGCTTCTAAACAGATCTTGAATATCTTTCTCACCTTAATTGGCAAAGATGTGTTAAATATACCGGACTTCATCTTGTGAAATTTTGCCTTTGCCTGGCAATTCTACGTGTGACTTCTTTAATACATCTTCCATCTGATGTTATTAATGTAACTATGTAATAAGAGAAATGTTCTTTTTGAATTCTAATAATAGTGTATTACTTAATAGAATATATCACTGTAGATGATTGGCCTTCACGAAATATAGTAAATATATCAATGTAGACGATTGGCCTTCACGAAATATAGTAAATATATCAATGTAGGCGATTGGCCTTCATGAAATACAGTAAATATATCAATGTAGGCGATTGGCCTTCACGAAATATAGTAAATATATCAATGTAGACGATTGGCCTTCACGAACTATAGTAAATATATCACTGTAGACGATTGGCCTTGATGAAATATAGTAAATATATCACTGTAGACGATTGGCCTTCACGAAATATAGTAAATATTTTCACAGCAATAAGCACAAGTATATGATACAATCCAGACCGTTCAGAAAGCAATGGCTAACTACTAAACGTATTTATAATGCCTAGAAAATCACCACAGACAACAAATGCTGGGTTGATAGCTAAGTCCTGTAAAGGATATGCTACCAATTTTGTATATGATAAAAGGAAAGTAATATAGTCCACATTATAAACAAAAATGTATATTACCCGTTTATTATCTGAAATATCTGACACGGAATCTGTAAAAATATATGCGCAGAAACATGAACACTGAACACATAGCCAGAAGACGGCATTTATATTTCAGAAATGTTGATATACAGAAATACGAGCAGAATTAGTAGGAGAAAAAAAAGATATAATCAAGTGATATAGAATACATTGACAACTTGCTTAAGGAAAAATGATTTGCTAATTTTTTAGATAAATATAATCACCAACCAACAAATTATCGCCTGGTGCAAACAAGAACTGCTCACCTGTATGTCGTTATGTAAGTATGTATGTATGTGTAGTGTCTGTATATCTGTATGTATCTCTGTAAGGGTGGAGGTTGTGAGGCCCATATATATATATATGGAAAGAGCAATTTTTACACGTTTTTACTCGGTGTCAACCTGTTACAGTCGATGTGATATTGGACGACACACTGTAGCTCTTATGGACACTCACAGTGCTAAGAAATAAGCCAGCCTAGCATTGTTAACAAAGGCTTTGTCTACCTTAAAAAGTCTGCGGCGAAATACTCGGAAGAAGTTGGCAGGTAACTCAACGGGTACATAGGTGCTAACAGCAGAGCTGTATGGACAGCATAGGGCACAGTTAGACACAGTACGCTCTGGCCATCCACTGCACCTGAATTTCTCCCAGTTGTCTCGACTTTGTCTTGCCACTGGACCAAGATAAAACTCAGGAGAGAGAGTGTGGTTGACGATTAGCGCAACTCTTCCACACTGTAAACCAACTTCAGCGCTAGTCATTTCTCAACCCAATTATTTACTCATCTTTACTAATGAAATATGAAGAGAACAAAGTGTGAATCAATCCTAGTTGGTTCATGGAATGTTCGGACACTTACGGATATCTCAGATGTAAACAGACCAGAAATAAGAACAGCACTAATTGCTAAAGAACTGGCCCGTTATAATCTGAATAGTGTTGCACTTAGTGAAATGTGGTTTGCAGATAAGGTGCAGTTGACAGAGATATGTGGAGGGTATACATTCTTCTGGATAGGACGTAAAAACACAGAGAGATATGAATCAGGTGTTGGTTTTGCTATAAAATCATCTCTGGTGCAGAAACTTCCAGGTCTGCCTCGAGGAATTAGCGATCGCTTGATGTCGTTGCGATTGAAAGTGAGCAAAAATACATCGGGATCACCACCTCTATTAAATGCCGATTCGTCGAAGCTTCTCACTTACAAAAATGACATCTTAAATCGTTGGGCTGAACATTTTGAAGAAATCCTAAAAAAACCATCAGTAATAAATGAAGAAGTCATAAACAGAATGTCACAACTTAGGATAAGAGAAGAACTCGATATACCTCCAAGCAGTCAAGAGGTTGTGATAGTGATTAAATAAATGTCAAATGATAAAGCTCCTGGTTTGGTTGCCTTACCTGCTGAAATTTATAAAAATGGCGGACCACTGCTGATAAAATAACTGACATTTTTGGTAATTTCTGGAACTCAGGTACATTGCCTCAAGATCTAAAAGATGCTTCTATAGTACACCTATATAAAGGCAAAGGTACCAAACAGTCTTGCGATAATCGCAGGGGTATATAACTTTTGTCTATAGCTGGTAAAATTCTTGCTCGTGACATACTCAATAGATTAAAGAACTCACTATTAAACGAGTTACTCCCTGAGAGTCAGTGCGGATTTCGTGCAGTTGATATGATATTCGCTGCACGACAAATTCAGGAAAAGTCACAAGAGCAACATAGTGAACTCTTAGCAACATTTGTGGACTTAACTAAAGCATTCGATACCGTTAACAGAGAAGGACTGTGGAAGGTGCTTACAAAGTTCGGATGTCCCCTAAAACTTGTCACTGTGATACGAAAATTTCATGACGGTATGATGGCTAGTGTTATCTGCGACGGAGGGGTATCTCCTGCATTCCCTGTCACAAATGGTGTAAAGCAGGGATGTGTCCTGGTCCCTAATCTTTTCAGCCTGTTATTTACGGCAATGCTAACGGAAGCGCACCATAGTAATGAAATAGCTGGCATAATGATCAATTACAGAACAGATGGTGGTCTTTTCAATTTACGTCGTCTAAAAGCAAAAACGAAAACTAAATCTAGTACTGTTAGAGAATTACTTTATGCTGACGACTGTGCATTGTATGCTGACTCTGTCGTAAATATGCAGAGCACCATAGACCGCTTCTCACAGGCCTCCAACAACTTTGGTCTCACTATTAACACCCAAAAAAAAAACAGAAGTCATGCATCAAGCAACATCAAATAGCCAACATACTGCTACTTCCATCACCGTCAATCAGGAAAAACTGCAGGTAGTCGACAATATTACTTACCTTGGAAGCTCTCTCTCTCTCTCGTGATGTCGACATTGATGTGGAAATTAACAAAAGACTGGCAAAAGCTAGTGCTGTATTTGGCAGATTACGCAACAATGTATGGGACAGAAGAGGTATTAGAACAAACACCAAACTTCAAGTATATCATGCTGCTGTTATACCAACCCTACTATACGCTTGCGAAACGTGGACAGTGTATGCTAGACATGCAAGAAAATGAAATCATTTCCATCTTACCTGCCTACGTAAATTTCTAAACATCCATTGGTTGGACAAAGTACCAGACTACGAGGTCTTGGAAAAATCAACCTCAATAAGCATCCACCCACTACTTATGAAGGCGCAAGCACGCTGGGCAGGCCATCTTGTGCGTATGGAGAACTCTCGTCTGCCAAAACAAATATAATATGGAGCACACAAGGCAGGATTTCGAAAAGCTGGTGGACAGATAAAGCGCTTCAAAGACACGCTCAAGTCATCACTGAAACATCTTAATATTGACGTAGGCGCTTGGGAGAGCCTCGCTCAGGATAGAACAGCATGGCGTTACAGCATTAGAACAGGAGCACTAGCGGCGGAAAAGTCCTGACAAGATACTTCAAGACAGAAGCGGGCACGTAGAAAAGAAAAAAACATCTCAACCTCACATAGATACCCTCTATTGTTGTTAATTCTGTAAAAGAACATTTTGTGCGCGCATTGGACTTGCTAGTCATTTAAAAATGCACTATTAACTTTATTATTTTTATTATTTATTGTTATTATTATTATGGTTGAGTTTTTGGTCATCGTCGATTACGACGGACGAACATCATCATCATACATGGGAAGGTTTGAGTGGTTCTTTTTGTTGCTAGTTGTCATGCTCAACACTAACCTCATACCTATTATTAGTCTCTTATGAGATGCATAGCAGATCAGAGCGTTAATATTCTTTGCTCCTCCTACTGACACTGTCAACACACGAAATGATTGAACCCTCCCTCTTTAGGTAACGTAACCTCATAATTAACGCTACGGAGAATACACAACAAACCACACCGCCGCCCGTTTTTTAATATGACAGTAGAACTATAAGAAAACTATTTGATTACTCAAAATGTTTCATACGTAAGCTTGGTTTTTTTTCCCTTCAATACTCCCTATGTGCAAAGTATGACGGCAATATAGGGGGGGGCAGGAGGAGAGGTGGTGACCATTCATGTTGAAGTATTGACCATCCACTTCTGTAAACGCTGTATACCCACCTTTTTCTTAGAAAAAACCCACTGTATTTATGTATGTATGTATATATATATATATATATATATATATATATATATATATATGGCGCTCTACAGTCAAAAATAACGCATCATCTTGTGAAAAGAGGAGAAATGTTGCAGTCCAACAACGTAGAGTAGCTAGAAAGTCACGGATAGATCAAAATCCGTCTACGGTGGTCATTCCATGCCCGAACTGCCCAAGAACATTTACAGCACGAATAGGGCTCATTAGACATCTACGAACTATTAGACATGGTCATAATTCTAACTGAATTTTCAAAAGTGGATGTAAAAATGGTCAACATCACTTGTGATGGACGAACACACACACAAACACACACAGATATGTATGTATTCATTATTACATGATGGTCAAGCAGTCCCTTGTATAAACGTAGATTTGTGTGTGTGTGTCATCAAGGAATAATTTTGATCACAATATGTTTATGTAATAAATCTCTGTTTTGTCATCATCATGTTTCATTATTACCTAACCCTTGTTTGTACCACAAACTATGGTATTATTATAAATAATTTTATTTAGGGTACTCTTATGGTGAGGCGCGCTTTTTTTCAAACGCGGACATGGTCCAATTTCTCTCCTCTTCTTCTGCGTTCGTTTTCAGACTCCTGAATATTAGCATTATGTAGTCCGGAGAACGAAGTGCATTGTGTCATAGCTTATATCTTAGCTGCGATATCTGCGCTTTTCGGTCTGACACATCCTATTACTTTGACTTTTTTGGGGATGAAACAACCAACGCGAGCCCAAGACCTGCTTAGTCGCCTCTTACAACATAATTGGCAGGTAATAATTTCGCAATTGTTTGCCCCCCCCCTTTCTGTCCTCTGGTAACACACGGGCGCCAATTTGGTTATATCATAGTTTTTAACCATAAAATAATAATAGTGTTCTGGTAATCCAGCCACCACGAGTTCTAGAATAGGCCTATGTATTTAAGGGAGTGGTGCAGAACCATAACCACCAAGTTATATATTCAATACGTTTTGTCATCACAATGTTAATATTGGAATCATAGTGACTAGATTATCTGTAACAGTACCCCCCCCCTTCTTTTTTTGTGGCTGAAAGGCGCATACATCGCCATAAGATAGGCCTACTTTCTTTATTTTTAAAACGAAAAACTGAAGAAGGGTGATTATTTCGGTAAACAGTGAATATACTATATATCCACAAATATATTCATAACTTTCGTATTGCAGGAATGGCAAAGAAACTAACAATATATATGGTGTCCCTATAAGCTACAGTTTACTCAATTTGTGTACTTTGAATCGCAGGAGCTTAACATGACTAGCATACCACCGAAGGACAAAGATGGTGCCATAGACCTCACACTCTAACATCCACGGTTCCTTTTCTCACTTACTGTCTTTGTAATAAATGAAAGTGATGATTTGTCATGTGTATCACGTGACAGAAAACCCAAACTGATCATCCATTACTCAATAAATTACAACGACCATAACTAACCTTTATACATAATAATACTAGACAACACACTGTTAAAATTATATTCCTTACAACTCTCCCACCTGTGTGAAAATTATATTCCTTACAACTCCCCCACCTGTGTGAAAATTATATTCCTTACAACTTTCTCAAATGTGTTAAAATGAATAAATGGTATAAGTTTTTCTGGCAAAGAATGCCGCAATAAAAGCGAGCACAGAGCTCAAAAGAAACAATAGATTAATGTTTTTGAGATTGTTGAATAGTCAAATGTGAGATGAATAACTTCTAAATCCATAAATGTGATCCATAAATGTCCAGTGAATCCAAGGTGGAGAAAGTGAACAATGTATAACCCAAGTGTGTAATTATTGAGCACTGTGAACATTATGCAGTTATGTTGAATGGTGTACAGGATTTTTGATTTAGTTAAGATAAAAACTTACAAAATGCAATGCCCGAAGAAGGCCATTGGAATCACCAGACTCAACCAAAATGTGCAATGAGAACATCAGAAAGATAATAGATAAAATACCATGCATAGAATATATATAGAAACAACAGATAAAATAGTTTGGACAATGGAGGGAGGGGGTTTAAATTTATGTAATTATTACTAATACGGACGTTTTTATAAGAATTGTCTGTCATAACGTCCACACTTGCCGCTGAGCGTAGAGGTTTGTACAGAAGATGTAGTCTGTGTTCCAGAGCCAGGTGTGTTGCTATGGTTGTAGTGAAGTCATGTTTATTCAGGATGGTCTTGATGTTGTCTATCTATCTTTTCCTAGGTCTGCCTTTGGCGTTGTATCATTAGTAAAATATTGTTATAAGCTCTTATGGGACCGTTCATCCTCATAAGACGTCCAAACAATTTTATCTGTTGTTTATATACTTGATGCACTATGTTATACTTAGTATCCGTCTGATGTTCTAATTGCGCACCTTGTCGAATCTGGTGACTCAAATAGCCTTACTTAGATATTTCGCAAGATTCGATCTTTCTCTTATGTGTAGGTGTTAGTTGCCAAGTCTGGCATTGGCAGCATAGTGTTGGCACAAAGATGATATTACTTATGTGTAGGTGTTAGTTGCCAAGTCTGACATTGGTAGCATAGTGTTGGCACAAAGATGCTCTTACTTATGTGTTTCTTTACTTCCATGTTGTTTTTTTGGGTGCTTTAGCAAAAGTGACATCTGGTATATCACAATATTTTCATTTTGACATCTTGTTTCTATCTCTCAATTGACTCGTCCGTCTTCTATGAAGATACTTCGTAGGTGCTTGAACTCTATGACGTGTATTATTTTTGTGTTCTCTATTTGAATGTTTAAATGCTCTGTTGATCTCGTTATTTGAATAGTTTCTGCTTTTTGTCTATTGATCCGCTTGTTGTATTTATTGCATATTCTTGATAGTGAGTTGATGTGAGTTTGCAGTTTTTCTTCATCATCATACATGATGTTTTTATCGTCAGCGAAAAGCAGTTTATTGAGTTTTTTTATACGTTGTTCATTCTCTGTTGTTTCATAAATCAGAAGTTGTATAAGAATACGCATATAAATTCTACTACATATGACTGTTTGTAAAAATAAGATGACAGCTATGTTGTTGGAAATGATCTAAAGATAGTAAGAAACATGTATTGGAAACAAACAGCTGTGTCGAGGGTTTACGGTAATGTAGGAGAATTTCAAAAGATAGAGATGGGCATCAGACAAGAATGTGTAATGTCACCAGATCTTTTCTTTCTGTATACAGAGGATATTATGTGAGACTTAGAAAGCATGCTAGGAATAGCAGTTGGAGGTTACAAAATCTGAATAATCTAAGATATGCTGACGATACAGTTCTGAACAGGGAGAGAACAAGAAATTTAAAGCTTGTTGGACATGGTTGTAAAAAAAGTGAAAACAAAGCTCTCAGTATATACCAGAAGAAACCAGAAGTAATGGCTGTTTCAAGAAATACACACCGCCAAAATACAGCATTACTATCTATGATTCAGCATTAAATCATGGGGATAATTATCTTGATAATTATCAAGTCAAGTATCTTGGCACCATTTTAACATCAGATGGCAGGTGCTCCAATGAGTAACAGTAATTACAGTAAGAGTAACTGTAACAGTGAAACAGTAACCATATGATTTTTTTAAATTGATAGAACAATGGGATCTCATCCAAATATTTCTCGTTTTTGTATATAGGAAACAATAATTTGTTAAAATATTTTAGACAGATGCATACAATTAAAAAAAGAACACACTAATTGGTAAATGCAAGTTTAAAGTTAAAATACATCAGGAATAGATTTTTCAACTTTGTTTTTACACAATAATTAATTAAAACAAATCTGTTGACAACTGTGCATATTATCTCCCCTTCATTGCAAACGTAAAAACCACCTTCTATAAATTGAAAACCACCTTCTATAAAGTGGGAAGTTCTCTGTTTACTGTGACTAAATTATGTTTTATTAATGAAGCATTATGTTTAGTCAGTGTGACCATCTAAGACACAATAGTCAAGTTTTCTTCCAGTAAACAGAGCCCTATTCTATGAGCACAGTTCACGAAAATAAGATTGCTCTTGAGATGTCAACATTAGGACTAGTAAGAAAAACCAAAACACAAACAATGTGTGGTGTGGACTGTGCAATGTGATTTAGATCAGTGGTGCCAATGTGGTGTGGAAAATCAAGCAAAGTTAGTGGTACTGTTATTGTTGCCTATCATACACATCGTAAAATGTGACTAAAAAGATTTTGGGTGGTTGAGTTGGCTCTCCTATTCAATAGAGGATCATGTTATCCAGAAGTCATGCTGAAGTTTGGTGTGTTAGATCGAAAGGCGCAGATATTGCAACCATGATGTAAATTATGACATACCACATGCCATTCTCCGGATTACATCCTGGTAACATACAGGAGTTTGAGGACGAACGCATAAAAAGAAGAAGCAGATAAAGATCAGTGGTTCTCTAAATGTAATTAGGTCCACGTTTGGGGCTATATATTTGAAGGGAGGGGGATAATTGCACCAAAAAATGAAACTATGGCGCAGATTCTTCCAGATCTGCGACACAAAAATATATTTTTGAATACTTCTATTCTTTTACAAAACATCCCACTATATCACAGCACAAGGGGGAAAAGATGGCTATCTGAAACAGCTCTGGCGGAAAGCGCTACTGCATTGTCTAACTACTGCACTGTCCAACTATTGCACTGGAGCTGCTAACTACAGAACAGTTCTTTGATGGAATCCATATCAGCATCTGACCTGTAGGAAAACGAGGAAGAAGGAGAAAAGAATTATGCGACGCATAAGATATACGCTAATAATAATCCTTGAGAAAATATGACACGCTTTTTTCTGGTCTATAGGAATTAATCTCTAGTGCTTGGAACAATACATCATCTGGAAATACGAGGGCTGGGGCAACACAGTGCAATATAAGGAAAAACGGATTTAGATACAAATGTTGTCAATATATATACACACGATATACTAGCGAATAGACGCAAAGACATACGACGTTTTGAATAAGAAACCATCATCAGGACAAACGATAGCTGACTAACAATGAATAGAAACACACATATGACGAAATGGGAGGCAATGGATGATGAAAGTGAGAGAGAAAGAAGTGAAGCGCAAGTGGGTATTAAGGGAGTGATATTACGGACGATGTGATCAATCCTGGTAACAGGAGATTAAAAGGACATTGAGATCTGGTCAACAAGACATAGATGCTTTCCATCTTAGTTCTCACTCTGGATAATTGAGTTTCTGCGTTTTTTCGCAAACTCCTGCAGATTAGCAGGATGTAGTTCATAATGCGTTTTGTCATGGTTCACAACATTGACGCGAGATCTTCGCTTTTGACCTAACACATCCTACTTTAGAATGGCACTGGATCATTTTGACCTTATATAGGATGGGACAGCCAACTCCACCATATAACCTCCTTAGTCGCTTCTTAAAATGTACATGGAAGGCAAACAGTATTGCTATTCTTTTTTCCCCTCTCGAGGCTTTTAAACAAACAAACTAATGGTGTGTGACTTTTTAAAAACAATGTGTGTTGTCTAGTGCTTTTGACGGAACGAGTTGGTAGCACTTGCCTAACACAATGCGTATTAAAAGATGGTTATTTTGTGCATCAATCATTCAGGGCAATATACTGCTAATTTTCCCAATCAACTTGCATATCATATATTAATAAAAGAAAAGTGTGAAAACCAGAATACTGGTTTCATTAGTTATTATAAAGATAAAGAATGCAACAGATCGCATGTAACCACTGTCTGCTGAACGACACAGTACAAATAGAAATGACCGGAATATACCGGTGTGGTATCAAAAATTCCCCATTACACATTGTTTACTACACTGTATAATCGTGTCTCTCAATTAGTTGTGTGGACTATTTGAAAATAATCCATCTGAAGTCACATTATTTAACCATTACAGTGATTTTCATTGGTCACTTTTGTATACATTGTGTCGACAGCCAATGACAAATCAACGTCAAGTAAAGTCATTTAGAAGAATGAGTTCACGTGACTGTATTTGACGATAGACACGGTACAGTAAGTCGATATGACCTAGCAAAAGATACATCACAAAACATTTACAAACAAAAACGTAATAGTCATGATTGAATGATTGTCCAAACAAATGTCAAGTGTTTTGTTTTTGCGAAAAATAATTGTACTTGAATTAAACTCACAACATAAAAACATGACTCTTTTTGGAACTTGACGTTTTAAAAAGATAAAAACGTGATTGCAATGCAAAAATAGGATAAAAACTGAGGCTCTGTATGGAAAAATAATTTTGTGAAATATATTTTGAGGCTCTGTCTAGGATAGCAGGGCTATAGAGAGTGGACATTTCCATTATTCATTAAGGGTCATAACCCCGCAGATACTATCAGATAAGGGGATGTAATACATGTGAAATGTATTAATATGTGTAAATGTATTAATAAATCATAATAACACAAATATTTTGATCTGATCATGTGGTAATATAATTTAAATAAACAACTCTCATTTATCTTGAGTGATTTTATGTAACTCTTCCCCGTTCTACTATTTATAAAAACGTTTTTTTGAAAGCAATATGCACGACATTCTTCCCTAACTGTTGACATGGTGAACAAAAGTGTGGCACATAAACTTTTGGATGTTAAGGGATAATGTCCGTATAAGGTTCAAGTTCCCCGCGGAACTTTACATGCAAAAGTTGGCTCTTGACTTTGTATGGGAACTAGTGTCAGTAGTCCGTTCACATGTCTTAGACTCCACCGCGGGGTCAAGGTTCAGCCAGTGTCGAGTCAGCTCGCTCGTCACAGTACCGCTTGGGATCTAGGCTGGTTCCTCCCCATATGACATGTTAAGACAGGACGAAGTCACCGGGGTGAAGTTTTCGGTCGTACGGAATGTTAACAGCATAAACGTGCTCAGCTAAGTGGTGAGCTATACTTAGCGTCCGAGTGGCTTTCGATGTCGGCGTCTGCTATGTCATACCGCCTCGAGAGAGGATTACGGGGGTATAGGAGAGCTGCTTAGAAAGTGCTTCACTCGACTTTTTTGTCATGAAATTATCTAAATTTTAGTATTATTTGTATTTACATGGTTACATCCCTTACACTTAAACGTATTTTTGATACTGTTATTTATTGGAAAGAATAAACTATTTTGATACAAAGTAATAATATAGTCTTACAGTTTTTATGGCCATAGTTCTTAATTCGTAATTTAAAAGATCTAATTATAATTTCGTTAACACAACAAAATAAATTTAGAATTCACGAGGGGAAAAAATGGGATTGCAATTTGTGAGTTTTAAAACGCTTCATTTTTTAGAGAAAATTTACTTTCAACAATAACGCAATTTCACAATATAACGACATCCACCTGTGTAAACTGAGTTTTAAATAAATGTAAACTCAAAATATTTTGACTCGATACATTGCTTACTAAAATTGCGGAAATATACATTTGTTTATGTTAATGGCACATATGTATTGTAATTGTATGTATTGAGCGCAAAGATGTGTCCAGGTCTCACCGAGATTGTCTTGGTTTTATAACACTGACTTATATCTCGCCGTGTATTGCATATGTCCCAGTTTCTATAACAGTTTACAAATACAACGAATGTGTTACGTGTTCAAATGAACACACTTGGTCTCGCTTCGTTTAAGCGAATAAACACGCTTGGTAACCCTAAATGCGGTCGAGCGTGAAGACTTTGATTTATGTATACATAGATCAGTGGTCATATGGTATTTTCTGTAGACGTATTAATTAATTCACAGTATTATGTGATTGCCATGTGTCTTCTGTCACGGAGATCATCCAATAAATAAATTAAATTTCCAACACATCTGACCCGTGTTCTTTGTTATAATTAAAAAGATAGAATCTCTTCAAGAATATGTTTCTAGTAAACAAAAATCTGAACGTAGTGATAATTAGATAAACTTAATTTCCTATAGAAATCGCCCTTGGTTGGCGGGTCTGAAAGGGGAGCATGGGGAGATAAACTGTTACCGGTCAAGCATATCGTAAGCAGCAACTAATAGTAATTTAAGGTGGAGTTTGTTGTCCCATAAAGGACCGTAGATAAGGAGGTTGTAGGTTGAGATATTCAACTTTCCGTAATTTAGCAAATCAGAATAGGTCTATGCCTTTTAGCATTAGAAATTTGGCCAAAATACAAGTAAAAAGTCTTTTCTCCCCCACCCCCCCCCCCCCCCCACGTAGAGATTTTCACAAAAGGAACATCACAATTCACATGAAGGAAGAAGATCTGATACACGAAAACACACGAATTACTTTTTTTAAGGGACTTACTCCTCCCCCCTCCCCCTACTTTATAACATATTTATAACACTGGTCTCACCCCACAGTGTCAAATTGACCTAGAGGCTATGCTAAAGTTCGATTTGTCAGTTAAGGTGTCAATTATGGCACAACTTTTATCTGGACTATATCCTGCTGATCTGCAGGAGCTTGAGAATGGATACAGAAGATGAAACAAGAAGTTGAAAAAGATGCCCCCCCCCCCCAAGGCATCGATCTTTTGAACAGATGTGTACACCAGAAGGCATTGATCTTGGTGAAGAATAGATTATCTTTTCAAGACTATCTTTGCAATCCCTAGACAGTTCATTGATAAACATATGAATGTGAATGAATGCTGTGTTCACGGAGTTCATCTCCGAACATTTTCATGACACGGATGTTGTGAGACACAGACGATCAAAATATTCCACAATCAGTGGTTCGCATGGATTTTACCACCAGATCACGTGGAAGAACAGTTCACGAAACCAGTGGAGCCTTCACCAACCAACAAGCAGCCTAACGATGTGTGTGTTTGCTGTAACGCAAGTACACTTGCTAGAAATTGAAGCGTATTTCTGCTAAAACGATATCATCATCAGGTGCCATGCCGGCTGGCGTAGACGATCATGGCTCTCCACAGCTCTCTGTCTCCAGTATTATATATCAAGTTCGCTATTGTTTCCCTGCCATGCCAGGTTATCAAACTGTCTAATGTTTTCTCACATTGTCGCCCTCTGTCTCTGTTTCCTTCAATCTTGCCTGATGTGACTATGTTCTCCAAACCTCCTTGTCTCATGCAGTGGCCAAAAATATGAAGATTGTCTTTTTCTTATATTATTGATTAAAATCCGTTTCTCCGCCGAAGACGGATGTGCCGGGCCATTGGCGCAAATAAAACGGCGGCACAACGCATTTCCATTCTCTGGACTACATCCTGCTAGAAATCTAGTAGGACAATGGTCTTTCTACAAAGGAGGTCCAGCAGGAGTTTGAGAATGAACGATGAAGAAGAAGAAGAAAATCCGTTTCGCATTTGACTCTTTCAACACTTCCACGTTAGTTTTTCTGGCAGTCCATGATATCAACATACCTTAACCAAAAGGTTATAATCTCTTATCGACCAATAATCAACTAAGGAGACATTTATTCATGCACTGTAAATGTGTCTCGTGAATGTGTCTCCTGTGTACATCGTTATTACACGTTTTTGAGCATTCCTGTATTTCTTGTTGTTGTTTTTTTTGTGCTGGTGGGGGGAGGGGTGGGGGTTTACCATGAGGATAAAATGAGACGATTGAACAGGCCTAAGTCTGACCTATTTATTCGAGATTCTTAATCAGGGTTGGCACGTACTTTAAAAAAAAAGAAAGTGACATTTCGCCGTAAACATGACATAAATTTAACATTACAATAGGCTATTCATTTAAGATGAGGTACCGTCTTCTCATGAAAGGTCAGTAACAGTCCCCATTTACTTCATGTTCCTTTCCCTGCTATCACACCATACTATAAGATTATAACCCGTTGTTGTGGCACACACCCCACAGGTGGAAAAGAGTGGGGGGATTTCATTGTTTAGGGGTACACGACGAAAAAAAATTTGTACTTGAGATTTAGTTGTCTATTATATGTTTTGAAAATTTAGCCTACTTAACTGGTTTTTTTTCTTCTAATAATTTTCTAGTGCTTTCTTCCTAAAACCTAAGTCTTGCGTCCTGAACAAATTATAATTAGGTTTTATTTATGGAATAAGTCCATTTTTGAATAGACCTATACAAAATGTAGGGTCCCATTATGTTTACATGGGGGGGGGGGGAGAGACATCATAATTTTTGAAAGATTGAGGTGGGGAAAGGTTTAAAGAAAAGGTTGGGTAACACTTCTATAACCTGTCAGGTTCACAGGAGTACCACATTGGATGAAATAACACCCAGAGTGCTCCAGCAAATTCTATCTTCAGCAACGCAGATGAGTGTGAAAATACCTTGACCTATCCAGCCCTTGATGCTGCATATCCATGATTTTCTTAGTCTTCGTCTGCTTCTTCCACCTCGACTGTTCCCTATAGTTTATGACGTATAATCATATCATCATACGTCCACAAAAAAACCATCAGGGCCGTAGACAAGTTTTCATTTAGGAAGGGGAATAATAATGTGAAAAAATAAAATAATGTGAAAAAAGGCATTCGTCCATTTTTGTATTTAATTCCCTCTTTTTGGTGCGAAAGCTGATGACTTTTTTGATGCGAAAACTGATGACTTTTTTTGATGCGAAAACTGCTGACTTTTTTATATGAAAGTTGATGAATTTTTTGATGAGAAAGCAGATAACTTTTTTGATGCGAAAGATGATGAGTTTTTGATGAGAAAGGTGATGACTTTTTTAATGAGAAAGATGACCTTTCTGTGAAAAATCGTTAATGTAGGGGTTTCACCCACCTTTTGACTAAATTCCTAGCAATAAAAACATGTTATGATTTCCTAAGGGTGGGAGGGGGAAGTTGAACACCCATCTCCCTTAACAACAGACATATAAACCATGCTAGTAGGTATATTTGTCGCTTTACTATTGGCAGTAATGATTCTTATATATCTGTATGAATCTATTTTATTTCTAACGTACACATTTGTCGCTAGATGGACTAGTATTGTGGCTTGGTAAAAGCTCACCAGCCAAGCTTATTGACAACATGAGAGGCAGAGAGTCGTGGTGAAACATGATCGCCTATGTCATTCGGCATGGCACTTGATTGAATGACACATTTGTCTCATGCTCTCTATAGGAGATGCGCAGAATTCTTCTGTAACATTTGTATTCGAAGGTTTATAACCTCTCTCCATGACTGCAGTGAGTGTTCAGCTTTCACATCAACACAACACAATAGACAACATAAGTGAGTTTCAAAGTTAGTTTTTCACATTAACACTGACTTTGCTTTTCCACATTAAAGTTAACCTTGACATATCCGCTACATCCATTTCCAGTCGTATGGACCTATCTCCAAGTCTGTTTCCGTTTTCCATCGCTGCATAGGTATTCGAAAATATTAAAGTCCTCAAATTTATACCAATTTATCATGTTGTTGGTTTGTGCTTCTGTACCTTCGCTGTTAATCAAGAACATATTTCATTCAGCGTTGATTTTGGTCTCCTTGATAGCACAATGTGAAAACAATTCTGACAATACTGTGTACGAAAAAATATAATGGTGCTTTATGGGGAGATGTTGCCACATCACGTGTCCATAGTCCAACTTTTTAATATTGTTGAGTAAGAAAGACATCTCCAAATAATCACATGTATATTTTGATAATTTTGTGTTTTTTGTTCCTAATTTTTGTACCAAATTTATAAATGTGACACTACTACGACCCTGACGGACTATGGGTTTTATTACTATATCAGTATCTTTTGCCCACCTCATCTTCTCCTACCACTACCATTTGACTATGATCAAATTTTATGACGCGACTAATGCATGCAATGACATCGCCAGTACAATGTGAACGATTGGCTTTCATCCAATCATATCGCCCATACAACGTGAACGATTGGCTTTCAAACCACAAGCTAATTCAACCAAGTTGAAGTCTGTGAAGTGAACCAAAAAAAACCCCTCTACCATCGAGCCAACATATGGAGAAAATGTGTGTTTTCAAACAGTGTTCCTCGCCGAAGACGGATGTGTTGGGCCATTGACACAAATAAAACGGCGACACAACGCATTTCCAATCTCTGGACTACATCCTGCTGGAAATATAGTAGGACCATTGTCCTGTTACAAGAGATATCCAGCGGGAGATTGAGAATGAAAGCTGAAGAAGAAGAAGAAACAGTGTTCAGAACAGAATAGACTTCTGGAGATAGTGACCACTGCAAACGTTTGATATTCAACACTGAAACAACATTTTTTACTTCCAAGGCAGGAAGTCTCCATCTCCTGATTTTTTTGGCAGTTGGTGAAAACTGTGGTTTAGCTTGATGTGCAATTTTAAATTTAGCTAGCTGACAAAATTAGGTTTGCCTCTTCTGCTCTAGATGTAAAACTGGTTACCAAATAATGTAGCAAATGTTTGTAATGCTTAGGTGGCAGGAGTAAGTTCAGCCTACAACTTACAGTTATATATTTCCATGTGACAAGACTAAAAAACCTTGGCGGAGATATCCACAGAACTGTAAGTCAATAAATCTTCCATTCCTACACTAGTGTGTTCTAAATATGACAGGTCTGAAATAATCTTGGCGGAGGCACCCAAAGAATTATATGTCAATAAATATTCCATTCTTACAGTGAGTTCTAAATATGACATGACTGAAAAAATCTTGGTGGAGACACAGAACTGTTAAGTCAATAAATCGAAATTAACATTTTCATTTTCTTGTTTTGTGTCTTATTAACTCTAACCTTGTGAAGTAATCATATATCATCAATGTACTTATATATTCATATTCTGTATCCATTCCTCTTTCAAATGATATATTGCACATACACTATTTATAAATATTAGTATGTCAAGTGATACAATGAATAACACATGTAAGGAAATTGTTCTACTCCTGAAAATTAATTTGGTCCAAACCTAAAAATAATCAAGTCCTGAAATAGTTAAGAAAGGGATTTAAAGGATTGAACACATCACAGATTGATGACGCCATTATCAAATCCAGGGAAAATATTGAGGAGGATTATTCTAGATACATTAAAATATGTCAATAGCAAGGAGCACTAAGATGGGTTTCTGGCGCAAGATCAATAAGTGAAGTAGCTGTGTCGACTATCCGTCTTTGTCTAACAACACCAAGAATATCTGGCTTAGACATGAGTAGGTGGGGTACAGGGCCGCCCCTAACAATTGCGGGGCACTATGCGAAACGGATTGCGCGGGCCCAGTCTTGGTAGGGAAGAGGATAATAAAATAAATGCTAATATGAATTTATGGGCCTATGAAAGTGCGGGGTCCACTACGGCCGCATAGGTTGCAATGGCCTAAGACCGGCCCTGGTGGGGTATATTGCTTCCTCTAACATGTGGACATTTGTGTGAATCTATTATGCTGGACCTGCGGAGATCCGTCGCAATGAAAGAGCAGAAATGTTAGATTTGAAACCACTTTCTTCTTTTTCTTTCTTGTTATCCTGTCGTAGTTAGACGCTGATATGGATTTCTTCACTGAACTTACAGTGATTACCAGCCCCTAGACAAGATTGTAAAACTTGTCCGTCAGAGCTATTCAAGTTGGGCAAGCTATCTTCTTTTTGCATCGTAGGTACAGTGTGAAGTTCAGTAAAATATGTTTGGTATTTTATGCGAATTGTTCCCAGGGACACATATCGTTGTAATAACAACAAATCTTTCAAACATTTCTTGAATAATCTGTTGTTGTCAGTTCTCAATCTAAAAATGTAGTTCCTCCTTTCTTCAAATTTGTGGTGGATGTCGTCGTATTAGTTGCACTGATCAGAGGAACTACATATTAATTGCACTGATGAGCTGAGCTACATTCCACATGTATGGAGCTTTTATAATGGACTTACATTCTGAAAATGATACATTCCTTCTATTTGTTGTAGCTGGGCAGTTACTTCCGGTTGTTTTGGCTAACTGATCTAATTTTCGCGGATTTCCTAATGACCTGGAATCAGTGCACGATTTTCTTATAAGCTACACATGCTATAGCTTAGCGCCCCCCCCCCCCCCCATCCCACTTTTCTGAGCAATTGTCATATATACTTGAATATATTGCAGAATTATTTGTCCCAATGTCGCACGTCCGGAAAGCTTAGGGCCTTATCAAGTCTAAATCCAGCGCTGCCTGGAATCCAGTGGAGAAATACTTCTTTTGTAAAATTATTTAGTTATTAGATAGGAGTGTGTTTAATGTGCTCAAATTGAATGTAATTGGAGTCTGAAGGGTCTACAAAGCAGATTTAGTATCAGTCAGGATCACTTTGCTGGTTCCTTTAATTAGGATGATCCACTGTCATTTAGATATAGGGGCCTTTTATATAAGGTCATGCTATGGCTTTCCAAAAATAGGTTGTTGTCAAGAAGCGTAACCAGGGTGTTCCGTCATTGAAACATGTTTATGCAATGCCTTTGATACACAAGATTTTCTGTCTCAAAGGCATGGTTAGTTTAAGAGGGGTTTACGGATGCATGTTTAGTCTCTGAAGGGAGGCCTTCCAATGTGGCAGCATCTCAGAATCACCATGTCCTGCCAGGACTGCAGCATATACGTCTGGACCAACTAATTCATCATTCTTCCATTAGATCTGCTGGCCCATCTTTAGTGATGCCAAACCAAGCATTCTCTATCACATACCAGTCTGGTACAAAATGACAAAGATGCAATGTCCATAGACTTGCATCTCTCCGTCATCCATGACGACTATTTGACAGAATATAAAAGTAAGAAATTGAGACAAGACGTGCAGTGACACTGACTTTTTTCACAAGTGACATGTTGTCAGCACATCTTCCAAGTTTGCTTAGTTTCTTAGTCATTTCCTACGACATGCGACATGCATGGAAAGAAGACAATAATCATATTCGTTGGACCCTGAACTAAAAGTCCAGGTCCACGTTGCCCCATGGGCAAGCGCTGAAAGATATTTTAGATCTCAGTGGTCCAATAGATCAAGACAATAATAATAATAATAATAATAATAATAATAAGACCCATAGCGAGTTAACGTTGTAGGTCTGCCACACTGGAGACATCAGTACAAAAAGCTCTCCAAGCATCTCTGTCCTAAGCCATTCCGAGAATTGTAGAAAAATCACGTCCAAACCATTCATTTATGTTATCAATCCAGTATATTCTCTCGCCACCTCTTCTCCTACCATCGACTGTTCCTTGCAAAATAGTTATAGAGAGTTGTGTCTCGTTACATGTCCAAACAAAAAAACTTACGCCGTTTCACTACTACCAAATGTAGTTCTTGACAACCTGCAAGTTTGAGTATTTGCTGCCGGACTAATACTGCCTTGTGTTTTACATAGGTAACTCTTTACAAACGTCCGTAGCATTTGCTTTCAAAAGTGGAATCCTTCTTTCTATGTCTGCATTGAGTGTCCAACTTTTACACCTGTATAAAAGTATACTGTGCACTAGCAGATCTGAATACTTTACTGGATCTTTACTGTAATACTCAGCTTAATTTACAAAATCCTATTCATCCTTGCCATCGCCATCTCGAGTCTTAGCTTCATCTCATTTCCTGAGTTGCCATCATCACACATTTGGGATCCGAGATATTTGAAGGTGGTAACTTCTTCAAGTGTGTGGTCGTTTAACTGGATATTCGTGGGATCTTGTTTGATATCACCAATCACCAATATCTTTCTTTTATGAATGTTAATTTCCATGTCATATTTCAGACTAACTTCTGTCAACTTTTATGTGAGTTCTTGGAATTCAAATTCAGAACCAGCCAAGAGATCGATATCATCGACATAACACATGTTAGAAAGTGGTCTACCGCCAATAGCTATTGATTTCTGGAAGTCTTGCAATACATTATATATTCAAAATACTGTTTAAAAAAGTACTGGGGACAGTATGCAACCCTGACTCACTCCTACATCCGTCATGTAAAATTCATCAAAATTCATTATTTATATTTTTTTTTAAATAGCACTGCTTGCATCTTCATACAGCGCTTGAATAACTTGTCTAATATTTGTGTCGAAGTTATGCTAGATCAACATACTGCTATACCAATAACAATATATGGATCTAATAATTTGTCAGCGATTGTACGAGACAGTCCTAAAACAGGGATAGAAATGTGCTGGTAAACCAAACTTGAATGTGTATGTGACCAGTTACTTGAGGCATACATCTCTATCCATCTTTCCTTCATATTATAATCGAATGAAAATCTAAATAATCACATATCATCATCATCAAGTGCGGTCTCCGCAACGAAGGTTGGCTGCAACGTATCTCCAACATCTCCTGTCTCTTGTCTTGGTGGTGCACTCTGCTAGACTGTAACCTGTCCATCGTGTAATGTTACTCTCCCACTTGTATCTCTGCCTACCTCTTGCTCGATTCCCTTTGACTTTACCCTCAAGTAAGGTCTTCAATAGGGTGTCATGTCTTTTAATGTGTCCAAAGTATTTTATTTGCCTGATCTTTATTTCTCTTAGTAGTTCTTTCTTCATATTAAGTGTCTTTAGCACCTCTTTATTTGTTTTCTTCTCTTTCCATGATGTTCTCCCTATTCTTCTATATACCCACATCTCAAAGGCATCAATTTTGTCTTCTAATTGTTTATTTATTAATCACATATACCCTGGTTTTATTGTTGCTTGATTTGCATCCTGGAACACAACATTTTCTAGACATTTTAAAGTCATACACACGCCCCCCCCCCCGCAAAAAAGTTGATATATTTCCAAACTTAGCGGTGCGCATGAATATATTCATCTGTGAAATCCTAGTTGAATTTATATCCAGGAAAATAATACTACTGCACATTTAAAAACCATTACAATAGGCACACATTATACTAATCCGTTGAAAACATTCAAATTGTGAGCCTCCGATTAGAACCTGAAGTGACCTTTCTCATGATCTTGTTAAGATTTACATAAATCTGTAAATAGTTCTGATTAAGCCCTTCTCCAGAATATTCCTGCGTGCTGATATTTGCACAGAGTTGCTTATCTTTGTTTATCCTTCTTTGTCCTTGCATTTCATTGGTTGCTGACACAAAGTACAAGCACAGCGACTATTAATTATAATTATTCTAATAAACCAAAATTGATTAGTGCTGCGTGAGATCAGCACGCAATACTATGGCAGAGAAGCCCATGATGTTTACTCTAAATAAAATCTCGGTTACTTTTAGTAACAGCCGACGTTTTTGAGTGACGCCGTAGCATGACCTTATGTGCTCCTATATCTAAATAATCGTGGATGATACAGACGGCAAATGTGTTGTTTCTTTGACCAATACTACTGAATTTATTGATGCTCACGACCAACGAATGCACCATTTAGGGTTTTCCACAATAAAAATGTATTCACTGTTTATGTTAAGTGTATTCGGTGTGATTATGTCAAGTTGAATTTTAAGAATCATGAAAATACCATGGACAGCCAAGAAAACTAATGCAGAGGTTCTCATTAATGCTGGAGTAAAAAGATCAATCATATCAAACATTAGGGGCATACAGCCAAGGTTTCTAGGGCATGCGCTGAGAAGAACACAGCTTGAACACTTAAAAACAACTGGAGATCAAGGGGAGAAGAGATAGGGGACGACAAAAAGTTTATAGATGGACGTGTATTGTGGCATGGTAGAAGCTCACCAACCGAGCTTATTGACAACACAAGAGACAGAGGGTCGTGGAGAAACATGATCGCCTATGCCATTCGGCATGGCACTTGATTGATTGTATATTAAGGAGGTGGTGCGAATTTCTCCATTCTCTGTTTTTTTTGTGTGTGGAGGAAATTAATTATTTAAAAAAAAAAAAAACTGAATGCAAAAATAAACTAAAGTGGTATAAACACTGAATATTTAATTTTATAAAACTAACTAAAGTAAAACTAAATAGGACAACATAACTTGTAAAAGTGCAACATTTAAAAATAAATTTAACAATGTTTTAGCTGAAATCGCTGTTACAAATTGACATTCATTTACTTTTATACATACATTTTAATACAAATCATGTATCATTTGCAAATTTCAAGAATCCATGGAAAAGCACATGGTTTCTCTTTGTTTCTCTTTCTATGCAATTTTACTCATTATGTTTATTATTTAGTTATTTTTTTAAAGTTGCGTTGCTTTCCAAACATTTTAGTCAAAGGCCTCAAAGCCGAATAGAACTGACTTAAATGTTCTCAGGTTAATTAACATGGTTTGTATGTGTTCGTTTTTACTTTGATAAAAGGCTTGTCGCCGAAACGTTGATTATTTGTGTTTGTTTTATTAGTAAACCTGGAATATTTTTGATGTTTTGTCCGCGTCTGTGGCGAAGAGGTACAGATTGCGCATGTGACTGTCGAGCTACCGGGTTGTACATTCGGACCGTTCAGAAATCAATAGGCAAACTAAATTAACATAAATACTGCAAAGGAAATTACTACAACCGTAAACTGCTCAGTGTGATTGTTACGTCATGAAGAACTACTATTTTTATCGATAACTTAAGCAGGTAAAATAATTCCCTTATCTTGGAAGCATCATATTATCAAATGGGAAAAACACACCAAAAAAAATCCAACATAGCATTTCAGATCTTGGGGAAGATGTCTTCTATTTTCAGAAACAAACATGTGAACATGAACACCAAAACTGCACTGAATAAAACGATCATAGTACTATCACTATGCTACCAATGTCAAAAGTGGACAACAAAAGACAAAAGAAAACGTGTTACAATAGAAATTACTTGTCTACGTAGAATTATCGGTGTAACAATAAGAGACATGATCTGAAATTAAAACATCAGAAGATTAACAAACACAGTGTCAATCCTAGATTACATCAGAAGACAACAGATTTAGTTGGTTCCCACATGCATCTAGACTACTATCAGACAGACCCACCTTAAAAAGCATTGGTGTACAGACACGATGGATACAAAGCCAGGGGCAGATCATGCAAACGATAGATTACAGAAATAAGAGAATCAACGAAAACAAACATATGAAACTCACACATAGAGGCCATCTCCAGAGAACTCTTCTGCCTCTGACGTTGCAAGGCATAAAGGATCATAGCGAAAATAAAAAGAAAGTCACAAAGGAGAAGTGATGCGAATGCTTTTTTTTTTTAATGTTTACTTTTATTTTATCGTACATACAGTTTTACAACTGGGATATACTGTATGTTCACATTTGAGCGTATCCCCACGATCAGCGTTCCCACATCTGAAATTTCTTTACTAAATCTGAGATTTTGGGCGGTCGTTTGGAGACGTTGGTATCATGATATCATTGCAAATTTTTGGCAAATTTGCGTAAATATGAATTTTTTAAAAGAAAATCCTAACGCAATTTAAGATACCTTGAAAGAAGTTGTTTTTTCTTTAATCAGAACGAGACAGTCCATATTTTTTGGACATCGTGAGAAGAGGAAAGATGGAACACATTGCAACGATAGACAAGTTGAAGAGCAAGAGAGGAAGGGGAAGATCAAGAGAGAAGATACTTGGCAACCTAGCATTGTGGCATGGGAGAACGTTGGTATCAGAAATGATTGACAGCACACAAAATAGAAGACGGTGGAAAGCCATCATAACCAGAGTCACTCGGCACGGACCATAATTAGAAGAAAGGAAATCCTAGAAATTTAGTCAAAAGACGGATAAATCTCTCCGATTAAAAAAAAAGGTCATCAAGTCTTAATAAAACGATGGAATTTCACACGGAAATGGACGAATGTTCTTTTCTTTCAAAAGTACATTACCTACTACCCTTGTCCAGGGTCGTAGATATAATAAACCTTAAGGATGGGGTTTTACCTAAACAAAATTGTTGAATCAGTCTTAGGTCTGATTTCGTGGGTAAATTTCGCATTTTGACGGAAAATTTGAAAACCTTGCAAACATCACAAGTGCGGTGTTTCTTCGACCTTTTTGGTGAAGTTCCTAGTACTGAAGTCATATTCATATTTGCTAATTGGGAGGGGGGGGGGGTTGTTGGATTATTGACCTAATTTATATTTAATTATTTAGTCTGTAGCTATCTGGTTGTTTTTTTTCTACATGGCATTCTGGGGTTATTTCTACAGGGCAATCTGAGGTTATTTCTACAGGGCAATCTGGGGTTATTTCTACAGGGCAATCTGGGGTTATTTCTAAAACTTCATTGGAAACGCTGACTACAGAAAACACATGGGAACATTCGGAAGGATCAGGAAAAGATTTAGTGCGATCACTCCTGAGATAGAAAGAGAGATATACAAAGACTCAATGAAATATTTTTCTATTGGCAACAATTGATTTAAAAGTGTGGCACAGAACGTTGGTGTATAGAGGTAGGTTTTGCTCAAAGGTGTAGACATCTTTGAAACACTTCTGAGAGACAGACTAGACCACAAGCGACACACGTCATCAGTACACGTAGGTCAATGAAAATCAGCAGTGATTGATTCATTCTACATTTAGCGACATAAACACACACGAACCAGCTAAATATTAGTCTGAAAGATGATATAAAGACGTCTAAAATATAATACCGCAACATGAGGATGAATGGCAGGACAGACTATAACAAATGAAAGGAAATACAGCTATTTTTTGAGCAAATCACGAGTGAAAATTCCTGGTATCAAATATGTTTGAGCTAAAAATATCTCTCTTTAGAAAGGGGAGTCCCGAATCCTTGCGTCATACAGTCGTATCACGTGACTTTATTATCAATACGCTGGATGAGTGGAGGCATTAGACAACAAAACTCGGTCACATACTGCATGCGAAGCGTTGTCCTGACACTGTTGCAGAATTTTTCTGTGATTTCGAAATTGGAAAATATTTACAATCTGCAGTGTTTAAATAGTTTCTCTGAATGTAGTGTGTTTAAAACTTGAAGACTAACAGTATAATTAAACAACGGTAGCTTGCGGTTTAGCAGCCGCCATGTTTTTAGTCCAGAAGTTTGCGAGGTGAAAACAAAACCCCGTGTCGTCTGAAGTTGGATCAACAACAGTGCGTACCAAGGTTTTCAGCTAGGTAGAAATAAGACTTGCATTAGGGATTGCACCAGTTCCTGAACTCATACGAAGGTTTGTATATTTTATTACATTAAACGTCTGCACTATAATAAGTTTCCTTAAATTGTACTAGAACAATCGCCTGTTATTAAATTATCACACTTGCTTTGAGAAGTTGTAAAGCCTTTTACTAAAGGAAAGGTCAAATGGGAGAGAGTGTAGTAAAATAAGGAGTCGTTTAACTAAATCAAGTTATTGATGTGTTGACTTTGAAAGTATGAATTAATGAAAGCGATACATTATTGGAAAGAAATGTGAAGGTGATTATTTGTTGATGTAATTATATTAAAATTGTAATACTTATTAAAGATTTGAATTAGACCTGTAACTAATCATAATGTAAAAAATGTGATCAGAGTGTTGACATTTGATGTTAACAATGTTGATGTTGCCTTGGTGCGTGTGTCTTAATGTTATTGAAATAGTGCGGGGGCTGCGTGTAGTGTAAAGTAACCTGTGTTACTTTAGAGCTCCAGATATTGATGATATACTATAGTTACATTAGATTTTCAGTGACATGTAAAAATAATGATAAAAGCAAACGTGAACACATTTTCTTGTGTAGGGCCTAAACAAACTGAGAAATTGGTCATAATCATCATCATTAAGTGTCGTCTCCGCAACGAAGGTTGACTGCCAACATACCTCTAAAATCCCATGTCTCTTGTTTTAGTGATGCACTCTGCTGGACTGTAACCTGTCCATCATGTGATGTTACTCTCACACTTGTATCTCTGCGCTGCCTACCTCTTGCTCGTTTCCCTTTACATTTACGCCCAAATAAGGTCTTCAACAAGGTGTCATGTATTTTTATATGTCGAAAATATTTTATTTACTTGATCTTTATTTCCTTTAATAATTCTTTCTTTATATTAAGTGTTGTTAGAACCTCTTTGTTTGTTTTCTTCTCTTTCCATGATGTTCTCTCTATTCTAATATATATTCACATCTCAAAGTCACCAATTCTGTCTTCTAATTGTTTGTTTATTGTCCATATTTCTGAGCCAGAGGGCCTACATTAGTATAGAATAGATGTATCACTTTATAATTCTTATGTTGAACGTGTTTTCAATTTGTTTAGATGTTAATATCTTCCTCATGTCATTGATATACTTTTAGCCATTCCTATTCTCCTTTAACTTCTTTTCACACCTGCCATCATTTGTGATTATGTGTCCAACATATTGATAATGTTCTACTTGTTGTAGTTTCTCTTCATGTATGTTTATTTTTAGCACCTATTCTTCTGTGACTTTGCTGATTATCATGGTTGTTGTTTTTAAAAAATATTTTTATATCAAGTCCATATTCTTTAATTGATTTATCGACTTCATCTATTAGTCTTTGTAGTTTATGTTCACTTTCCCCATCAAGGCCAGCACCTGGAAGTGGTGATGGGGCTTAGTTCAGCCATCAGGAGCTGGAAACTAAGACTGATCAGGCAGTCTCACTCGAGCAGGACCACATTCCTGCCCAGGTAATCAGAGTTCTGAAGACAGAGGCAACCAACCAAAATGCGCACAATTAATCAGGATGTAACGAGAAAACACAATGGGAACATGTCTATATCCAATAATAGTTATGGTGCCTGCCCTGTGGTGGACGTTCAGGCAAGAACAGTGCAGGGCCCTATACCTTGAAAAGACCCAACTTCATTTACTGGAGGTCCTTCTCAAGTGCCCTGAGGAGCCAGGAGGCAAGGGAATAGAGCTGCTGGCCAAAAAAAACCAACGACCAATAAAAATAATGCACTGAAATGCTGAGGGTGTCAACAGTAAAAGAGATGGATACAGTAAAAAATTGGAGCTTGAAAATATCCTATGTGAAGAATAAGTTCATGCATGCTGTATTCAAGAAACACATCTCAGCAGCGATATAGCCTTTAAAATCTGAGGCTACCAGTGCTACCAATCAGACTGAAGGGACAGACAAAAGAGTGGAATTCCGACAGTTGTTAAAAACAATATCAGCGCATGTCAGCTGATAGTGTATATGAAGGGGCAGAATACCAGATGCTCCACCTCAAGACAGACAGTACAGAATTCCATCTCCTGAACTACTACTGCCCAAATCATAGACCATTGGCACCAGACACAATCCCAGAAAAATGAGAAACTTATGGTGTGTGGTGACTTCAACAGCCACTCTCGGAGTCGGGACTACAATCACAAGAGAGGTGATGAACTTGAGTGCTGGCAGGATGAAAATAATCTCATATTTATTAACCAGCCAGCTGACACGCCAAGCTTCTACTTGAAGGAATGGCACACCATCTCAACACCAAACCTGGCATTCCACTCACTAGGCTTTGAATGGACCATCACACATGTCCTTGGAAAGCAGCTTGGAGCTAGTGACCACAAACCAGTATTTAAAAAAATCTACAATGCATTTATCAAGGACAGCAGCACACTCAATAGGTGAAACTATAAGAGGGCAGATTGGAAAATGTACCAGCATTTAACCAGTGTTCTAGCTAAGAACATGACCGTGGACAAAGACATCAATAGAGCAGTGAGTGAATTTAATAGATGCATACTATATGCTGCTAGTAAAACCATACCTGGGGGCACCCGAAAACTACAAACCCTACTGGAATGATGAAATGGAGAAGCTGCAAAATGAGATGGAAACATCTAGACAGCAGGCAGAGGACAGACGTAGCCAAGAACACCACAACAAATATCAGCAAACAAAGGTTAAATTTCAGAGAGCCAAGTTACAAGCCAGACGGAGCAGCTGGAAAGAAAAAACAGAATCTCTGAACCTTGAAAGAGACACTAGAAAATTATGGAAACTGGTAAAACAACTGGATGATGAAGTTAAGGGAAAATATAAGGATCACACTTTATAAAGATAGAAACCTTTTAACAGGTAAACATACTGTTGATTACTTTGCAGAAGACAACATCTAATTTAGCCCAGAAAAACAACGGGAGGTTTGAGAGAACCAACAAAACATTGGACAAGGCTAACCTGTACCTGAAGTCATGGAGGCCCCAATCACAATGAAATAACTAGAGCATGCAATATCCAAATTGAAAATGAAAAAGTTTCTAGGAGCTGATGGAGTTTCTAATGAAATCATTAAAAACCTGAGAATTGTAGTAAGAGCAAAGCAACTGTAGATCTTCAACACATGCAGGTTCACAGATAATGTTACGCAGGAATGGAGGGAAGCAATAATGATACCACTCCTCAAATCAGGAAAAGATGACAACTCAGTATCCAATTACAGGCCCATCAGTCTAACAAGCTGTGTATGCAAAACAATGGAACATCAATCTTAGGATGCAGTGGTACCTTGAAAGTGAAATCCTTCTGGTATTGCAGCAAGCAGGCTTCAGTGAGTGCTACTCTACTGAAGATAAGGCAACCTACCTCTCCCAAGAGATTGAGCACGCCTTCCAAGATAAGAAACTGGTACTAGCAGCATGCATAGACCCCAGGAAAGCATTTGACAAGATATGGATAGAAGGACTCTTAAAAAAATTTGCAGGGTTAACTCAAGAATGTAGAAATTGGTAAAAGCTCACCTGCATAATAGAAGAGCCAGGGTACAATTGGATGGTCATAAGAGCAAGAAGTCCTACTGCATCATGGAGTCTCCCAGTGTGGTCACACACACTTTTCTTAGTTTACATCAATGACCTAATTGCCGATCAACCACACGGGATCAAAGTGGCAATGTATGCTGATGACCTAGTGATCTGGTGCATGGAAGAACATGCAACAGTGGCCACTAAACAAATACAAAGAGCTATTGATGCCCTAACCTTATGGGCAAATAGATGGTGCGTCAGCATTAACACAGATAAGTGCAGCACTACACTCTTTACCCTCTCACCAAAACAAAACGCTGGTGATATCAAGATAGACAGAGAGCTTTTGAAAGAAGACAAACAACCCACATACCTCTGAGTTACTTTTGATGATAAGCTGACATGGAAACAACACATAAACAAAGTAACAACAAAAACCAGGAGGAAGTTAGCTATGCTGAGAAAACTAAGTGGAACCACATGGGGAGCCAGTGGGAATATACTCTGTAAAGTTCACTAGCAAGGCATGAGACCATACCCACAATATGGTTCAGCTGAGTGGTGTCCTGCATCAAACAGCTCATTACAAGATCTAGATAAAGTACAAAACCAGGCATTTAGGATAATGTTGGGAGCAATGAAATCAACATCCATAGTAGAGATGCAGAAAATGGGAAGAATACAAACACTTGGTGAATGCAGACACAAAGGTGCTAATACAAGCAGAAAAGTTTCAGTGTATGCCAAGTCATTCAAAGAAGGAAAGATTCCAAAATCTAGCAATGGGACAACTGAAAAGAAGCAGCTTTATCCTCCAAACTAATAGACTCTGTAGACAACTTACTGACCTACTGGAAGTTGACAGCCCGTTAATGTCTGTACCAGAACAAACCCCATATAGTGAAAGGCATGGAATGCCAATATACATTTAGACCCATGTGAAAGGAATACTAAGCGAGGACGTACAAAACAGTGTGAAGCGAAAGCCAGTCACCCTTAAGTTTCCTGGATGAGGAATATCTACAAGACATATGGGTCAGAGTATGCACAGATGGGTTAGAACAGAATGCAGTGAGGAATGGAGGTGCAGGTATATATATAGAATATCCCAATAAGCCTAGAGATATGATCAGAACACCAACAGAGAAAATCTGCAATAATTGTGATGCAGAAATACAAGCAATTAGGGTGGCAACTGAAAAACTGCTGAACTCCCAAGCGTGGCCCACAGCCTATGGTATTCCTAACAGATGCAAGGTCAGCAGTTCAAGGCAATTGAGAAGGACCTCCAGTAAATGAGATAGGGTCTTTATAGGGCCCGACACCATCCCTGTCTGAACATCCACCACAAGGCAGGTACCAGCCTGGAAAACTAACAGACTTGCAAAGACTACTTAATGAGCTGTGGTTACCAGTATAGGGTAACCAAGCAGTGAATACCCTCTCACTGTGGAATGGAATACTAGGAAATGAAAAAGCAGACCAACTGGCTAATGAAGAATGCGCTGTAGAAGACGAACCAGATGTACCAATCACCTATCATCAGAAAAAAACAGATGATCAAGTCAATAAGAAAGCCACAAACACCAACACAAGATGACTATCACATTATGAATAGATCAGAACAAGTTGTTATTCTACGCCTCAGAAAGGTACACAACCGACTCCACAGTCACATGTACACAAAGTTCAAGATTGGCAACACGATCATGTGTACATATGGCAGCACAGAGTGCCAAACATATACTTCAAGCGTGTTCTGAGCATGAAACGCTGAGGCAGACATATTGGCCAGAGGAAACAACACTGGAATCAAAGCTCTATGGGACACTGTATGAACTACAAAAGACAGTGAGTTTTATTCAGGAGACAGAATTACAGATATAGACATGTTTCAAGTGAATAAAAGAAGAAAATGTTCACTTTCTGCTAAAAGAACAGTGTCATTTGCATATCTCATGTTGTTTATTATTTTTCCACTGATCTTGAGTCAGACACTGAGTTCAGTGAAGATCAATGTGGTTTTAGGGAAAAAAAGACCAGACAATATCACAGAGGAATTAGTAGCTTTAGGTGACTTTAGAGTAGGAGTAATTACTAAACAACTAGCGAACACATACACATATTAATGAGTTAATGAGATCCATATTTATCGCCTTACCAAAGAAACCGGGGACCACCGAATGTGAAGGACACCTGTACAAATCAGCATTATCATTAAATAACAAAAATACTTCTCAGAATCATCATGAAGAGAGCGAGAAACAAAAGAAAAATAGAAATAAGTCCAGAACAATGTGGTTTTGTAGAAAGCAAAGGTACAAACAAAGCTATATATATTTTGAGAACAATAATAGAGAGGTTTATAGAGGTAAAAACAGACCTGTAACTGTTTTATGTACCACACAAAAGCATTTAATAAAGTTAAACATACTTAAGTTATACACATGCCATTTGATAAAGTTAAACATACTGAAGTTATACACATGTCATTTGATAAAGTTAAACATACTGAAGTTATACACGTCATTTGATAAAGTTAAACATACTGAAGTTATACACATGTCATTTGATAAAGTTAAACATACTGAAGTTACACACATGTCATTTGATAAAGTTAAACATACTGAAGTTATACACATGCCATTTGATAAAGATAAACATACTGAAGTTATACACATGTCATTTGATAAAGTTAAACATACTGAAGTTATACACATGTCATTTGATAAAGTTAAACATACTGAAGTTATACACATGTCATTTGATAAAGTTAAACATACTGAAGTTATACACATGCTAGAGAATTTGAACATCAACAGTAAGGATTTAAGAATCATCAAGAAAATGTACTGACAACAGACAGCAGCAGTAAGAGTAGGAAATCAATGTGACCACTTTCAACAAATAAAGCAAGGAGTTGGACAGGGATGTGTACTTTCATCAGATCTGATCTCTTTCTACAGTGAAAATATAATGTGTGTAAAAGTTGGTATCCCAGGAATATCAGTGGGAAGACATAACATAAATAATTTAAGATATGCTGATGACACTGTTCTGATTGCTAAAAGTGAGGAAGACCATCAAGAATTAATTAATGTGGTAGATACAGAAAGTAAAGAGAAAGACCTCTTCCTAAATATAAAGAAAACAGAAGTAATGGTTATTTCAAAGAAGCAAAATACCACAGCTTTCAATATCAAAGTGAATGGTATAGTATTAAACCAGGTCAACCAATTCAAGTATAACTATTACAGCAGATAGAGGAAGTTCAACAAAAATAAGAAGCAGAATATATTGTATACAAATATATTGTGTAATATAGCCTTGTCATCAGAGGTGAGGAAGTGAGAACTGCAGTGCTATATAACTCCTATACTAACATATGGATGCGAGTCTTGGATGATAAAAAAACTGGAAAGTGGAAAATTAGAGTCAACAGAGATGTGGTTCTACAGAAGAATGCTGATAATATCATGGACTACCAAGAAAACTAATGTGGAGGTGTTGAAAGAGTTAAATGCAAGATGGAGCTTAATCAATAATATACGAAAAAGACAATCTTAAATTTTTTGGCCATTTTGAGATAGGGAGTTTTAGAAAACATAGTAACAATAGGCAAGATTGAAGACAACAGTGACAGGATGCGACAACATGAGAAAATGTTAGACAGTTTAACAACCTTGCACGGCAGGGAAACAACAACAATCCTGATACATAATACTGGAGATAGAGAGCTGTGGAGGGCTATGATCGTCTACGCGGCATGGCAACTAATGATGATGACACACATGATTATCATTTATTATCCTCTATTGAGTTGGTTTTATGAATCATTCATCTAACCTATATTTATTACATTGCATTGTTTATTGCATACAGTGCATTCATTTCAGTGCAACCCATATTACATCTAACCTATATTTATTACATTGCATTGGTTATCACATACAGTGCATTCATTTCAGTGCAACCCATATTACATCTAACCTATATTTATTACATTGCATTGTTTATTGCATACAGTGCATTCATTTCAGTGCAACCCATATTACATCTAACCTATATTTATTACATTGCATTGTTTATTGCATACAGTGCATTCATTTCAGTGCAACCCATATTACATCTAACCTATATTTATTACATTGCATTGTTTATTGCATACAGTGCATTCATTTCAGTGCAACCCATATTACATCTAACCTATATTTATTACATTGCATTGTTTATTGCATACAGTGCATTCATTTCAGTGCAACCCATATTACATCTCATCATCATCATCAAGTGCCGTCTCCGCAACGAAGGTTGGCTGCAACGTATCTCCAACATCTCCTGTCTCTTGTCTTGGTGGTGCACTCTGCTAGACTGTAACCTGTCCATCGTGTAATGTTACTCTCCCACTTGTATCTCTGCCTACCTCTTGCTCGCTTCCCTTTGACTTTACCCTCAAGTAAGGTCTTCAATAGGGTGTCATGTCTTTTAATGTGTCCAAAGTATTTTATTTGCCTGATCTTTATTTCTCTTAGTAGTTCTTTCTTCATATTAAATGTTTTTAGCACCTCTTTATTTGTTTTCTTCTCTTTCCATGATGTTCTCCCTATTCTTCTATATACCCACATCTCAAAGGCATCAATTTTGTCTTCTAATTGTTTATTTAGTGTCCATGTTTCTGAGCCATACATTAATATGGAATAGATGTAGCATTTTATAATTCTCATTTTTAACTTGTTTGTAATTTGTTTAGATATTAATAATTTCCTCATGTCATTGAAGGTACTTTTAGCCATTCCTATTCTCCTTTTAACTTCTGTTTCACATCTGCCATCATTTGTGACTATGTGTCCAAGATATTGATACTGTTTTACTTGTTGTAGTTTCTCTCCCTGTATGTTTATGTTTACCTCCTGTTCTTCTGTGTTTTTGCTGATTATCATGGTTTTTGTTTTTTGAATGTTTATATCCAGTCCATATTCATTACTTGATTTATTGACTTGATCTATTAGTCTTTGTAGTTCATGTTCACTTTCTGCTAAAAGAACAGTGTCATCTGCATATCTAATGTTGTTTATTATTTTCCCATTGATCTTGAGTCCTGGTATTTCTTCTATATTTTTAAAGATATTCTCTGTGTAGATATTAAATAGGCTTGGTGATAAAATGCATCCTTGTCTTACCCCTCTTCTTATTTCTATGTACGGTGAGTAGCTGTTTTCACACCTTATTGATGCAGTTTGTTCCCAATATATATTTCTAATCAGCCTGATGTCTTTTCCATCTATGCCTATTTCTTGAAGACATTTGATTAATTTTTCATGTTGGACTCTGTCAAAGGCCTTGCTGTAGTCTATGAAGCAAATATAGATACTTTTTTGGACTTCTATATATTTATCTATCACTAGCCGGATACTCAGTATAGCTTCTCTGGTTCCTTTGTTTTTCCTAAAACCGAATTGTTCTTCACCGACCTCCATGTCTATCTTGTTCTTAATTCTTTCATGTATTATCTTGAGAAGTATTTTAGTTAGATGGCTCATTAGACTTATTGTTCTATAATCTGTACAGTCCACAGCTCTGGGCTTCTTAGGTAGTGGTATGAATATTGATGATGTTAGGTCTTTAGGTATATGGCCTGTTTCGTATATGTCATTGCAAATTTCTGTGATAGTATCTACACCAAATTCATTTAGAGTTTTTATTATGTCTGCTGTTATGTTGTCAGAGCCTGCAGCTTTTCCACATTTTATTGAATTTATTGCATGTTCTACTTCTGATTTCAGTATTGCTGGTCCATCATTGTTGTGTATTGTTGGTTTTTTGTTCCGTTGGTCGTCAAACAGTTCTGTTACATAATCTGCCCATCTTGTGAGTGCTTCTGTTTTATCAAATATTATTTTACCATTTTTATCTTTTATGCAGCCACCGCCATTAATAGGATTTTTCTTATTTGTGATCAGCCTTATCTCCTTATGCATTAATTTTGTCTTCTGCTGTATGGACATCTCCTCTATTTCACTGCATTTTGTTTCTAGCCATTGTTTTTTCGCTGTTCTGCACATGCTACGTATCTCCTTGTCTGTACTTGAGTATTTTGGTGTATTTTTAGCTTTCTTTCTTTCTGTCATTTTCTCTAATATTTCATCTGTCATCCATGTTTGTTTGTTCTTGGTATTTCTTGTTGGTAAATTTTTTCTTGATGTTTGAATACTTTTCTTTAGGCTTTCCCATTTATTGTCTATTTTCTCTTCTGGATTTTCCCTTCTATATTGTTCCATGCACTCTATCATTAGATGTTCATATCTATTCCTTACATCTACAAGGTATTTTTGTTGTATGTATGGTTGTTTTAGTGCTGATGCGTCTATCTGTGGTTCTTGGATTCCTCTATTTACTATCTTTTTAAGTTTGACATTTATTTCATCTAACCTATATTTATTACATTGCATTGTTTATTGCATACAGTGCATTCATTTCAGTGCAACCCATATTACATCTAACCTATATTTATTACATTGCATTGGTTATCACATTCAGTGCATTCATTTCAGTGCAACCCATATTACGGTACATCTAACCTATATTTATTACATTGCATTGGTTATCACATACAGTGCATTCATTTCAGTGCAACCCATATTACATCTAACCTATATTTATTACATTGCATTGGTTATCACATATAGTGCATTCATTTCAGTGCAAACAATATTACATCTAATCTATATTTATTACATTGCATTGGTTATCATATACAGTGCATTCATTTCAGTGCAAACAATATTACTAAACACACACACAAATCAATATGTTCATCTAAGCAAGAAATGTAGTTTGTTTTTATGATGACATTTGTTTGTTGGGTTATGTGCATACATTATGTCAACAAGTTTTTAACCAATTATTGACCCCTCCCCACCCCTTGTAAACAAGCTGTCAAGAATCAGGGAGCCCACAACTTAATTATGTAAAAAAAAAAATTGTACCCCTCCCTAAAAATAGTTTGGGCAGAGAAAGTATGTAAAAAAAAAAAAACTACTAAATAATTTGTTCAGATTTTGGGAGCATATTTTCACATTCAAATAAATCATTTGGTGTATATTAACAAATTGGTATAGTAAAAATAAATTGTTGACAGCAACTTTTGTCAAACCTTCATCCCCTTGTCAACAACTGTAAAATGTTTTCAGACTCCCCTCCCCCACCTCACCAATGTTGTGTTTATTTATGGACATCCCCTTGATGATTGTCATCATTCAGTTCTGTCAGCCGAAGTATGTTATTCCTCTTCACATAATTCAGTCACCCATGTTTCCTGATGTCTCTTCACATAATTCAGTCTCCCATATGTTTCCTGATGTCTCTTCACATAATTCAGTCACCCATATGTTTCCTGATGTCTCTTCACATAATTCAGTCATCCATATGTTGCCAGGTGTCTCTTCGCATCATTCAGTCACCCATATGTTTCCTGATTTCTCTTCACATAATTCAGTCACCCATATGTTTCCTGATGTCTCTTCACATAATTCAGTCACCCATATGTTTCCTGATGTCTCTTCACATAATTCAGTCATCCATATGTTGCCAGGTGTCTCTTCGCATCATTCAGTCACCCATATGTTTCCTGATTTCTCTTCACATAATTCAGTCATCCATATGTTGCCTGATCTGGAAAGGTATGCAAAAAATAGCAACGCTGTTACCAACCATGCATGATGTAAGATACGACTAAGAAGTTTTTGGGGATGGAGTTGGCTGTCCTATCCCACATATTATGTTTAATGTTCAAGTTATAGTTAATGAACAAGTTTGTTGTTTCACTAATGAGTTTGTATTCTGTTTTGCAATGCCGTAGAGAACAAACTTTTCTTTGTTTTATTTTTGGAACGCATATCCCCTGATGTGATTATTAATTTGATTATTAATTTGATTATTATTTACTTTTTTAGGGTTTGGGTTAGGAGAGGCTTTGTTTTACATAACTAACCATAAATAAATGTATATCGAAATAATTACATCGTGTTCCAAACAAGAACCTTTTTTCCCTGTGTTTTACTTCTTTCTAGCTTAAATCTTACCATGAGTTATGCATGCGGGGCGTCTGAAGATCTCACTATTGGCTTATCAGACCAGTCATTATGCAACAGTAAACTCTTGGTAGATGGCATGACGATATAGTGATGTTTTCTTTTGTCCAATCATTTAATCCGTACAATTACGCTTCGCTTTGTTAAGTAACTTTTAGAGAAGCCATTATTGCATATGAGACTGGAGAAAGCACAAGAGCTGCAATTCTGACCATGGTCCTAGCTACCAACGTGTTTATTGTGTCACGGCGATAAACAGGTGGCACATTTGTGGTGAAAAGTAAATCTGTGCAGGGTGGGAAATTCCTTGGAAGACAACATAATCAGATACGCATGTTAGCCTTGCCTACATAATTGTGGAACCCCAACCCCCCGGATGGCCGGGAATGCATATATGAATGCGACCCATCCAAGTGACCATGGTCGAGATGGGTTGCCATGAACACCTCTGGCAGGATAGGATACTCGGCAGGGGATCTGAAGCTAATTCTACGTGTTGCGGAAAGGTGGAAAAGCCAACATATTCCTAGAATGTATCTCGTCTGAGCACAAGACATGAAAGCATTGCATAACATTAGGAGTACAAGACACAACAAATCATTGCAAAGCATTGGGAGTACAAGACACAGCAAAGCATAGCATAGCATTGGGAGTACAAGACACACCAATGCATTTGGAGTATAAGACACACCAAAACATTGCATTACATTGGGAGTACAAGACACACCAAAACAATGCATAACATTGGGAGTACAAGACACACCAAAACATTGCATAGCATTGGGAGTACAAGACACACCAAAACATTCCATAGCATTGGGAGTACAAGACACACCATTACATTGCATAGCATTGGGAGTGCAAGACACACCAAAACATTGCATAGCATTGGGAGTGCAAGACACACCTAAACATTGATTAGCATTGGGAGTTTGTCTTTTGAGTATACAATAAAACTCCGGAAAAACCACTCTATTGAACGTAAGAAGTAAGAGCAAATTGCACGTAATTGCTGGGATATTAATACAACATTGAATATATTTGTGGTCAGGTTCTATCAGTGATTTCGCTTATTTGTTTCTCTTACTTTATTCATACACATTAACTGCTATTTTTTTCTGTAATTCCTTTGAATCATGTTGGGTTTATTTATTATATTTATGTAGTTTCTTATACATTAATACAAATAACAACTTTATTTAAGCATGTGTTATCCGTCTGCTCTCTCTTTCTCCTGTCTGTGCGTAACAGGCGTCTGCAGCCTTTTTTGGTCAGGGTGCCGGATGCAGAAATACACAGGTGGTCGTGGAAATGAAAGATAGCTAACCTGAAAACTTAATTACGTGTGTTGTTTGATATATTTGAGCACTTGGAACGGAGTTTTGAAGTTTTGCTAATCGCGGATAACACACATTATAGCACACAAATATCGCCGTTTCTACGAAAAGACCTTATCAATGACACAACATAACACACCACGAGTAAAAAACAGGAAGTCAACGTTCACATAATAATAGTTAGACGGAATCAATCCAGAAGTCCAGAAGAGTATAAATGCGAGTATGAATTATGAAAAATTAGAAAGATATAGATGTAACAGAACCAAAGACAAAGTTGACAGAATATTACGGGATATCGACAAAATGAAACAAACAACACAACAAATATCTACATATAAATGACGGATGTTAATCCCCAAGGGATGTACTGCTCCAAATTAGTGAGTATACCGGTTTCCAAGTGCATGTCGAGTCTGGTCATGAGAGGAGCACGATTTAATGATAGTAGCTTGAACATCACGGGCATCCTCAATGGTCTCGCCTTTGCAGTAATCAGTAACAGGAGTTATAGATAGGCGTATGATAGTGTGCAAACATCGACAGAATTCGAGCTTTAAACCCGTCTCCCCTATATACGTCATGGAACACACATGTAAAGCCCTCTTCGGTGGAGAACGTGGCGTTAGGGAATATGACCATACGGGACAGTGTGACATAGGAACGTGTACAGCTGACGGTGTCAAAATGACTCAAGACGTCCGGTCTAAGACGGCTGTGAACCAAGGTATCCCTGAGGTTTTGGTCATCTGTAAGCAACCAGAAGGTGGGGGAGGGGGCACAGAAAAAAGCACGCCTCCGAGAGTCTTGACTGAAGAAGAGGAAAGTGCCGAAACTGGACACCACAAACACATGATGGATGGTAACAAGTTTGACTCTGTCCTTGGACGAAAGTCTATGGGTCCCCCCTAAGGGTTTCCTGGGTGGGGAGGAAGGCTGCACAATTGAACAGGGCAGACCTGAGGACTCTATCAAGGTATATGCGATAGCAGACGAAGTCTATCATATAATGGGTTTCGTCGAGAAAGCCCTCCTCCCCACTGCGCAGACGAAGTTGATGGACTGGGAAGAAATCGCGACATGCAGGTGATGAGAAGAGGTGTAGAGGAAAAAGATCTGAGCACTGGTGCTTACAAATTGATATCATAGATTTAAGTCGTGATGTTCTAAACCAGGCTGGAAATAAGCACCTGTATTATCTTTTTTAGAATCATCATGGGTCAGCAGCAACTATTTTCATTTGAGGCAGGCGGGCCAGGTCCGGCAAATGAAATTTAGGATGTATGTTTGTAGAAATTATTAAAGCACTATATAAAGTAGCAACTAGTGATGTTTTAATTAGTTGTCAGCCACCGAAGATGGATGAATTAGGCCTTTGGCGCAAATAAAACGGCACAACAATACATTTCCATTTTCTGGACTACATCCTGCTGGAAATCTAGTACGACCATGGTCCTGCTACAGTTTGAGAATGAACGCTGAAGAAGATTAGTTGTCATAACATTTTCGAAACAACTACAGTGGTTCGATAAGGGTACATATTATCACCAGTGTTACTCAATATAATCCTGAAACACATCTTGCAAGACAACTACAAAGTCAATAAACAACAATTTCAAACGGTGGCCGCCCTATGTACAACTTGCGGTGTGCAGATAACATTGATATTACTGCTTGCAGCGAGAACAAACTGCAGTAACTTATTTCTAAACTTGAGTGCAATCGGTATGGAAATAAACATCGAGAAAAGCAAAATAATGGTAAACATAGATAACAAGATTCCCGCTAACATCTGCGTGAATGGACAGAAACTACAACAAGTTGATACCTTGAAATACTTAGGATCTTATATGGGCAAAAATAGAAACACTAACAAAGAAATATAGATTAAACTTGAAATAGCCTCGGCTGTAATGTCCAGACTAAATACTATATGGACGAGCAGAATACTTACTGCAGTGTTGATAAATATATTGGGCCTATAAATCTCTAATAATATCTGTTCTTGTGTACGGATGTGAGAGTTAGGCAGTTACAGCAGAAACAGGGAGAAGAATACAGGCTTTTGAAAACAAATGTTGCAGACGAATATTGTGAAACTATTATACAGAACATAAAAACCAACATATACGCGGGAAACGTAATAAATACTTTTGTAGATCAAGAAGAACATCTGATGGTAGTGAAACGTCGAAAAGTTGTGTGATTTAGCTCGTGATGAGGTACGGTTCCTTTTTCAAAATTATCCTACAGGAAACAGTTGAGGGTGAAAGAAGAAGTTGCAAAAATAAAGTCTGGATTGATAATATTAAAGACTGGACAGGATTAATAGTATCCATACTTAAACACGAGAACAGAGAGGCATATCGGAATTTTTGTGTTGATGTTTCCAGAGTGACACCTCTTCGACCATGAAGGGTTATGGATTTCATAATGTAGATTGCCGGCCCCTTGTGTGCAATAATAAAAATAATTCAAATCGGCCCTTGTGACGGCTGTACAACTGTCTTGGATGACTAAGACACCAGGTTAAATTCCCCCCGCTGGCAGTTGTGCACCTGGACCAATTAGGAAGCAGTAGCAATTTACTGAACGTAAAATATTGTCTATATAAGACATTCAAGAATGCCTGCGCATGTCACTGGAAGATGCAGGACAACATGCTCAAGACCGCGGAGAATTCAAGAGATCCATAGGAAATACTACGTTCTGGAAAGAGTATGTCACTTGATGAAAATATTGTCTATATAAAATCACTACAGCATTCAACAAAAACGGAATAATCACTACGCCCTCAGTAGGATATGGTATTGACTTTTTTAAAAACCGCTTTCTCAAAATAAGTAGAACAGTTTATTTCAATAATACATGAACTAGCATTCTACTTTTTTGTACAACAAAATTTGCTAATAGTTTTTTTTAAAAAATAATCTTGCTCCACTCCCTATATATCGTGTACTAAACGACCTGGTTATGCACATTAGCAGAATTAGAAATCATAATTCTCATCAGAGTTTGATTAATCGAGATAGACATACATTTTTTGAGTTGGAGAGAGCGAGAGATAATCTGAGGGATGAATATAATCATACTCGTACATTTATATATATATATATATATATATATATATATCATCAGCATCATAAGAAGGAAGCTACAGTAATTTGAACACTTAAAGCCACATGATGATATCGACAGGCTGATTCTGGAGTGAAGAGTACCGGGAGAGAAGACCAAGAAGACGATGTACCAGCGGCATCAAAGAATGTATGCTCGTGTCTCTGGCCAATGCAGGCCTGCTTCCCCGGGACAGAGATACGTTCAGAATATCCACGATGACAACGTATTGGAAAAAATATGTAGTTTGATATCTATCTATCTATCTATTCGCTGAAGCCCTTTGTTGCCTTTCGGCGCCAGGGGTAGAAGAGTTTTCTAGAGACGGCCCTCTTGTGTGCTGAGTATATTGTGAAATTTGTCGTCTCTTTTATTTCAGTGGTCCATCGTTTTCGTGGTCGTCCTCTAGGTCTGCCTTCGCTGTATCTGTGTAGCATAGCTTCCTGTGGTATGCTGTCTGATGGTAGTCTGCTGATGTGTGCAAACCATGTGATCTGTTGTCTTTTGATGTATTCTAAGATTGGGGAGGTGCCGGTTTTTGTCGGATGTCGTCATTCCTCACCCTTTTTCGTAACGATGTTCCTAGGATCCTGCGTAAGCATGTCATTTCAGCTGTCAACCAGTTTACGTTTGTCTTGCGCTGTCGTTGTCCATGTTTGGCTTTGGTAGCACAGCGATGGCATGATAATCGTTTTGAGTAGTGTTATTTTGGTGTTTAAATCTACGTATTTGTTTCTGAAGATTGGTGTCATTTGCCCTAGGGCTTGGTATGCTTTATTACATCTATTGTGTATTTCTTTGCTGTAGGTTGTTATATTACTTCCTAGTTATGTTTATATATATATATATATATATATATATATATATATATATATATATATATATATATATATCTGTGTAAAGGTGTGCGATGTGTGTGTATGCGTAGGTGAGCGAGGCTGAAATGGGCAAAGACTGAGAGTGAGTGAATGAGAAAGTCTAAATGAGTGAAAGTCAAGTGTGAGACAGAGATGAAGAAACTCAGAGATTGAGACCAATATAGTGTGAAAGTGTTTTGATTTGTCTGAGAGTTATTCTTTTCAAACACCTCATATGCCGAGGTACACCACTTTCAACTACATACGTTATTCCAATCGTGTTATATCAGATATTTTAACCATTAACAAATAGTGGAGGTTGTGAACCTAGTAATCCAGTCACCACAACCTACAGGTCATAGAGAGATATGGTTTGAATACAAGACGCGCTTTGTTTTACGTCCAAGTTGTGTTCGCAATCCCGAACGTCAAAGCACGGTGTTGCTGTGTCTAATTAGTGTCATGATTAAATCAAAATAGCCGGTTGAATGTCAGCCAGGTAACTGAGACGAGGCACACATCATGTTGTGTGCGTTAGTTTGAAATTAAACACCTAACTGTAGAATGTAAATTGTGTGATAAGTGGTTATAATTTGAATATTTCACCTGGTATGTACAGGTAAGTTTTATAGAAACAGTATGTTTGGCTGTAAATTGATGTAATCTGTCGTATACACGCGCGATATGGAAACTTTAGTTTGGTGGTGCTAGATTTCACACAGGGCCGTAGTTACGACTTTTATAAAGAGTAGGGAAAGAAGGTTTCATCGTCTTTGGGCATACATTTTCCGGCAAAAGAATGTATTTGACTATTCCGAAAATAAAGCCATTATTGTTTGATAACTGACTGAGTCTACTTCTCAACTGGAGTCATAAGGTAAGGTATACCAATGTAACTAAGTCTATACTTCTTAACTGAAGTAAGGTGTACCATGTAACTAAGTCTATACTTCTCAACTGGAGTAACGTATACCAATGTAGCTAAGTCTATACTTCTTAACTGAAATAAGGTATATCAATGTAACAAGTCTGTACTTCTCAACTGGAGTAACGTATACCTATGTAACTAAGTCTATACTTCTCAACTAGAGTAACGTATACCAATGTAACTAAGTCTGTACTTCTTAACTGGAGTAAGTTATATCAATGTAACTAAGTCTGTACTTCTTAACTGGAGTAAGGTATACCAATGTAACAAAGGATACACTTCTCAACTGCAGTCATAAGGTAAGACACACCAATATAACTAAGTCTGTACTTTGTAACTGGAGTTTTAAGGTAAAGTATACTAATGTAACAAAGGCTACACTTCTCAACTGGAGTCATAAGGTAAGATATTCTAATGTAACAAAGGTTACACTTCTCAACTGGAGTCATAAGGTAAGACACACCAATACCAATGAGCTAAACCTTATCATTGCCAAACTTGGGAGGTGGGAAAGGGAATTATCTGGGTGTACATCAGAAACGTACAATTATATTTTAAAACAAAATTTTAAAATATTTTAAAATATTTAATATTATATTTAATATTATATTAATAATATATTTTAATAGTGAATAGTAATAATCTCCATTAAATAGGATATAGAAGAAAAAAATGTATACTATAACTTTACCGCGAATAAGCTGATATGTGTATAAGCCGCGTATGGTACTTTTCTATGACAAATTTGTCGAAAAACTTGAGTCCATATATAAGAAGAAAGGAAGTTATGTACAGATATCGACAATAGCAGTCCAATAAAAATGTGCAAATCTTCCAAAATTCCCACGCATGTAAGTAAGGATGTGATCATTAGCTGTAACAAGTATACAAGGCACAGATAAAGTATATCTGCTGATACATGGGCTGATGGCCTTTGACCCAAGAGAAAGGGTAAAAAAAATCATATCGTAAGATGTTGCCTGTTCGCACTAATTAGCAAAGGGATCTTCCTGGAGTAGGTGTTAAGCTGTTCATTGTATATCGCGGGTTCGATTCCCGCTCGTGACGTGACGTCTTGTTTACAAAGTAGATATTTTCAGAGATTTCCTGGAGAGTATCGCTTGGAGCAGTGGTGTTACATAATATAAGTGATCCTTTCTGAAGAAAATAGTAGGACGAACAAAATAAACTTGACTCAGAAAAATAAACAGAGAAAGTTGAATAACGACATATCCATTTCAGAACGATGTCTTTGTCGTGGATACTCTGAACTACTCTCTATCCTGGGCAAGCAAACCTGCATTGGTAAGAGACGTGTGCATACATTCTTCGATGTCGCTGGTTCATTGTCTTCTTGGTCTTCCTGTTCTTCTCTTGCCTGGTACTCTGCCCTCTAGAACCAGCCGCTCGATAGCATCATGTCGCTTTAAGTGTACAAAATACTGTAGCTTTTTTCTTAAGATGGTATTTAGAAGCTACCCTTCATTTAGTTTCAGTAATTTCAGAATTTCAATGTGAAAGCTGCATATTGAGTATAATTAATACACAACTACAGCAACTTGTAAGGATGCGCTCAACATGGAAAGAAGTAACTACTATTTGTGCCATCTTCAATAATTCCACCCTATTTTTGCAGCACTAAGACTGGATAGAATGCAGCAATGCGTATCATACTTGGGTGCAAGAGATACATGAACAAGGGCTATGCGATACCTACTTGACTGTCCAACAGCTCAGCACAGATTGCAGTATTGCCGTGCATGGGCATACCTTCAAATACATTCAGATAAGAAACACCTGTTGCATTCCGAAATACAGAAAGTTAAAGGCAGAAGACTCAAGAGAGGGAGGTCGTGAATGGGACTTGCTGATGGTGTCATACAAAGCGTTTGCAGATTACAGGATGTGGCAGTGAATAGGTCTACCCAAAGATTTCGAAACTTGTTTGAGAGTAGTAATATCAATTAGCAGGGAATACAGAGAATGGTGTCCCACAGCTGTGGAGAAAGAAGTGCAGGCTTTGGTCAGTGAGAATACCAAAGAGGGGGATGCAATTATATACACTGATGGATCTGTGATTAGACATGTTCGCAGTACTTGGGCCTTCACAGTTCATTGCGCAGGTAAAACGGTCATCAGGGGGGAGAGTGGTGCCTTTGCGGTCACTACGAGTAGCATGACCATGGAGACTATGGTGGTGACCAGGGCATTTGAGTGGGTATGCACACAGAATGTAACACAGGTCTGCATCTTGAGTGACTCTATGAGTATGATTAGGAAGGTACAAGTGGGTCTATTTGCGAACAGTGGATTGGGGCCTTGAGAAAGGCGAGGCTGAAAGTTACATTTACTTCCGTGCTGAGACATTCGGATGTTCGAAACAGTGAAAGAACGGATCAACTGGTGTCATGTGCAATTGTGGCACATGGCGATGGGGCAATGGATCGCGCTGACGTTTTGAACTCCTTAAGAGATATAGCACGCGAGAGTGAGACTAATGTGGATGATGATTCCTTTTCATTGGCCAGGATTAAAGATCATAGATTCAAATGCGGTGTTGATAGAAGTGGATATTTTGGAGGGAACAGAAGAATGATGGTCAACCAGCATATGACCGGTACTGTCTGTAGAAGTGTAATGGAGGATACACTCAAGGAGTGATCGTAGCAACTATGGACGTGTCCAGTTTGCAGTGATGATGATCCGACGACTAACTAACTATAGAAATACACATCTTTCAGTGATGTCATATTGAATACACATTTCATTTCCAATTAAACATTAACTTTACAATCTCCCTATACTTTAGACCTTCTATAGACAAGTCTGTGTGCAAGTCATACTACTTTAGGCCACGAACTATTGTTGTGGTTTTCATTGGTCATTTATTTATACTTTGCTATTTATACGACACACTAAGAGAGGAGACAAAACAAGAATATGTGACGAACATCATTAGAAAACGCCGCTGGACATACATCGGCCACATACTTAGGATGAAGGAAGATAGAATTCCACGACAAGCCTTCATGTGGACACCAGACGGGAAAAGAAAACGGGGAAGACCAAAAACAACGCCCAGAAGAACTTTTATGAATGAACTAAAATCAACAGGCATAAATGCACAAGACTTGCAATCCTTGGCAACTGATCGACAGACATGGAGAACTATGACATACGCCCTATGGGCCAAACTTTGCAAAAGAGGAACTGACTGACTATTTATACTTTAGCCAGCAAATTAAAATCATAGCAATAGTTGGAGCGGCCTAAGGTAGTGATTCTGCACACATCCCTGAATAACGAAAGGATGCGGATTGGACAAATAGCAAAAACATTTTGACTGAAATTACGAAACGAATAGGTGCTTACCTGAACGGACTTGGTTCAAATCTCGTTTGCTGCCTTATTTTTTATTTCCTATAACGAAAGTAGTGTTATACTTGTGCCATGAAGAAGTAACGTCCAATTTGTCTTTCTCTCATTTTATCTCTCACTTGCTATGAGTAGAGTTTACACTCTTATTTTTGTGTGTTTGTAATCTCAATTTGGCGAAGCATGGTCTTATTTAATCAAGACATGAGTCTATTATTACAGTTTCTTCCATCTCTTTTATACTTCTGCGATATCTTATGATGTAGGAATCTGCATTTTATGGCTTCTCTAAGCTGTAATTATTGGCAACCTATCTGTTAAAAGCATTACTTGTCAGTATTCCCTTATTTCCGTATGGTTTCTGCTGCAGTATTAAATATGTCCATTTTTATGGTGACCAGCTTTTAAACAAATGGAAACCAATTAGCCATATAAGATACCAATTAGCCATACGAAGTTAGAAAAAAAATTGCAATTCGAGTCAAATAATGTTTTTTTTTTATTGATTTGTTTGTTGCACTCTGATATGAGTGGACGGAGTGCTGGCAGATGCTAAGATAACTGATTATTATTGATTATTGAAACCAGGCTTCTCGAAGTCCGAAGATATGTGTCGATCTGCTAGCTATCATTGACTAATCTGCAAGTTTGGTTTAAGTAAAATGTACCGCTTATGGTGAGGTGCGTTCCTTTAACATAGCGGTCGGAGTACAAAAGTTCTCGCATTGCTCAATGCGGGCCAAGGGTTAGCAGATAATCATGATCCTAAAAGTACCTCTTTGTGGTGTACCCTGAAAGTAGAAATACAGCTAATCTAGCTGTATTCCTGGCTAACAAGTCCGTGAATGTGGATGCTGTAGATGAAATGAGAATTGCCCGCAGAGTGACAGGAAATATCTTCGAAACACGCATTAAGCCCACATATTTATCACAGGATCGATGGTTTGTTTTATAATGTCTTTTTAAGTTGTGCTCTTGTGGCGTGGCAATGCTGTTATTGCATACTAAACAATGTATCTTTCCATTTACCATTGCACAAAAATACTGTAGTTCCCATTTTTCTTGAAATACTCGCCTTTCTTCACCAAGTGTCCTTTTCTTCTTAGCTGAAGGTGCTGTAGCCATTTTAAACGGAGTCAGTTTATGCAATACTTCATTAAAACAAATAATATATACAATTTATTATTGTTTTAAAATTTTAACATGGCAATAACAATTGCTACTTATGGTCAATGTTGCCAATTGTCATAGATAGAAAACCCTTACTAGCTTAAAAAAACCGTATTGTTTTCTTATACGTGGCACTATGCCAGATTTATGTTTTATACACCCAGTTTAAAGTATTAAAACTGTAATTTTCGCCATTAAATGAGGACAATTGCAGTATTCTTTGTGTGGGCCGCACACGCGCTTGCAAATGGCCGCATGCGGCCCGCGGGCTGCACGTTTGATATGCCTGATCTACGCAATTATATCCAACTTATGCAAGGTATCGGTGCATTCCGACTTTTTCGGCTTAAAAAGCAGAAACATTGGAGGGGTGACCAATATCACTGTCTCTAACATACCGTGATCTTACGAGTAAACACCGAATCTGGAACAGGTAACACACGCTAGAGGGCAGCGTAGTGTACGTGAGCAGTTTCAGTGGAAAAGGATCTACAATGTTATAGCACGAGACCGACTGGCGGAAGTGCTGTTCATGCTCGAGAACACACTGAAGCCTACATGTTCCATCACAACTGACTCCATTCAAAGTAGCAGTCATGACTCAGAATTGGATATGACAACTTGAACATGCACTCCTGGGTATGGGCGAAAACTTTGAATACAGCCCCCCCCCCCTTTCCAATTGCACACAGGAAAAGCATTGTACAAATGTCGGTGAGCGCATTATTAAAATGTCTGACCGAAGCAGTGTTAAGACTCGGAATCTGAATACTGCTGGCAATGTAAGGGGGGGGGGCGCAAGTCTCCAAGGACACTGCAAACCTATCCCAACTCGACTGCCGGCCGTTGCCTAACACGGCTCATACAGAGAGAATTGGGTTCAGTACCCAAAGACCCACTGCGAAGCTCCTCGTCCGAGATTCGTATTTTACCTACCTCTTTTGATAATATACGCAATGGCGAAGAGTTGGTTGGTTTCTGATCCAGCGGTCCCCAGGCGATGAGTCAAAATACGCAGACCGTGCCTGGTGGTGGTTTAGAATGCCATCTCAAGTGGACGAGGCGAGTGCGTGAGAAATGCACAGGCACATGCCAGACCACCGACCGGTTTGGCAAAGTAGCACCTCCTTTAGGAAGGTGTATCAACACACAGTATAATTCGACAGACGCCGTTACTCATCACGGCTCATACGGAAGAAATTAGGTCTTAGAAATACGGAATACTAGGGACACACAATTTGAGAATGGAATGGTCTTCATACACGAGGAACAGTTCGCTGGCGACCTGTCAGAGGATAGACAAACAATGGGTGACACAAACAATCAGCTCTTCTCGTAACGTGTACACCCCCCCCCCCGAGTAGAAGGCTCCTCCAATCAAACTAAATTTGGAGTCTCGTGGGTATGAAAGATGGCTCAGAAAACTTCCCATTGCAAATAGGAAGTAATAGCTAATCGCTCGTAATTATTGGGGTTCTCAAACAAACATAGGGGACGTTACTCCAGTTTTATTATATCTGAGTATTACAGCCATAAAAATAGTGGAGGCCAGAGTTCTGGTAATCCTGTCGCCACAACCTCCGAGAGTAAGTAAGCCTGCAAGCCATCAGTGCAAGTCCTTATATACATCATCAAAGACCTTTGGCTTTCACCACATACGCTGATCCCCAGAAGATTAGGACACAATATGCCGGACTTCGGAAACAAAAGTTTGAGAAACAATGATTTCAGCATGATTTCAATGATTTCAGCGGTATGGTTGCACTCCATTTACGTGTACCTAGACACGTGGGTGTTGAGGGAAATGAAAGAGCAAACAGACTTGACACAGTGACCACATATTGTGGCAGATTAATGGACCATACTGTTATGTTGAATGCAATCAAGAGGTTGGACCAGTTGAAAGATATAGGGTATATTTCTTCTTCGTATCTATGGCTCAAAAACGTTCGACTGCGTCTAGCACCAGCAACTATGGGAGATAATGAACAGCATGGGTTTCCCAAGACATCTGATTCATCTAATAGAGAAACTTTACCAAGATCAAAAGGCTGCAATGAAGTTAGAGGACGATCTCTCAGAGTGGTTTGAGGTACAGAGTGGAGTAAGGCAGGGATGCACACTCTCCCCATACCTGTTCAACATCTACGCTGAAAGTATAATGAGGAACGTGAGAGAAGACATACACACCACTGACTACCACGCTTTAAACATAGGTGGATTCCTAATCCCGGAACTACGCTACGCAGACGACACAGTGCTTCTTTCAAATGCTATAAATGGATTGGAACAACTAATCAAGAACACAAAGAAATATAGCGAAGCACAAAATTTGTATTTAAACACGCAGAAAACAAAAATCATGTCAAGAGATATAACAACACAACAACCAAAAATCAGAATAGACAATACCGAGATAGAATGTGTGGATAAATTTGAATACTTAGGAGCAAACATCAACGGTGCAGGAGACTGCATGGCAGAAATAAGGAAGAGATTGGCAATGGCATATTGCAAAATAACACGGCTGAAAAACATATGGAAAAACAACAAAATAGAAAAGAAAGTGCTAATGTTACGAACTTTTATTTTCCGGTCGCAACATACGGCTGTGAAACATGGACTCTAAGTAAAACAGCGGCAAAGAGGATCAACGCCTTCGAGCTGAAATGCTACAGGAAGATACTTAGAATATCATGGAAGGATAAAATCAGAAACTCAGATATTATAAACACACTGAATATTCATTCCAGAGTGTTGGTTACTAAACACAATAACAAAAAGAAAACTAGGCCTGTTTGGTCATATAAAGATACATAACTGTTTAGAAAGACAAATAATGGAGGGAAGAGTACCTGGGAAGAGGAGAAAGGGTAGACGAAGAAGACGATGGACTGACGACATTAAAGATAACATGAATACATCGCTAGAAAATGCAAGCCACATCGCCCAAGACAGAGAGAGGTTCAGAGAGTTCATTGGGAAGACAACGTTCTGGAAGGAATACGTCACATGACACCATCTATGGCTATAATGCATAGGACCTTGGAGTGAAGCATGGTTTTGCAAGTAATGAGTTGCATATAGCAATCAAAAAAAGAATTACCACCCAACACAGAACCTGAATAACCAGTTACCACATGATGAAGTACATACTGAATAGGAAATCAGAGCACCTATGTACTTGTCCGGAGTACCATGATGATCAGCTGACGACTAACTAACTAGCTAACTATTGCACTCCAGGGAAACCTATGGGTATTCAGTTGACCCTTGCAGATATTGAATGATAGTTCGCTGTTGGTTGATGAGGCTCTGGATAAAATACTCCTTACTCTGATCCACAGGTTCACAGTACTTTCCCCTAAAATGTGGTTTGTACATGATGATATTTGAGTATAAACTTATACATATATATGGAAATACACTTGTGATTTATTTGTTGTTTGTAGATGTGTATATATGAGTATAAACATGTGATTTATTTGTGGTTTGTAAACACTGATATGCCATAGCTGTATGAGGCACGAGGCGTGTTTTAATTTCTTTCTTGATATTTATTGATCACATATTTATTTGATTTCCGTTATGGGATAGTTCTATTCTTGTTTTAATCATCAATATTATTGATTTTGTGATAACAGTAGGGATAAGAAATACAATATTATGTTTACTGCATAGTTAATAATCACATACACATAAATGTAAATGATAAGTAAAAATAAATATCAATATAAAAAAATTTAAAAAAACAACACAAGAACAAAGACGTTTTCTAAGTTACGGACAATGGGCCTTCGTCAAAATATATTGAGCACAGCAAAAATTCAAAGTGTATGGATATCACCAGAAAAAAAGGTGGTATAGTGCCATAAGACAAATGTTGCTCTTTTTCAGATATCCTCTGCCATCTCGATTATCATATTACAATTTTGCTAGTTTCAGAAATTGACTAGAGTCCTATTTAGTTTCTTTCCTGATTATAGCATGAGAAGGAAAATAGATAAAACACAGGTAATGACAATTGTAGGACACTAAGTAAAAGCTAAGATACGTATAGAAAATCAACAAAAACTGTCAAAGAATGTAATTACTTGGGAACTAGATTTCATCAGATTGCGGAATTAGCACAAGTAGATAATACATTGATGCAACAGAGCAAATCATGTTATTGACCAGATGTTGCCAATTGCAAATAAGAAGTGCGCGTCACACTACGTACAAAATTAGCTTCTGCTGAATCAAGTCCTTTTCCTCATGCACGTCCTGATAGTCAGCCACAGCCTCACTATTCTTGGCAAATGCAACTCATTGGTATTTTCTATTGGTCACATTTGCGAATACTTTATATCACCAGCCAATGAAAAGTAGGATTAGGCAATATGAGTTACGCGGCGTGTAATTAGTTAAGATGGTGTATTCCTCGACATGGATTTGGTTTAGCGCCGACCTACTACCAATAGTGTTATTGTTGACACAATGAACATTGACATTGACATTTTCTTTTTGCTTTATACCCCTTTATGCCTGCACCTTGAATAATTCTTTGGAGATGGCTTTTTTGTGTGTCTCATCTATATTTGTTTTTGTTGATTCTTATATTTCTGTAATCTATCTTTTGCATTGTCTGTTAGTGGCTTTGCATCAATCGTGTCTGTAGTCTGTATAGTAATGCTTTTTGAGGGGCATTTTGTCTGATGGTAGTCTGGAAGCATGTGAAAACCACTTAATCTGTTGTCTTCTGATGTAATACAGCATTGGCATTGTGTTTATTAGTCTTCTGTTACTTTCGTTTCTGATTCTGTCTCTTATTGTTACTCCGAGGATTCGACGTAGACATCTCATTTCTGTTGTATCAAGTTTTCTATTAGATTCTGTTAGTGTCCACGTTTGACATTGGTAGCATAGTGATGGTCTGATGATTGTTTTATATAGTGCTGTTTTCGTGTTCATGCTCACATATTTTATTTGAAAATAGGAGACAACTGCCCCAAGAACCGATATGCTATGTTGGATTTCTTTGGTGTTTTTCCCATTCAGTGTTATGTTTCCATGATAAATGAATTCTTTAAATGTTAGTAAGTTGTTGATCATCGATTAGAATATATTGTTTCTTTCTGTTTTTGCAATGGACACTACCTCAGTTGTTTTTTCTGTGTTTATCTTCATGTTAAAGTCCCTACATGTTGTGTGGAGTGATTCTATTTATATGTTGTTGTAGTTGTTCTTTTGTTGTTGATAGTATTGCTTGGTCGTCTTCAAAACGAAGTTTGCTCAATAGGCTGTTTAGGTTGTCTTCTTCATTGGTGCTGACAATGGCATTAAAAGATATAAATACAATAATAACAGCAGAGATAAAATGGCTACACAGATTACCATGGCGTGACAGTTACAGAATAAGAAGCGATATCAGGATATTTATTCTTCTCGTTCGCCGTTTGATATGTCTATACAGCAAGTCCGGAATTTATTAATAAATGCTGCTGTATTTGAAAGCTCCCCAGTGCTCCCATACAGCTTTCTGTACATATCCGTCTGTGTGGGCCAGTTTTCTTCCATTAACTGGTTTATTGTATTGTAGATTTGCAGGATATTTTCCGCGGTATGTTCTGCCTGCCCATATGGACACAGAGACGATGGAACCAGTCTTAGTCTATTTAATTGGCTATTTAGTCTTTTTGTGTTCTGTCCTGATGCGGAAGATTATAACCTGCTCAGCTCTGTCAATATAGTGATAGTTGTCTTTTGGGTGGTCGAATATCCTAATAGCTTTGATGGTGGTCCTCTTTTCTTGGTAGGGGATTTCTTGGTATTTTTGTTACAGTATAACTCCATCGTTTGCCAGTCTATCTGCCTCTTCATTTCTTGGTATTCCACAGTGGGATTGTATTACTACCCTTCTTTGGAGGCTCACATATTGTATGGTTTCCTTCAGGTCTGGCAGTTTATCGTTGCCAAGGGCATGTAGGACAGGCATTAATCAGCAAGAAACACTTCCTGTTGATATTGTTTTGATGTGTTTTTAATTATTTCTGCAGAAATGTGTAGGGCCTGTACCTCTGCAGATATCAGGTTTCGAAAACTCATCAGAAATAGAACAGAAACTATATCATGTGCTGACTATAACAATTGCAGACGCGTTCTTCCGTACTTGACTAACCGCATCTCCAAAAAAAGATGCGATTTCATCAAGCCATTCAAACCGTGCACACAAAGTCACCCGAACGGACCAATCGAGACAAGGACTATTACAACAACAACAAACATCCCGTACAGTTATTGAAATAATAAATTGAAGCAAAGCCACCAGCCGGTGAAGAACATTGTCCATCTCGTGGATTGCATTCTACATTAGTATCTATAATATAATATCATTGTTCTGTACTCTCTGGAATGCTCTATAAACAGTTCATTTACGTCACGGAATTCCGTACGAGATCCAATCAAAACGAGTAGTGTTGTGAAATTATTCAAAGCAGACGACATTTTTGTATACAAATGTTATTGATGCGCTAACAGGTAAACTTCTGTATCGGCTTGTGGTTAAAGTTATCTAAATTACATTATTTTTAAAATATACATGTAATTTGCTTTAAATGATGGGTGAGGATGATCCAATCGCAAGAAAGCGTCAGAAAACAAATGAGCGAAAAGCTAGATGGTTGAGTCGTCAAAGTTTAGAATCGCTCGCTCGGATTCGTGCCACAAATTCTGCAGAGCATAGACATATAATTGAAAGACAGATGCAAAGACTTTTATCAAGAAACCCTTCAACAAAGACAATCACGACTTTCTAAGGATGCTGATTTTCATCGGCGTCAAGCTAAGGTAGAACCACCAGCGAAAAGAGAAAATCGATAAGTTATTAATACAGAATACCAACCAATACCAACGTCGTCGTCAAGACAGCGTGAAACTGTTGAGCAAACGCGGAGACGTCCAGATGCCGATGCTCACTCATTGTCACAAATGCGTCGAAGTCAAGCAATTTGAAATGAAACAGCACATTTTTCTGAGGATTGTGTTATTTCACATAACTGGAATTATCGATATTTTATGTCAATTTTGTGGTACTAAAAATGCTTTATCGTCCATCGATAAATCATCCTAGCGGTGGCAAGTTTAAAAGTTGTTGCCGAAAGGGAAAGATATGCTTCCAAAGCCACAAGACATCTGAGTTCCTGCGCTTGCTACTCTCTGATAATACACACCCTAAATGCACACATTTTCGCGAGAGTATTCGCTCATTCTTTCACGTCAATGTGATCAAAAATTACAGATTGTTATGATCGAGGTTAATATGTTTTAAAAGTTCATGTACAACTTATCATCAAACTTCTCATAAACAACCGCCATACAACACAGTTGTATGTTTTGGACAGTACTCAAGCAACAGACGTTCGATAAACATACACAGCAAACGCAACATGTGAAAGGGAACTTCTTGATAAAATCGATTGATTTTTCAAGACAATAGAATATATCAACACAATATCACGCACAGTCGTATCAGTTAATGCGTGATATCAAAACAAGAGAGATTCAGAATTCTGCTCAAACTAGAAAAGATATCTCAATAGTAAATATGGTCTTCAATCAATATGGTCGTCAATGTGATAAACGTCGCTATAATGAACCAACATCTAACAATGTTGCAATGGTTTTCACCAACAACGATGGAGAACCAACTTCTAACCGCGACATTCGCATTGACGCCGCAAGGCAAATAAGGGCCACGGCGTATAGATAAAGATATTCGCATTGACGCCGCAAGGCAAACAAGGGCCACATCGTATAGATATAGACATTCGCATTTACCCATTGAATCCAGATAACCCAACAAAGCAGTTCATTAATATCAATATACTTAGCTCGAATATAGATGCAATGCCATACTCGCTTTTGCTCCCATACGGTGAGCCGGGTTAGCAATCACATTGGCAATGTCAGACATATCAGGGTAAGCAGCCCAATAATTTTCATCCCGACGGGATTCGAAAGAATCTAGTTGAATATAACAGTTGTCTGGGACTTGCAGACGCTGTGAAAAACATCCAAATTACAAAATAATGCCAGAGATACATCAGTCTGGATCTGAGAGAAAAACTTCACCGCTTGGATAAGGAAATAAAAGTGACACAGTTGTAATTCCCTTCGAGTTTTATCATCATCGTCGTGGTCGTCGTCATTATCTACCAAGACAAGTAGAGTATTAGGGGTGAATGGATAATCTTGATTATTCTTGATTCTTTATTAGAAACTGACCTCACAACACGAAGGGCATTCCCATAAGCGCGCAGCCCTCTGTTCCAGCAGCTATTCGACTCGATGGTGTTTCGTGTCCAATGTTGCTGAAACAGACGTCGACATCAGGGCACAACTCTGGCCCTTGTGACATGTTTCTTTTTTGTTCCGCTCACCCACGCTGTGCCCGTAACTAGTCCAAGCACAACGTCGGCCTGTCGGAACAACATGGTAACTGTTATCGAAGGTTACGACTACGGGATTATATAAATGACGTGCCATGAAGCTTCTATAAGAAGATAACCTCCATATAAAAGCATGTCATGTACTAAGGTTTGGAATGGATAATAGAATATAGAAGCATACAGGATTTATTATTAAAGAAAAAAATCATGTAGTAACGTGATTAGAACCAGGTCAGCTCTGATGGCACCCACTCTCCTCCAACTTTTTCTTCACGTTTTCAAACACGTTTTCCATCTTGGACATTTTTCTTTACAGTAATAAAGGGTTAAGATTAATATCTATTCAGACAACTAAATTATCAAATCTAATGCGTTTTCAAATTCAGGTCATCCTGTCAGATTTCATCCAATATGTTTAGAAGCCTTTCCGCTTCACAATTAATTTCAATATATCATGTACATTTCCTAAGGCGTTATGATTTTATAATTATGGCGCTAGCTTCTTTTATCTTTGTCGCCGAAATAATTGTTTCGCCACTAAAATTGAAAAATTACTGTAATTTTGTAAGGTGGCCACAATGAGTAGTCATAGCCGTATCTTTAATTGCCAGTTGAGATGTATTTAAGCGTTAGGGATGAGTATGTTTTAATTGCGTTTCGATTGTGTATTAAAAGACATTTAAATCACATTTAATAATATTAAAAGACATTTAATCTTCATTCCAACCCTGTGCTACCAATGTCAAACATGGTCCTATGAGACGAAAAGTGTTTTAGTTGTATTTATCTATGAGACGAAAAGGGTTTTAGTTATATTTATCTATGAGATAAAAAGTGTTTTAGTTATATTTATCTATGAGATGAAAAGTGTTTTAGTTATATTTATCTATGAGACAAAAAGTGTTTTAGTTATATTTATCTATGAGACGAAAAGTGTTTTAGTTATATTTATCTATGAGAAGAATCTTCTTTCATTGTTCTACCTTTTATTCTGCATCCGATCTCAAACTCCTGCTGGTTATTGGAAAAACGCGTGTGCAATTGTTGCTAGGCGATTTGGTGCCGTTGAACGGACTGGTTCAATCCCCGTTAGTCTCAAGAATTTTTAAAAAATTGTCCTCTGGCTTCCTTCTTATATTTGCTGGTTATTAGAATAGAGTTCCGCCCTGTGTTGTGAGGTCCGAGAGGGGATCAAAGTTAAGCAACACTGTTTACTTTCCATGCATGTAGTAGGAGGCGACTAAGGAGGTTATGGGGTGGAGTTGGCTGTTCCATCCTATATAGGGTCAAAGTGACCCGAAGCCATACTAAAGTCGAATGTGTCAAACAGAAAGGCGCAGATATCGCGGCAATGCTGTAAACCATGACACAATGCATTCCATTCTACAGACAACATCCTGCTAATTTGCAGGAATATACGAACGCAGAAGAAGAAGAATGTAGTCCGGGAACACAAAAAGTTATGAAATTGTATACATCTTCGCAACGATATCCGCGACTTTCGGGCTGACACATCCAACGTCTGCATTACTTACGTAACTATGAGATTGGACAACTGCCTCTATCCCTAAACTCCCTTTGTTGCCTTTAACGACATGCATAGCGTGCCCTAGTGTTGTTACTCTTTGCTCACTTTTTGGGGCATTGAAACACAGAGTCGAGTGAATCTCTGTAATCCAAATTAGTTGGGCGAGCAATAAAAGATCCATCTACAAAGGTGGTGAAAATGAATGTGAGCATAACATCAGTATGTGTATAAATGTATGTGAGCATAACATGAGAATGTGTATAAATGTATGTGAGCATAACATCAGTATGTGTATAAATGTATGTGAGCATAACATCAGAATGTGTATTTTCTAAGTCATATGCTTCTTCGTAGACAGAACTCTGTCGAACTTTTTTTCAGTCGGACGAGTCTATACTCTGTTCACTTTAAGAGTGAAGTGGGTCAGTGCTTCAGATTGCTTTGTTGGACGCAGAACACATTATAATCATTATACTCGAATGTTAAGTGCCTAAATTTATTATATTCATCTATGAAAGAAAATTCATCTCATAGATGTATATAACCAATGTAATATAATATTGTTTCTAAATTTTGTATTTAAATGTTTTTAAACGTTGTTTAAATATTGTTTTTAATTATTTTTAAATGTTTTAAATAATATTGTTTTTACATGTCACCATCTATTTAAAAATCACATGTTGTCCGCGGAGTAATACGGAGGTGGGTTTTGACCTACTTCACTTTTAAAGTGAACGGAGTATAACATATTCTTAGTTGCCCTAGACTTTTTCAATCACAATTTTTCCATTATTTTCATAACAAGGGCAAGAATGAAAATGTGTTACCACTAACTCATTCTTTCCGCAACATTCGAATAGACAACTTAATGTACATCTCAAATGAATGTATTATCCCATACTAGATGATCATTATTTATTTATTTTTTGCCCGAGTGGTTCCGAGGCCCGAAAGGGAAGCGAGGAATAGCAACACTGCTACCTGTCATGCATGTAGTAGAGCACGACTAAGGAGGTTTTCAGAGTAGGGTTGGTTGCGTGAGTCCATAGATAGTAAAAAATGACCAAGAAACAGTGCTAAGTCGGATGTCTTAGATGGAAAAGTGCTTGTTGTACTCCACTTTAGCTGTAAACCGTAACATAACGCAATCCATTCTCCTGACTACATCCTGCTAACCTGACTGCAGGAATTTTAGAACAATCGCAGAAGAAGAAGAATGTTACATGTTTGTACCATATTGGATATATTTTAATCGCGCTTAGATTTTCTATCGAAAAGTAAGTAGGCCCACCCTGTAAGTTGGACTCAATAAGCAAGCATTGCGATCTATTGTATGCGCTGTTGATATCTTAAAATAAGTAATTTTCTATAAATGTGTGGTTGTTTTTATTCAAATGTTGTCATGGATACTGATAATACTACGTTGTGAGTCGCCAATAAACCGTAAATTTAATAATATTTTTCACAGCGTCAATTGAAAAAATTTAGGCTGGAGTTCCCGGCCGAACAGTCACATACGTTCATATGCTTAAATAACTACAATAAAATATAGTCAGAGGTAAATCACCAGTGTCTGGAATAGACAAACGTTCCGAAAATGTGAAAGCTACTGCAACGCAAGGATAGTTGCGGATATAAACGAAATAGTTTAAAGTGTTACCAATTAGTGAGCAAGACTTATTCGAAACAGGTTTATGTGTGCAGGTAACATAAATTTATGTGTACAGGTAACATCATTTTTTATATATGGACAGCATAAGTAACAGGCAGCTGAATATTTGCAGACAACTAAAGCTACAGTAATTTATGTGTACAGGTAAAGATGGGTGAACCAAGTAAAGTAACGTGATTATATACACATGCAAATAAAGTAGATGATTGGTTACTTTAGTCAGAAACGTTTAAATGCACACAGAACGAAAGTAGCAAGTTTATATGCGTAGACAACGAAAGTGACAAGTTTATATGCACAGACAACGACAGTGTCAAGTTTCTATGCACAGACAAAGAAAGTGTCAAGTTTTTTGCAATATACAACGAAAGTGACAAGTTTCTATGCAATAGACAACGAAAGTGACATACGTTCCTTCTATGCACAAGAAAATGAAAGTGACAAGTTTATATGCACAGATATCGAAAGTGTCAAGTTTATATGCATAGACAACGAAAGTGACAAGTTTATATCCATATACAACGAAAGTGACACGTTTATATCCATATACAACGAAAGTGACACGTTTATATGCACAGATAACGAAAGTGACAAGTATACATGAACACAGATAACAGAAATGACATACGTTTACGAAAGTCACATACCGTTATATGCATATATAACATAACTTACATAAATTTATATTCACAGGTGACGACAGTCACATAAGTTTATGTTCACAGGCAATAAAATAACAGTGTGTGAGAGAGAACGTGTTACCGCAACCCTCTTATTTCCATCTTTATTCAGTTACAACTTCTTCTTCTGCGTTCGTTCTCAAACTCCTGCACATTATCAGGATGTAGTCCGGAGAACGGGATGCGTTGTGTCATGGTTTACAGCATTGCTGCGATATCTGCGCCTTTCGGCCTGACACATCCGCCTTCAGCATGGCTTTGGGTCACTGACCCTATATGAGATGGGAGAGCCAACTCCATCCCATAAGCTCCTTAGTCGCCTTGTACGACATGCGTGGAAGGTAAACAGTGTTGCTATTCTTTGCTCCCCTTTCGGGCCCTGAAAACATACGAGCGGGTTACAACTGACTCGTGCTTCCATCACTCAGCTATATAACAGAAGGAAGTGCCCCAATTAACATGTACCATGTTTGTTGTTTGTTAGTTTATTCATTTATTTGTTAGTTACTACAACATTCTGCACACTTTACGTGCAGAAATTTTGTAAGTAATTGTTGGTAGCACAAGGTTTCTATAAATTATTCTTGTAGAAAGGTAAAATAAAGTTTTCTCTTTTCCACGACATAGAGATGTTTTGAGGAATACGATGTTAGGCCCTCATTTATCATTGACCATCGGTACACCAGGGAATGAAGTGGCCAGCATCAATCCCGCCGCCTTTATTTTCTGAGAGGATATGAGAACAGAGAGTATTTATCTATTTCTTTAGGTTGTATCGACGTTGTATTCGTTTGTGATGTAAAAAATATTTCCAGTTGAACTGGAAATTGAACGTTGGTGCTCCCTAATAGGAAGTCAATTCACTAACGACTGTGTTACCGTTGCGGCGTTACCACACCTGGAGTTTTTTTTTATCCAGAGCTGGGGATTTTTACCATCTGGGGTGTTGGGATCATTTTGGCAAAATGTGTCTTAATCTGTGGGTTTTCAGGAAATCATAGGAACTTAGCCGATGGGTTAAATTCTCCCAATTTTCAAAATCAAGACGCCTAAAGTCTCACAAAGACGATGGAATTCCACAGAACAATGGACGATTGACCTTTTACTTTTTTTTCTAGGTATTTTACCTACTGGTCTTTTTATATTGAATTATATAGTATGGGGTTATTTACAGCTCCGTCTGGGGTTATTGCAAAAATGTAAGTGGTAACATTGATCGTGACCGTTTCTTATAAATCGTTCTATCTATCGAAGTTATACGGCGCCAAATACGGTGCGAATAGCAGAAACTAGAGCTCTCCAATTCCAACGATGTGATGCTATTTCGTGTAATTCTTGTGTGTTGTTGAGACACATAGTTTCTTTGCGAACAGTCTTTCTTGGTCTTACTCTTTTTCTTTTGCCATCTGGTACTCATTTCATATTTTAATGTTTGTAGTGGCAGTCTATTGTCATTCGTTCTAAGTACATGTCCGATATAAGTTTTTGTAGATATCTCTCCATAAAATGATTATTACCCCCGCCTTATCGTATGTAGCGGCATGAAGTCGCCAAGCTATGAAGCTGTTTGGAGAACTAGACCTACTAATGCCCGTGTTATAAGAATATTATAATGGTGTTATACGGCTATGTACTTTCGACCTATGGACGTGTGCCCGCTTAATGTGACGAGCCAGGTGGAATGACCTGCCAGGTTGCTTTAGTAATCCGTCACTAGTAACAGAGATCACGTTCTCGTCCGCTACTACCGAAAGAAGATTGGTAATGGGTCTTTTGTCTATTTCTATCCCAAGGTGAATGATTGTTGATAGCATTCACACTTGCCGTTAAGCGTAGGGGTGGGAGCTTAAGCTGTCGTTCCAAGGCCAGATGTGTCGCTTTGGTTGCATTAAGTCCATGTTTGTTCAAGGCTATCTTGATGTTTTCTATCCACCGTTTTCTTGTCTACCTTTGGCCTTATGCCCGGATATTCTTTTGTTATATGCTCTTATTGGTGTTTGGCTTCATTCTTATAAAGTGACCGAACCATTTTACTTGCTGTCTTTCATTATGTTCAATATATGATATTATACCAACTATTTTCCTAATTTCTTCATTTCTTATTTGTGATAATGGTAATGGGTGAGGTTGATAAAAATATACACCATGGATGATATAGTCGTTTTTTGTGATTGGTGAAATTACATCTAATGAAGCCGAAGTTGGATTGTCAGGTCATTGGTAAAAATGAAACGGCAACACAACGTATATCCGTTCTCTGGACAACATCCTACTGAAAACTTTGTAAGACGGGGGGGGGGGGGACGTTTCAGTTTTCCTGTAATAAAGCACCGGTTTTGGATGTTCTGCCCCAGTGTTCCGAAGAACGTTATATGAACGCAGCAATTTCCCGGAATTTTAAAAGATAAGATTTCCTATAAGAGTAATTTAACTGGTTAACTTTGTGTCCAACTTATACACGTTAACATGTATAGAAACTTTCTGCGAAAAGTGAACTTCTTCATAACAAGATGAAGTTAAAATTTTTAAGTGTTCACATCAAATAGTATTGTTCTTTCATGTCTGAATCCGAAATAAGACAAAATTCTGGTCAGAAATACATAGATCTGAAAGGTACAAAACACAAAATCTGGACATAGGCCCTATGCATTCTTATAAAGTACCTAATATGTAAATACAATGTAATGTTCTCATGGTTTGCATTGTATACTCAACTATCAGCTATTATTCGGCCCCTTTCACATCTTGATTTCTGAGTAAAATAAAATAAAATAAAATCAAAAACATTTTGTGGGCTTAATTTTGGGGAACAATTTTGTATCGTTAATGGATGTACTGATGATTTTTTACTACGCTTGGCCACGCATTAATTACACCGCTACAAAATAGATCCCTAGGGAGTTTAAGAACGAACGTTGAAACAAATTAAAACATATAATATAGAACAAGCTAGAAATGCTGTTAGAATGAAATAAACATGAAAATGTACAACTGATGACAGCTATTGGAGAAAGATGGTAAAGATTTATAAAACACTTGATGAGAAAAATATTGTTTGAAGATTTAATGAAAACTTAAAGATAGAACACTGAAAGAGGAGAGACAGAGGAAGACAAAGAGAAAAGATGCTGGATCCTCGAAACATGTTGTATAGAAAATAAAAGGGAGTGATAAGAAAAAAGTGTATCACCATTTTGAACGATGTTTGAATAAGGAATGTGTCCAGATGATTTCATATATATATATATATATATATATATACACACACACTACCGCCATGGAAATGCATCAGACGCAACGTAAGAGCTTACTCAATGCGATGGGTGGATATAGAGTTGAAAAAGGCAAGGCTGACTAAATTTGGTATAAAAGATTTCAAGAGAAAAAGGTTACTACGTGTGAAATGAGATGTATAAGAAATGCGGTTAACAGAACAAGAAGAGATCATGTGTGAAATGAGGAGATTAGAAAAACAACATCAGAGGTCAACTATATTGGACAACAGAGACTGAAATGCTTCGGCCATTTAATGAGAATGAGCCCTTACTGGGCAGCGACAAGAGCATACCACATTAAAATGGAAACAGCAAGATACAGAGGAATACCAAGAAGAAGGTGGATTTTAGGAGTTACCACCGTTCTGAGATGTCACAATATTATTGCATATCAAGCAACCAAATGTGACATAGCTCAAAAACCGATCGTCATTTAATTCTGCAACTCCTTACAGAAAAAGCAAAGAAACGACGATAGATAGACGGACAGATGGACGGACAGACAGATAGACAGTGATGCAGATAGATTTATATATATATATATATATATATATATATATATATATATATATATATATATATATATATATATATATATATATATATATATATATATATATATATATATAAAGAGATATATATATAGATCTATAAATAAAATGGATGACATTAAATGATTAAATGAGACTAGATGAGATCAGATTAATGAGATAGATGGATGGACATATAAAGAGATATAGATAAATATATTTAGATATATAAACAGATATAGATAAAATAGATTAGATTAGATTAGATTAATTATTTAGATTAGATTATTAAATGAGACTAGATTAGGTAGATGATTAAATGAGACTAGATCAGATTAGAGTAGACAGATGATTAAATGAGACTAGATCAGATTAGAGTAGACAGATAGATAGATTAGATTAGATTAGATTAGATTAGGATAGATAGATATATAGACAGACATATAGATAGATAGACAGACAGACAGATTAGATTAGATTAGATTAGATTAGATTAGATTAGGATAGATAGATATACAGACAGATGGATGGATGGATAGATGGATGGATAGATAGATAAGTTCAGATAGATAAGATAAATTTAGATAGATAAGATAAATTTAGATACATTAGATTAGGGTGGAATAGGTAGATTTGGTAGATAGATAGGTTTGCTAAAGAAAGAAAATAAACCTGGAAATTATAATGTACACATGCTGAGAATAATATAAATGGGAGTGTCCAGGATAAGTCTATGACATTGTTATTGATCCGGATATCAGATTATATCAATTTGATTGGAACTTTGAATTTGAACACTGCTATGTAGTTGATAAAACAAATGGTAACGCATTGCTCTCGTGTGGTCCCAGGGTTAGCAGGTAAAAAAGATCCTAAAATTACAGTCTCGTGCACCCTGGAAAGAGAAATGCAGCTGTTTATGCTATGTACCTGGCCAACACTTTTGGGGATTGTGTCCGTGAATGTGAAGGCAGCAGATAGAATGAGAATTGACCGCACAAAGACAGGCAATATCGTCAACACATAGTGACACAAGACAGTTCGGCTGGGACATTTGAGGGGCTGTCAATATAAATGTCATGAAATGATTAGATGTGATGAAAGTCGTTCGCTAGTCTCCGTAAGGATAACATATTGAATACAATGAAAGGGCATCACAGCGCCATATGGCAGCGTCACGTTCATATAGAACGGAAAAACGTTATTAAGAAATTGGAACGAAAGTTTTGTTCAGTTCGAAAATAAACTTCTAGTCCCCAATGCTCTTAAATATGTGTAAAGTCTCAGACTTGAACTACGGATTTACGTTGTCCGTGAATAATACCTCGGCTTAAAGGGCGAGCGAACCCGGCCCAAGTCTACCGTCGAGGTTTTCCTATACCAGAATCATGCCAGGGAGAGAACAGACAGACATAATGGGTCTAATTATGCGAGGCGATTTAGCGGAACACGTGCGAAATAGACGTAGTTGACCCAAGTCTAAATCCCTGATTACTGAGTTCTCGGAGACTGCCACCCAGGAATATGTTTTGACCTGAAAAGTCCAGTGGGTGATAAATCATCACAGCGCAGAGTCGATACAGATTCGCTGTCTAGTGACAGATAGGAAGGCTTTTACCGGCTAGGGAAGCCCACCCGAAGTTTAATCATGCCGAAAACGAATGTGCTAGGCTACAGGGGCAAATAAAACGGTAGAACAACGTACTTCACGCTCCCTGACGGAAACCACACGAACGTTCGTTTTGGTTATCAGAGAGCGAACACAATATGAAACAACGAAGTAGCTATTGGGAGGGCCGTCTACAATATAAGACATATTGGTTAATGGAAAATGTAGCCTTTTACAATGGCTCATTTGATTATTTGTTGATCCATAGTTATCCATAATTGTGCAGCTGTATACAGTTTTACAAACGTCACACTACCAATGTTTAATGCATGTTCTTAAGTGACTGGTTTCTCTCTTGTAAACTATAATACTGCTTCTCTGCGAGCCAGTCACATTCTCATTCTGTGTCTTCTACATTCGTTCTCAAACTTCTGCAGATTAGTAGCAGGTAGTCCGGAGGACTGAATAATTTGCTCCAGGACTTACAACTTGGCTATTTTTGGCATACGACTCCAAATATATAAATAGTGCTCAAGGAAATCACGACAATAATCAAGAAATTGAACAAATGAAGGCCTAATTAATTCTGTTCAGCAGTCATCTATACCCGACGTTCACGGTACACACACATCCAATTTCAGTACATTAATTTTGGACGACTGTTGTGGCACCATGCTCAACGTTCCTTAGTCGATTCTAACGACAGACATATTATACCATAGCTTTACTATTATTGTTTACTTTTCCACGTTCGGACCACTGCAGCACACCTGCTTACTGAAGTGTACTTACTGAAAACTTCACCTACCAGAATGTAAGCCTTCCTGGCAGTAATATTGATCTGGTTTTGCTTCAATTGTAAGACCAAGTCATTTTTCATATTTCGTCCTACTCATGTACCCTAAATTCGTCACTAATATCTACTGATCCGTCGTTTTCCGTGATTTTCATTGGCTCCTGACACAAGATATGCGGAAAATAACCAACGTTTACAAATCAATAACATCAGACAAGATAGGTGGCGCTGTTTTTGTCTGCGAGATATTCAGGAGAAGGACTTGGCCAAGCCAACACTACCTGACGTTATTGCACTGCAGATGTTTGACATGTACTTCTAATGAAGTCATAAATATGCACACAAAATGACTTGTACGTCAACAACAAATCATAGGCAAGCCATTTATAGTTGACAGCGCGCTCATCACCGGGGCATTTCCTAGTAAAGAGGCATCGATACAACAGCCGTCACTGCCACCATAAACAAATGGAAGGGGAAACAAATTGTGAATGTTGGAGATCGATGATAATGTACTTTATTTTAAAATCCTAATGAATACCTCAGTGGTGATGATGTTACAACTCATATCTGTTCTGAAAATATGAATTGCTGTGTAAAAATCTTTTTTTTTCGTTAGATATGTTTATGAATGTATGCTTGTTGCAAAACCAGATGCTTAGTATATTGTTGGGAGCAATGAAATCAACACCAATAGTAGAGATGCAGAAAATGGGGAGAATGTAACCACTTGGCGAACGCAGAGACACAAAGGTACTAATACAAGCAGATCAGTTTCAGTGTATGCCACGTCATCTAATGAAGGAAATATTACAAAATCTAGCAATTGGGATACTGAAAAGAAGAAACTTTATCCGCGAAGCTAAACAACTCCGTAGACAACTTACAGACCTACCTGAAGTTGACAGCCCCTTAAGTCCGTACGAGAACAAACCCCTTGGAGCGAAAGGCATGGAATACCAATATACATTCAGACCCACGTGAAAGGAATACTAAGCAAGGACGAACAAAACAGTGTGCAGCGAAGGACAGCCACCTTCAGTTTCCTGGACGAGGAATATCCACAAGACATATGGGTCAGCGTATACACAGATGGGTCAGCGCAGAATACAGTGAGGAACGGAGGTGCAGATGTATATATAGAATATCCACACAGGCCTAGAGATACGATCAGAACACCAACAGGGAAATTCTGCAAAAATTATGATGCAGAACTCCAGACAATTATGTTGGCAACTGAAAAACTGCTAAACTCCAACCCTGGCCCTCAGCCCGTGGTATTCTTGACCGATTCAAGGTCAGTGCTTCAAGCTCTTCAGTCTGGAAAACTAACATACTTGCAAAAACTACTTAATGAACTGTCTTACCGGTTTAGGGTAACTATCCAGTGGATACCCTTTCACTGTCGAATACCAGGAAATGAAAATGCAGACCAACTGGTTAAGGAAGGTGATGTCGAAGACCAACCAGATATACCAATCATCTACCATCAGAAAATAACAGATGATCAAGTCAATAAGAAAGCAGAACAGATCATTATGAACAGATCAGAATAAGTTGTAGTTCTACGCCTTAGAAAGGCACACTACCGACTTCACAGTCACATGTACACAAAATTCGAAACTGGCAATATGGCCATGTGTACACATGGACAGGCGTCACAGAGTTCCAAACATATACTTCAAGAGTGTTCTGAGTATGAAACACTGAGGCAGATATTTTGACCAGATGAAACAACACTGGAATCAAAGCTCTATGGGCCACTGTGTGAGCTACAAAAGACAGGGAGCTTTATTCAGGCGTCAGAATTACATATATATATATATATATATATATATATATATATATATATATATATATATATATATATATATATATATATATATATATATACACACACACACATACATACTATATTTACTTTAAGAATAAAGTGGATCAAAACACACCCCCATATTACTCCGCGAGAACAGGTGATTTTCTTAGAGAGAACAGAGTATGGACATATTACAAGTGAACGAAAGAAGAAGAAGAATGCATGCTGGATCTCCTAATTGAGACATTCCAATGCAGTAATAACAATGGTCACGTTCTGTCAGGAACGTTGCAGTTCCTTCTGGGTAATTGTTTAATAATTCTTCTGTCAAATATGCTGACCCCATCTCTAGTGATGGTACATCTAGCATTTCAGTTACATAGGAGTCTTTCTTCTTTGTGTTTTCTCTTTATGCCTTGTAAGTCAGGGGTATGTGAGTTCTCTGGAGATGGCCTATTTGTATGTTTTATATGTGTTTGTTTTCGTTGCCTTTTTTAAATTCTGTAATCCTTCTGTTGCATATTTTGCCCCTGACTTTGTATCCATGGTGTCTGTATAGCAATGCATTTTGAGGGGCACTGTCTGATGGTAGTCTGAAAGAATGTTAAAAACAATTGATCTTTTGTCTTCTGATGTAATCCGGGATTATTATTGTATTTTTAGTCTTCTGATCTTTTCGTTTATGATTCTGTCACTTCTTGTTACTCCGAGCGAGAAATCTACTTAAACAAGTCATTTCTGTTGTAACAAGTTTTCTTTTGTCTTTTGTTGTTATTGTCCACGTTTGACATTGGTAGCACAGTGATAGTATGATGATCGGTTTGTATACTGCAGTTTTGATGTTCATGTTCACATGTAGGTTTCTTAGCACAACATTTCATTCTCTACTCCAATAAGGGAAAGGGGGATTTGAACCTACTCACACTCACAGCTACCTACTTTCTTAACTGACGGACGGTATCCATCTTTTTATGCTAAATATCCCCACTAACATAGGAGTCTGCCACAATTAAAAAGGACAAATGAGCATTTGCGTTGGCCTGCATTTTTTCGTTATCTGTGAGAATTATATTCGTTATCTGTGTAAATATATATATATACACATAACATAAGTATGGCCCTGTAGTGACGAAATAAAGTGCGTGTGACGACAACGGTATCGGGTTCAAATCCCGCTGCAGGCAATTGTAAATGCGGTGCGTTCAGTAAGCAGTGACAGACTGAAAATACTGCCATGAAAATGACTAAAACCAGAAAATACTGATTAAAAATATAAATACTGTCAATATCATGCACAACATGATATGCCACAATGTATAACACACACCAGATATATATATATATATATATATATATATTAGAATGAGTCATTGAATGTAATTCTGTAATATTAATATGCCAGCCAGAGCATTGAGAATTGAGGAATACAGAATGATGTTACTGGAGGTATTAAGAGTTTAAGAACCAATCATGGGGAACCTGAGGAGTTGATTACATAGGATGAATAAAATGAAACCCGAGTGTTGATTGTATGCGCGTGTATTGTTTAGTTATATGTTTTCTTACAATCATATGTCTACTATATGTGGGTTTTTTTTTTACATAAAAAAATAAAATACTTTATTTCAGGTTGGTTCTTCGGACGTTTCCAGACAAGTAGGACATAGGTATCTGTGTTAAGACGGCAAAGTCCACAAAAAAGTTATATTAATCTGTTTCCTGTGTACAATAACAAAGAATGGCAACCCTATCGAGTCAGAAGGGGCTAATCGATAGCTCTTTAGAAGATCAACAGAAAAAGCAAGGAACCAGGTAAGGAATGATTGTATTGTCTTATCTGTGTGCTCCCGAATACAGCAGAACCTCCAAAAATTGAATTCTCAAATCATTATCTCCGTTAATCCGCTAAAACACAGAAAGTTAAATATACCACTTCTGCTAGTAGTCCGATAAAATAACCAAAGTAATTCATTCACTTATATTTGGAGTTGGTGTGTGAAGGGACGGGGACTTCTTGTGTTGTCGTCATTCCTGTTGTTTTTTTTTCATTACATTTGATTTCAGTCAGTTGTTTTATTTCGTTCTCATGTCCCCATGTTTTTGGTTTTTAATTTGCGTCTCTATGATAAGTTAAAACTAATGTATAATGTTGAAAGAGTCAAATGTGAAACGAACCTTAATCAACAGTATAAGAAAAAGATCATCTTCATTTTTTGGCTATTTCATGAGACAAGGAGGTTTGGAGAACATAGTCATAACGGGTAAGATTGAAGGCAACAGAGACAGAGGGCGACAACGTTGAGAAAATATAAGATAGTCTGACAACATGGCACCGCGGGGAAACAATAACGATCTTGATACATAATGCTGGCGATAGAGAGCTGTGAGGAGCCATGATCTCCTTAGTCAGTCGACATGGCACGTGATGATGATGATAGTTTATTTATTTGTACCTTTCGTGCCATATTTAGCACACAGGGAAGATTTTTTTATTTTCCATGAGTTGCGGTCCGTTCCTATACTTATATATTTTTCTATGATAGTACACGAGGTATTTGCGTACTTCAATGTTACCTTCTGCGCCTTTTGGCCTGACACATCCGACTTCTGCATGGCTTTGGGTCACTGACCCTATATGGGATGGGACAGCCAACTCCACCCCATAACCTCCTTAAGTCGCCTTTTACGACATGCGTGGAAGATAAACAGTGTTGCCATTCTTTGCTCCTCTTTTGGGCCCCGGCAACACACGGGCGGAATACACAAAATGTATTGTAACGTCACACATTTTTCGACTGTGTTGTCATCTTAGTGCCACCGGAATTCTATGTCATCGTTTAGAGCGTACTTATCATTTACTGAGTAGATATGTTTTATCCAAATTTCGTTGCAGTTGTTCACCTTATTTAACGGTACAGTAATATGCACTGTGTGGTCAAAGATGACTGACATGTATACAAACAAATGGTTGCATGGCTTCATGCCATCGACTGTTGCCAGACACACCAATGCTGCATGGCTTACATTTATAATGGATAAAAGTGCTTTCAGTGGCAGGTGGAAAATATTAACACCAAAACATATCAGAAACTAAAAATGTGAATTGGAGAATGATACACCAACTCTATATTAAGATGTAAAAATGTGAATTGGAGAATGATACACCAACTCTATATTAAGATGTAAAAATGTGAATTGGAGAATGATACACCAACTCTATATTAAGATGTAAAAATGAAAAATATATTGTGTAATATGACCTTGTCATTAGAGGTGAGAAAGAGAGTTCTGTAGTGCTATATAACCCCTATACTAACATATTTGTGCGAGTCTTAGAAAAACAACAACTGGAAAGTGAGAAATTAGAGGCAACAGAGATGTGGTTCTACAGAAGAATGTTGAGAATACCATGGGCTGCCAGAAAAAACTAATGTAGAGGTGTTGAAAGAGGCAAATGCAAAACGGACCTTAATCAACAATATAAGAAAAAGGCAATCTTCATTTTTTGGCCAATTCATATATATATATATATATATATATATATATATATATATATATATATATATATATATATATATATATATAAATAAAAAATTGTGTATCATTCCACAATTACTGCATATATATATTAATGTGTCGTAGAGTATGTAACTGCGCGTCTCATTTGATAATCCCGAAAGATCGATACAAATTGCCTTTGATGACTGCGACACAGAGATCCCTTATTACATATCACAAAGAGTGGAAATTGTTAAATATTCAAAAAAAGTAGATATATAATGTAGTTCAAATGAGTACATCATCATCAAACCTATAACCCTTCAGAGTCGTAGTGGTGCCACTTTGGAAACATCAACATCAAAATTTAGACATGCTTCTCTATCCTCAGTTTCTTGTTTATGTGGGGAGAACTTATAGTCCGTATTATAAGACATGCTGGCTAATTAGAATACCAGCCTTCTTATTGACTCATTTGACTATGTCCGTGATTTTCAGTGGTCATTATGATTATACTTTGTGGGACAAAACGAAACTCAAAGGAATAGTAAAAAAAGTCGTTAAGATGTCAAGATTTCCAATTAGCCAGGAGGTCGTAGACCAGGGGTTCTAACCTTTTCAGGCGGCGAGCACCGACCACGTATAATCGTTTTGAGCTCGCGAGCACCTTTTAACTCGCAGTTAGCTAGGATGTCTTTACAAGAACATCATAGATGCTCGCGAGCACATGGTTGAGAACGCCTGATAGAGAAGGTCATGGTTTACTGATGTAACCCACTGGGACTTCTGTGAAGTTATGTCTATTGTTGAAGAGATCTAGTCTCGCCACCAATAAACTGAAGACGGAACGTCGAGAAAATATATATTGTTCAACAAAAATTAAAAATTAAAATAAAATAGAAACGCAACATTATCATAGTGCTAATGGACACCATATTTCAAACGTGTATCACCATTTTGTTTTAGGAATTAATGTTTCAATCTTGGCATGAATAACCTTCCAGACGTTAATAGTGAATTTATGTTAACTAAATTTGGTTTGGACTTTTATACTTTGCGACTGAAACCTCCGTTTCAGTGAGGTGTATGGCCTCTATCAGAGAACGACATCTCCGTGACATGGATCCGATTTTCCGTTGGATCTGTTGTTTTGGGATGACTGCCCACGCTTTCCGCAGTGCAAGATACAACTGTCGGAGGTTGGTTGGAGCCACGTCTCCCTGGCGGAGTTGTTTGTCGAGTCCATCCCATAAGTGTTCTATGAAGTTCATGTCTGATGACATTTCTGTCCACGGACACAGAATGGTCTGGACGTTGTTGTCAGCATGGAACTGGGTGGTGAGTTGTACCACATGGGATCGAACGTTATTCTGCTGAAAAATCGACCCTCGTGGAGCCAAAATTGGAAAGACGCGAGGACGAACAATTTCAGCGACGTTATTGTTCAGCATTCATGCGTCCTTCAATTATTATCCAGCCACTTCTTCCCATGACGTTGATCGCTCCCTCCCCCACATCAGTGCACCCCCACCACCATGTGAAGGAGCCTCATCAAAGCTGTTCTTGGCGAGTGCTCACGAACTCTGCGTTAAACCCTTATCCGTCTATTATGCTGCTGAAGCACACAAAAATTATTCATCACTAAAACAAAACCGTATCCAGTCATTCCCAACTGTCCATTGACGATACTGGTTCTCCCAATGCACTCGGCTCTGGCAATGCTGGTCCGTAAGAACAGAACCTATGTAGGGTATTCTAGCTTAGAGACCAGCGTCGCACAGCCGGATCCTGACCGTTTGATCTGAAATTCGACTAGCTGCTGGCAGTTAGTGGACTGTGGAGGACTTAGATGCAAATCGATTTCTGTGGTGTGTACGAAGCGGTCTTCAGCAGGAGTTGTGACTCTTTGTCTTCCACTGAGCCATTTTGTTGAAATCACCCCCAAAGTCGACCGACTAGTGGTGCTTCTAGCCACATTAAATTGTCTGGTTACTACACTTTGTGATTGTCCAGTCTGTAAGAGTAAAATGATAATGTATCGCTGTTCTGTAGTGAGATGAGCCATACTTGCGCATTGAATTTTCAACTGAATTTTTTAGAGGACCGACAATCTCTTGTAGAAATTCAATAATAAGGTCAGAGAATTTTGAGTTCATTAAGTATCACTGGATTCTCATGAACCTGTTACGAGTTATTGCTAAAAATGTTGTTTTGACCTTGACTCATTTCATGAACCAATGAATCATTAAGTAAGTACTATTCAGGTAACCACGAGAAGTTAATGACCAGGTGGAGACAGTCGACAGGTTGAATGATGCTGAATCAGCAAATATCTTTTATAAAAGTAACTCAAACAAAATTGCCTTTTTTTAACAGTATAGAATGATATACATTGAGACTGCGGAATGTGTGTTTCACCCACTGATTTCATATAACATATTTACAATAGAAATATCCATACTCAGGTCGCCATTTTTCTGGGCTCACGCTCAGTTATTTTGCTCTTCAGACATGGTGTGCAACGGAACAACATAATAGCGATGTAGCAGGCATTAATCGCAATAAATAAGTAGAGAGAGAGTTTTTTTTTCAAATAACATTACCAAATCGGTCTGAGATTAAGGATATGAGCTACAGCGCAGACTGCGAGATGTATTACTGCGTAATCAGTGAAAACAACTATATGAATAATGATCGCGCAGCAGTTCTGTTTATCATTAGAATGTTTTGTTTTATATCTATTCAATGACAATAGTCATTTCTGTATCTCTGTGGTTGTAAAGACTTATCATTTCTAGCGATGGATGGCTATTATCAAGTAATTGCAGTTATTACTATTAATCATGTACACCCGAGCTGTGTATTTACAGCTGTAGATAATCGCGCATCAAAACTCTGTAATGAATTCGTATCATTACTGATTTTTTTTAAAAGTTGTCTAACTGCTTACTACCTCGTATATTATTTCCCGTGTTATGTAATTGTGATCAGGACCGGATTCACGTATAAGTTAAACAAGCCATAGCTTAGGGCCCACACTGTCTTGGGAGCCCCCCAAAAATTATATTTGGTACTGACAAATAATAACTGGACTTGTAAAGGGCCCCCATATCTCAAATAGCTTAGGGCCTTACCAAGTGTAAATACGGCACTGGTTGTGATCGTTGGTTCTCATTTGTATGTGTGTTATTTATCTCAATCGGAATTATTACGTTTTTATGGGATATATTTCGAACATATTTATTATGTGTTCGTGTTATATATAGATGAACTCCAAAGACCAAAAGGTTAAGTTGACAAATATGGTCGAAAACCCATGATTGTCAGCAAAGTCACGGAAGAACAGGTGCTAAACAAAAAAATACATGGAGAGAAACTACAACAAGTAGAACATTATCAATATCTTGGACACATAATCATAAATGATTGCAGATGTCAAACAGAAATTAAAAGGAGAATAGGAATGGCTAAAAGTACTATCAATGACATGAGATAAATATTAATATCTAAACAAATTACAAACAAGCTAAAATAATGATTATAAAATGCTTTATCTATTCTATATTAATGTATGGCCTAGAAACATGGACACTAAACAATAACAAACAATTATAAGACAGAATTGATGCATTTGAGATGTGGATTTATAGAAGAATAGGGAGAACATCATGGAAAGAGAAGAAAACAAAGAAGAGGTTCTAACACTTAATATGAAGAAATAATTATTAAGTGAAATAAAATTCATGCAAATAAAATATTATTTACACAGTGGAAGACAGGCAGCTTGTTGAAGACCTTACTTGAGGGTAAAGTCGAGAGGACGCGAGCAAGAGGTACGCAGAGATACAAGTGGGAGAGTAACATCACGAAATGGACAGGTTACAATTTAGCAGAGTGTACCACCAAGACAAGAGACAGGGGATGTTGGAAGTCTGTTGCAGCCAACCTTCGTTGCGTAGACAGCATTTGATGATGATGGTGTATAGCTAAAACTAAGTTATGCCTTTTTTTGTTATATATTTAAAATATAGTTATTACGTGTTTGTTGTATATAGTTAGAACCGAGTTATTACGTGTTTGTTGTATATAGTTAGAACCGAGTTATTACGTGTTTGTTGTATATAGTTAGAACCGAGTTATTACGTGTTTGTTGTATATAGTTAGAACCGAGTTATTACGTGTTTGTTGTATATAGTTAGAACCGAGTTATTACGTGTTTGTTGTATATAGTTAGAACCGAGTTATTACGTGTTTGTTGTATATAGTTAGAACCGAGTTATTACGTGTTTGTTGTATATAGTTAGAACCGAGTTATTACGTGTCTATGTTATTAAGTAACCGAATACGAATTCGGTTAATTCGTAACCGAATTATTACGTGATTGTGTCTTGTTTTGTCCTGTCTCTTCATATCCATGTGTGCCAATAGGCGTCATGGGGAGCCGAAGTCTTCTTTCGTTATCTAAATGTTATGCTGCTGCCGTAGTGCAGCCTTGGTGTTTTAGTATTTTTCTGATTTCATCTATCCTTCTTCGTCTGGGTCTTCTCTTGTTTCTCTTTTCAGATGATCTTTAATAGAATGCGATCTGGTTCCATTCTGAGTAGGTGTCCGAACCATTTGATCTTTTGTGTGCCTATGTAATATTTGCACAAGATTGTATTCACCATATTTCTTATAGTTTCATTGTTTGTTCTATATCTTCTTGTTACCACCAGTGCTGTTCTCAGTCACTTCATTTCGCAAACAGCGAGGTTGTGTTCTAGTCACGGTCAAGGTCTGGCATTGGTAGCACAGTTGCGGAATGAGCACTGTGTTTATTAACGTTCTTTTGGGGGTTTATTAACGTTCTTTTGGGGGTTTATTAACGTTCTTTTGGGGGTTTATTAACGTTCTTTTGGGGATCATGTCGATGTACTGGTGTATCATCAGTGCTGCTAATTGATATAAAACTGTGTTTGCTTTCTGACATTTGTCTCCATTTCTCTATCTAGTCTCCTCTCTTTCTATACATATTTAAAACTGAGTTGTGTATTTGTAGTTGTGTGTTTGTAGTGTATTTGTAGTTGTGTATTTGTAGTTGTGTATTTGTAGTGTATTTGTAATCGCGTATTTGTAGTTGTGTATTTGTAGGGTATTTGTAGTTGTGTATTTGTTGTTGTGTATTTGTAGTGTATTTCTTCTTCAGCGTTCATTCTCAAACTCCTGCTGGATCTCTATTGCAGTAGGACAATGGCCCTTTTAGATTTCCAGCAGGATGTAGTCCAGAGAATGGAAATGCGTTGTGTCGCCGTTTTATTTGCGCCAATTGCCCTACACATCCGTCTTCGGCGGGGTAGTGTATTTGTAGTTGTTATTTGTAGTTGTGTGTTTGTAGTTGTTATTTGTAGTTGTGTATTTGTAGTTGTGTGTTTGTAGTTGTGTGTTTGTAGTGTACTTGTAGTTTTGTGTTTGTAGTTGTGTATTTATAGTTGTGTATTTATAGTTGTGTATTTGTAGTTGTGTATTTGTAGGAGTGTTATAATTTTTTTTCTCTTGTTTATTTCTAGTAAATGACATGTTCTATTCTCCTAAAGGGATGGGGTTATAATTTTACCACCCCTACCTCCTTATCTGCGAGTTTGGTTGTACTTGTAACCATGGATGTTGTGTATTTAGATGTATATTTGAACTTTGCATCCTGACATGAATACTAATGTTGTGTGCTTGTAAATGCATTATCATCATCATTAAGTGCCGTCTCCGCAACGAAGGTTGGTTACGGCGTATCTCCAACATCTCCTGTCTCTTGTCCTGGTAGTGCACTCTGCTAGACTGTAACCTGTCCATCGTGTTATGTTACTCTCCCACTTGTATCTCTGCTTACCTCTTGCTCGCTTTCCTTTGACTTTACCCTCAAGTAAGGGCTTGTAAATGCAATTGAACGTCTAAATGTTGCCTAACAATTCAAACAATGTTGAACAGTAATGTTTCAGTTATCAAAAATATCAATATATATGTATGTATGTTATGTAATAACAGTTCTAAATACAGTATAATTCCTTCTATAGCGCATACGTTTATAACAAATATTCCTATTTAACAACACTTAAGTTCTCCAGTAATGTGTTTCTTTGTTGTTTGTAATGTTTATAATGAATATCTATTATTACATGAATATTTCAACTGTCTGGACTACGTTGTTATAATGTGTATAACGATAATCTGTCATTATTACGTGAATATTTCAACACTCTGGACTACGTTGTTATAGTGTATAACGAATATCTGTTATTACATGAATATTTCAACGGTCTGGACTACGTTGTTATAATGTGATTTGATTGTATTACGTATTAGTGTTATCTATGTTCATTCAGCAATGAACACGGTGCAGACGGCAGAAACCAGTGATCTCCAGTTCTAGCGATGATATGCTACTTTGTGTAATTTGTGTATGTTGTTGTTACCCATAGTCATTTCCTCTTTGATTGTAATTTTAACGTTGCAATATCCGATGTTAAAGATTTCTCTTGGTTCCAGGAAACTAGTTTGGGTCATCAGAGGCGTTCACTGTTGAGTATGTTTCTGTAACACCGGTTCTTTTTCCAATCACAGCTTGTTAGACCGTTGATCACCTCTGACGTCCAGTCTGTCTTTTTAGGATTATCAGGACCTATTATTGAAGTGATGTTTATGTTATTAGATATTAAAATCACATCATCGATTTGATGAAATCATTTAACCTAGTGTTATCGTTATACAATTATCCAGGATGATGCTTATTATTTGTGTTACGCAATTGCAGTATTATAGAGTGTCAAATTCATAACTACATTGTTGTGAAAATATTTCTGTTCAAACTTTTGTACTCCCCCCGCCTGCAACATATACTGCTATTGTGTGTCTTATTTTGGGTAGTTTTTTTACTTTACAGTTCTATTCACAAAAGGTGTTGGTAATATTCTCCGCGCGCGGTTTAGTAAGAAGATCAAATAATGAAACATCTGCATATAGTAGTGATATTCTGAAGTACAATTAAACGGAGTTCGAACCATGACGTAAAAAGTAGGTTGCGTTGTACTTCAATTCAAATCAGTCCCATGTCACTAAATGGACACACTATATTTTTTGTCTGAGAGAGCCATGGACACCACATCTTTTGAAAAGTAATTCTGTGAGAGCCATACATTATGTTTAAAACTAAAAATTGAAGTAAATTTGTGCATTATGTGTAATTTCAACACTAAAAGTACAATAATTATGTCTCTGAATTCTTTTTAATAACATTGTTATGCTGTTGAAAATCAATAATGAGTATTTCTTACCATTAATGCGACTTCTGATGCTGAGTTGCAGTAGACTTTAGCTCATTTGTAGAATGAAATATTGATATGCAATTAATATGTAGATCAAAGGAGTCTAAAGAAACATTTTTTTATAATCGAACATTTATCTGCGAGCCAGATGCAACCATCAAAAGAGCCACATCTGGCTCGCGAGCCATGGGTTCCCGACCCCTGCCATATACACAAGCCCTATATGTAGTGGTTGCGCGTGGAAATATAATTAAAATTCCGGTTTCACAATCGTGAAGGTACGGATTCAAATCATGGTAAGTACTGGATTGTGTGGTACTTTGAAGGGATTAAATCTCTGAGCTGGAAAAGTCTCTCCCAACCGAGTTTCATTCGGTAAAGGAGGTGAATGCCACAAAAACATATTTTGCATGCTTTATTATACAAAACTACAACCGTTTAATTCCAAATTAACATCTGTATTAACATATGGTTGCGACGACCAAGATAAATTCTTTGCAGGGCTACAACCAAAGAGGGTATGATAATGGGTCTCTAAAATATACAAGAACTGCACAGAGCAGCATGACATCGCTCAAACTGGAGAGCACTGGAGTCTGCTGTGTTTAGCGCTGAAGGTATAAATAGAAAATCGTATATGTCATTGCGTTTTATGTTACTTCTGCTGCAGGAAATTAAGTGGGTGTTGTAACTGGCACATTTAGTAGATATGAATTGCAAATAACTCATACATGTTCTAATTAGGAACACATGAATACAATATTTTAACTGATGTTAACTGATGTCATAGTTGAAACACTGCATGCCTCTATAACGAATCATTCACAGTTTGTTTACGCCAACATCAACGGCAGCACGTATACATACCATTTAATGATATTAGCGAAACGCTATCCATAGAACGGTCGGTACACACCAACAAATCTTGTAGTCATACATTTGTGAACATGTTCGGCAACAGCGAGTTCATTATGTATTTATTAGTATTGGTTGTGTTCTACGAAAATGCAGACCAATATCATGTCATTAACTTCACCTATTTCATCAATTGACCTACACACTTTCCTATGTTTCCTTTGGCGACATATGGATGTGAAGCATGGACACTAAATAAAACATTGGCCAAGAGAATAACATCATTTGAATTAAGTGCTATAGAAGAGTTTAAAGAATACCATGGACAGCAAGGGAAACAAAACAGAAGGTTTTACGAACAATTAACGTCAGGAAAGCTGGCTTTTGAACACCATATTAAAGAAAAAGCTAGCTTTTTTCGGTCATTAAGAAACAGCCTAGAGAAGACCATGATGGAGGGGAACATGAAAGTAACAGAAGCATGAAGAAAGTTCAAGATCGACAGAAGTTTCGAAAGGCTGTGATAACTGCTACATCCTGTTCATGATATGCTACCTGATAATGATGGTTCTTAGTGACAACATTACGACACAGCCGGCTTCATCACCACAACCTATAGAATCGCCCCAGAGTTTCTTGAGCAGAAAAGCTTGCAGTGGTGAAAGATTGTTTTCTAAATATATGGAATTGTATTGTGGAATTCCAACCCGATTTTATGTATTTGTGTTATGGAAACTATGATAATATAATATTAGTCATGATAGACAATGAATTCTCTTCCATAGAATGATTTTGTATGACATTTTGCCTTCTCCTGATACGCGTCATGTCAACGAACCTATGTAGAAATGTCGATTCAGTCTGTTTTTTTTTCGGCTGTCAACTATACTACTTGCTGTGATTTAACATGTTTTGTGAAGTGTATAATTTAATACTCAACGTTCTCTGTTTCTACCTATTAGTTTCACTTCACCAGTTTTCAAACCCTACCTATTAGTTTTACTTCACTAGTTTTCAAACCCTACCTATTAGTTTTACTTAACCAGTTTTCAAACCCTACCTATTAGTTTTACTTCACCAGTTTTCAAACCCTACCTATTAGTTTTACTTCACCAGTTTTCAAACCCTACCTATTAGTTTTACTTCACTAGTTTTCAAACCCTACCTATTAGTTTTACTTCACCAGTTTTCAAACCCTACCTATTAGTTTTACTTCACCAGTTTTCAAACCCTACCTATTAGTTTTACTTCACCAGTTTTCAAACCCTACCTATTAGTTTTACTTCACTAGTTTTGAAACCCTACCTATTAGTTTTACTTCACCAGTTTTCAAACCCTACCTATTAGTTTTACTTCACCAGTTTTCAAACCCTACCTATTAGTTGTCAAAAGGCAAATGCAGTAACATAGCAACTGTCACCACTACATCTTCACCCCAAGATCGAGATGGAAGTTAAGTGACAAATGATCTACATTATATTCCTACCAACACTGTGTTACCAGTGCCAAACCTGGTCTCTATAATCTTCACATTACAGAAAGATAGTGACATGTGAGATGAAATGCCCGAGGAAAGCTGCCGTGGTCACCAGGCTTGATAGATTGCGAAATTAATATATCAGGGAAAGAATAGGTATAATATATTGTACAGATTACATAGAGAGAGAACCGATCAAGTGGTTTGGCCACATTATGAGAATGCATCACGAAAAGTTGCCCGTACAAGCATATAACCAAATGAGATCAGGGTACAAAGCCAGAGGAAGACCACGGAAAAGATGGATAGAAAACGTCAGGGACATCCTGTTCAGACACGGTCATAGCACAGCCGAGGCCACATATCTGGCTTTAGAACGCAAGCTCGAGTTCCAATCACCCATGATATTTGACTGAAGCTATTGGTGCTGTAACCTGATATTTGACTGAAGCTATTGGCGTTGTAACATGAAATCGGACTGAAGCTATTGGCGCTGTAACATGATATCTCACTAAAGTTATGTGTGCTGTAACCTGATATGTGACTGAAGCTATTGGCGTTGTAACCTGATATCTCACTAAAGTTATTGACGTTGTAACCTGATATCTCACTAAAGTTATTGACGTTGTAACCGGATATCTGACTGAAGCTATTGACGTTGTAACCTGATATCTGACTGAAGCTTTTGACGTTGTAACCTGATATCTCACTAAAGCTATTTGTACTGTAACCTGATATATGATTGAAGCTATTGGCGTTGTAACCTGATATCTCACTAAAGTTATTGACGTTGTAACCTGATATCTGATTGAAGCTATTGGCGTTGTAACCAGATATCTCACTAAAGCTATTTGTGCTGTAACCTGATATCTGATTGAAGCTATTGACGTTATAACCTGATATCTCACTAAAGCTATTTGTACTGTAACCTGATATCTGATTGAAGCTATTGGCGCTGTAACCTGATATGTGATTGATGCTATTGGCGTTGTAACCTGATATGTGATTGATGCTATTGGCGTTGTAACCTGATATGTGATTGAAGAACGAAGAAGAATAAGAAGAAGTGACTGGTTAATCTAATATGTGACTATTTTACAAAGTGACTGGTCATCCAACTCAGTAACAGGTGAACCTTCTCAGTGATGGTCAGCCTATTCAGCAACTGGCCAATGTACTCAGTGACTGAGCAGCTGATATGTGATTGATGCTATTGGCGTTGTAACCTGATATGTGATTGATGCTATTGGCGTTGTAACCTGATATGTGATTGAAGAACGAAGAAGAATAAGAAGAAGTGACTGGTTAATCTAATATGTGACTATTTTACAAAGTGACTGGTCATCCAACTCAGTAACAGGTGAACCTTCTCAGTGATGGTCAGCCTATTCAGCAACTGGCCAATGTACTCAGTGACTGAGCAGCTTATTCAGTGACTGAGTAGCCTACTGTGTACCTAAGATTATACTCGGGGGAAAAAGATCTAGTAACCTGAGACACCACAGAAGATAGATGGATAATATAGACGAAGTCTTGCAGGAAATGTATCCTGCCCATCTCGTGATTTTTCCCTCCCACTTGTATATTCCTACATCTTGTTCGCCTCCCATCGACTCTAACTGAACGTAAAGTAATGTATTCAACAAGGTGCCATTTCTTTTAATATGTCCAATATATTGTATTTGTTTGATTTGTATTTCTATTCATACTTTTGTTTCATATGAAGTTTTGCCAGAATCTGTTTGTTTTCTTCTCTCTTTTTGAAGGTTTCCCCCAATCTTGTATATATGCAATTCTTACAGACATCATTAATATATATTCTTGTTGTTTAGTCGTTATCCATGTTTAATAGCTACATCTTCATGTAAAGTAGGTGTATTATTCTATAATTCACATATTTAGTTTGTGATTTGTTTCCATGTTAATATTTTCCTCCTGCCATTGAAAGTACTTTTTTCCAATTCCTATTCCTACTTATGTTTCAAACCTACCAACATTTGTGATTTTGTGTCCAAAATATTGGTAATGTTCTACTTGTTGCAATATCTCTCCATGTGTTTTATGTTCAAACTAAAAACACATTATGTTGATGTATTTTATACGCGCATACTTCTACGTGATAGCTTATATGTTCTGTACATATATAATATTTATTAATATTGATATATATATGGCGTATGGCCAATAGAATATGGCATCAGATCTGCAGGCAGTCGCCAGCAGGTGTGTCTTCTCATTAGCGTACTGTGTGTTGCAAGGTCACAAGTGATATTATACTGACTGTGTGGGCGGGAACAAGATAACAAATCAATAATACATCATAGTGAATATTGTCAAGTTCGATCACTCCACCCCCTACCCCAACTACTCTCATCCTCCTTTTTTTAAGGAAATAAGAACATAACATTCAGTACTAGAAAGTCATCAACAACAAAAAATGTAGTAAATTCCCTCTAATTTCTCCTATTAAAAGTTAATTAAAATACGCACAAAAACAAGGTAGCTTTTTTTCTTTTTTCATGTAATATTGTAAGAACGATATATAGCTCTCCAGTTAGACTCATGGTATTTGTGCTGTAAACAGACAGTTACATTTGGGATTGCAGTAAAACTATGATTCAGTCTGCTAATACTAAATATTTGGCCATGTAGTTTTACGAATCGCTAAGAAAAAACACAAGTTACTGCATGTTTTCTTGTTAGGAGAGTATGGAGCTTTTTTTTATTGACAATGGAAATAAAGACAGCTATGCCAGTGATGCTAAATAAAGAGAGCTCTGCCAGCCTTGCTAAATAAAGACGCCACGACGTTTACAGCAATATTTTTGGGGGGTATTATATTACGAGAGATATGTATCGAAAGACATTATGACGACATCATTGGAAAACATTAGGAGAGAAATGTATTGCTGCGTTGGAACGCATTAAGAGAGAACTGTATTCAAGGACATTGTGACAACAGAATTAGAAAACATTAGGAGAGAAATGTATTGAAGGACATTGTGACAACAGAATTGGAAAACAGGAGAGAAATGTATTGAAGGACATTGTGACAACAGAATTGGAAAACAGGAGAGAAATGTATTGAAGGACGTTGTGACAACAGAATTGGAAAACAGGAGAGAAATGTATTGAAGGACGTTGTGACAACAGAATTGGAAAACATTAGGAGAGAAATGTATTGAAGGACATTGTGACAACAGAATTGGAAAACAGGAGAGAAATGTATTGAAGGACGTTGTGACAACAGAATTGGAAAACAGGAGAGAAATGTATTGAAGGACGTTGTGACAACAGAATTGGAAAACATTAGGAGAGAAATGTATTGAAGGACATTGTGACAACAGAATTGGAAAACAGGAGAGAAATGTATTGAAGGACGTTGTGACAACAGAATTGGAAAACAGGAGAGAAATGTATTGAAGGACGTTGTGACAACAGAATTGGAAAACAGGAGAGAAATGTATTGAAGGACGTTGTGACAACAGAATTGGAAAACATTAGGAGAGAAATGTATTGAAGGACGTTGTGACAACAGAATTGGAAAACAGGAGAGAAATGTATTGAAGGACGTTGTGACAACAGAATTGGAAAACATTAGGAGAGAAATGTATTGAAGGACATTGTGACAACAGAATTGGAAAACAGGAGAGAAATGTATTGAAGGACGTTGTGACAACAGAATTGGAAAACATTAGGAGAGAAATGTATTGAAGGACATTGTGACAACAGAATTGGAAAACAGGAGAGAAATGTATTGAAGGACGTTGTGACAACAGAATTGGAAAACAGGAGAGAAATGTATTGAAGGACGTTGTGACAACAGAATTGGAAAACAGGAGAGAAATGTATTGAAGGACGTTGTGACAACAGAATTGGAAAACATTAGGAGAGAAATGTATTGAAGGACATTGTGACAACAGAATTGGAAAACAGGAGAGAAATGTATTGAAGGACGTTGTGACAACAGAATTGGAAAACAGGAGAGAAATGTATTGAAGGACGTTGTGACAACAGAATTGGAAAACATTAGGAGAGAAATGTATTGAAGGACATTGTGACAACAGAATTGGAAAACAGGAGAGAAATGTATTGAAGGACGTTGTGACAACAGAATTGGAAAACATGAACAAGAGAAATGCACTGCCTTACATCTACGCTGGCACTTGTAAACGTAACACGTTTATGCACTGGAAGCTTAAACTCTCCTGAACTGTCGTCACGTTTAGGTGTTATGCTGTGCCTAGTAAACAAATCTGTAACGTGGTTTGGAAAAAATGAGTCCAAGTGCTCATATCCACAGGTAAAGTTGGCTGTATTTTAGTTTCCAACAGGGTTTCCATACTGACAAATAAATAAACATTTTGGCCATTTTTGTATTGGTTGTATTGTTGACCAAATTGAAAATAGTAATAATCTTTACGAATTTTGTTTGTTTAAATTGTATAAAGCATACAAAAATTGGTCACATCATTAGTCATGTTTGTTTTGACATAATGTTTTATAACTGCTGCCAAAACCACAGAAAATAGTTGAATGTTTAACTGTCAGAATACAGCAACGAAATATAAAGTAAATTCATCTTTTTTTCTACATAATTTCAAAGTTTGGCCAATCTCTAAACAAAATTGGTTAAAAACAGTTCGAACTGTTTGGCAACCACTTTATCAACATTTCTAATCATAATGGACATTTGGTTTTTTTTTTTTTTTTTCAAACTCAGAGTGATATTCTAGTGTTATGCACTTACTTGTGGTGAGCTTTGGATACAGTGTGTGCTGTTATCGTTCAATTTATTTGATCGCACGCAGTATTTTTAAGCAATACTATAATCTTAGGAAGGATTATGAACGTAAAGACTGAGATTAGTTCTGGATGAATGATTTCATATATGTTGCCGTGGAAGCGTCTAATATTATTTGATCTGTGGATTTTGATTGCTTCATATTTCAAATTTTCGTTATTTGAGTGGATGAGTCACTGAGTGAATGTGTTACTTAGAAAGAGAGAAGCTGAGAGAGTTTGTATAATCTAGTCTGATTCATGCTAGCATGTGATTTATATGTGTTTCTCCTGCTTTATCGATTAATTATAAAATGCTACATCTATTCCATATTAATTTATGGCTCAGAAACATGGACACTAAATAAACGATTAGAAGACAAAATTGATGCCTTTGAGATGTGGGTATATAGAAGAATATGGAGAACATCATGGAAAGAGAATAAAACAAATAAAGAGGTGCTAAAGACACTTAATATGAAGAAAGAACTACCAAGAGAAATAAATGTCAGGCAAATAAAATAGTTTAGACACATTACAAGACATGACACCTTATTGAAGACCTTACTTGAGGGTAAAGTCAAAGGGAAGCGAGCAAGAGGTAGGCAGAGATACAAGTGGGAGAGTAACATCACACGATGGACAGGTTACAGTCTAGCAGAGTGCACCACCAATACTAGAGACAGGGGATGTTGGAGATACGTTGCAGCCAACCTTCGTTCCGGAGACGGCACTTAATGATGACGATCGATAAATATGTTTAGAAGAATAGCAAACATGTTATTGAAAGAGAAGAAAACACCCAAAGACGTTCTGATAACACTGCGTATGAAAAAATTAATTTGAAAGGAAATAAAAATCAAACAAATAAAATATGTATGACATCTTGCTGAAACACATGAAGGAAGAGTCGAGGGGCGGTGAGCAAGAGGTAGGCAAAGTATAAATGAGAGAGAAACATTTTGAAATGGACAGGGTGCAATCTAGTAGAGTCCAGAAGACAGAAGACGTGTGAGGTCTGTTGCAGACAATCTTGGATGCGAAGACGGCACGTAATAATGAAGATCCTGGTTCATGTGTGAACATATGTTTCATCTGTATTAGTGTGAAATAACATACATAATGTTAATAGTTTGTAACTATATAATGTATGGATTTTTGTGTGAATCCATACTCCAACTAAGGAATATGAGAACTATGGAATATGAGTTAGGCCTATATGAGTCGGTTGGTTAATTTCGGTGTTGTTTTTTTTTCGATCCTTCGGGATTTTATGTGTGTGCACCATATACCTTGGCTGGGCAGAAATTAAATGTGTTGAATTTAAGGTGACACTAATACATCTAATCCTATCGCCAGTACAATTTTGTTGGTTGAAGTTCGAACCACCTATCTCGTCGAATGAGGTTTGCGAAACAACCTCACTATCAGCTATATTACCTCACCAATATCAGATCAATATGACCATTACAAAATGCTGTCGAATCGAGGCCACCTTTTATCATTAGTTGACTACCCTTCTCTGATCTAGGCTGATGCGTCAGATCATGTCACTCTGCGTATACTTTGTGTCGTCACCCTGCGTATACTTTGTGTCGTCACCCTGCGTATACTTTGTGTCGTCACCCTGCGTATACTTTGTGTCGTCACTTTGCGTATACTTTGTGTCGTCACTCTGCGTATATTTGTGTCGTCAACTAATGAAAAGCGCGAGAAATGTTGGATCAGCTAAGATAAGCGATCAACATTTCGAAACAATACGTACCAGGAACAGCGACAGCATTTTGACTAACAAGCCTTCATCGGGACGAAATACATCAGACAAACAAACAATATACTTTACATAAGAAAACACATGGTGCGGCAATAATATAAAGAAGAGATTAGCGCAATGTATGAAACATTTCATGGTAAATTAAAAGAAAAGGATCAAAGCTAGAAGGGTCCAGCAAGATAAGAGAAGACATACACATCATGATGAGCAGATAGAGTCGACAACATGCATCATTTACTGATTACTATCTGTGCATGAATCGTATCATAGACGGGTCGATGCCATTAACATTGTGTATAGCTTGCATGAACTTGCTATGCAGTCTGTAATATTCACATAACGTAGCCATGTGTTCCTGCACGTTTTCTTTTACACGTTATCATCTGTAATTGTGCAACTGTTTAATCATCTGTTGATGATAACATTTCAGAGCTGGTGAACTCTTTAATATTTAAGCTTGATCCATACGGTTATTACCAGTACTTTTGATGACTCATAATCATCATTAAGGGCCGTTTCCTCAACGAAGCTTGGCTGCAGTCTACTTCTAACATCCTCTCTCTTGCCTTGGAATTGCACTTTGCAATAATATCATGTCGATTTCATGATGTTTCCCTCCTGTGTATATCTTGTCATACTTCTTACTGGCCGCCTCTCATCTCTACCTTCAAGTAAGGTCTTCAACAAGGTGTCCTGTCCTGTAATATGTACAACATATTTATTTGTTTTGTGTTTATTTCCTTTATTTATTTTTTCATTGCAGTGTTGTCAGAACTTCTTTGCTCTCATGTATTTCTATCAAATTCTCCCCATTCTTCGATACATCCACACCTCAATTGCATCATGTCGTAGGTGCGTTCATTGTCCATGTTTCTGAGAGCTTTATGGATATTTGAATTACAATTTTACTGTAATCGTTAGCGTATTCCTTCCACTTTTCATTACACATATTTTTTTAAAGTTATTCTTCCATAAAGATCTATAGGGAGTAATGTTTTGTTTGTAGTGTGCCGTAAATACCCATATTGTCTCATGTTTGACAAGGGTACTTTCATCGTTAACACCCACTCGTATTACATTCACGTGACATTTTAGATGCGTGTTAAGTCAAGCGAAATTTAGATCACTAATTGTTAAATTGTGACAGTTTGTCGCCACAATTCGCACATTCCTGGAGGTACATGTATCATTGTGTGACATTCTCTCATGTCAAATCAGTTAGTTTAAAAACTGGAGTGTTTGTTTTAAAACTTAACACCCCTCTAAAGGGTCTCTTCTATGTAGTACAGTTGTTAATTAGCAAAGTACCTTGAAACGATTTTTAGTAAGTCTATATCTGAAGCAAATCATTGATTTCAAAGACTTCATATGGTTCTAGATGTCTTAGGAACATTTCATGTCAGTACTAATAAAAAAGGTTTTCCTTTTGCACGCCGTTGGAGGCGTGTTGGGGAATACTGTATTTTGTCCTAGGGAATGTTTAGGGATGATGTAACCATCATCCATCATGCAGCTTTTCCTTTCCCACAAGATTTGGTGCCCACCAATTTCTCTTAGGCTGGATCGATCTTAGAGCCGTTGGTAATTTTAAAATATTTCAGTTGAACTGGAAATTGAACATTGTAGAATGGATCACCCTAAAAGGAAGCTAGTTCACTAACAACTGAACTGCGGCCCCAAGTATGAAATATAAGTGCTACTAGAACATTCAGCGTATTTCCTTGCAAATTAGGCTTCGAACTCAGGCGAGATTGTCGGCAATATAGAAGACCTTCCAATAGAATTCATTAGGACCCCATTCGTAACGTTTTTAATTATTGTTGGGTATCGGTTGGTCACTATTTATATACTTTGAGTCGCCTTGGCTATTTTTTACATGTGATTTGAAGTATGTAAATGGTGACTAACCGAAATCCCAATAATAATCAAAAAACGTTACGAATGGTATCATAATTAATTATGTTTGAAGTTCTTTTTCGAAGACGGTCATGGTTTATCGGGTAAATCCAATAAAAACACTTCCAAGAAGTGTATTAACCAGATTTTCTAGACCTTATATCATTTAATAAATGACAGTTGTTGCTTATCCTTTACCTAGGATACAGTGTGTTATCTATGCCCGAAAAGGGAGCTAATAATAACAAAACTGTTTACCTGTTTAATGCGTGTTGTACGAGTTGACAAAGGAAGCTATGGGTGGAGTTGGCTGACCCATCCCATATAAAGTCGAAATGATCTAGAAGCCATGCTATAGTTGGATGTGTCCAGCCGAAATGCGCAGATATCGCAGCATAACTGTAAACAATGACACAACACATTCCGTTCTACAAACTACATCCTGTTAATATCTAGGAATATAAGAAAGAACGCAGAATAAGTTGCTGGTAACAGGAGAAAGGGGTCGGTAACCAGACGATGGACAAACGGCACTTTATAGTGTTTAGGCATCTCCAGGGTTGCAATAGATCATCTAGTCGTCCAGAATCGTGAGAAGTTAGGAAAAGGCTGAAATGGTGTATATAATTGGCTTCCCTTGTACTCAGCTTACCCGATATACACCCCATTTTTCTCAACGAAGTGGAACGCCGCCTGCCGAGAGTATCATTCATAGCACGTAACTTCGTAGCTTCAAGCTATTATAAACAGGGAACTCAGAATAAAAATTCCACTTTATAAACAAGACGTCGCTACTGGGATTCGAACTATCTTGATCACACAGCGAACGATTTATCTATCTTTCTACCTATCTATCTATTTATTTATTGTCTTTTCCACAAAGGCTGTTTCGTCTTTTGCCATCATTGTTGCGTTTGCCATGGTTAAGCCGTAATTTTTAACAATCTCTCTGATTGAATCTTGCCATCTTATTCTTGGGCTTCTTCTTGCTTTATACCTGTTCTTTCTGCTGTTGTATGCACGGATGTCTGGTTGTGACAGTTCCATTCTCATGTGTCCGAACCAGTTGATCTGTTGTCTCTCTCTATATTGTTTGCATGATTTGGTCTTTACCATCTTTCTGATGTCTTCGTTCTTCATTCAGTCTATTCTAGTCACGTTTATAACCTTTCTCAGACATTTCAAGAATATGTTACCTGAATAATATTCAGAAACACAGCTTTTGTTATAATGTTAATGACTAGTATTGATAGGTATTCAATAATAAATGAACGCCAGCAATTTTCTGCAGAGACTAGATTGCTTTCCTGCGAAGCAGTAACACGTATGATATGTTAAAACAAGGAACAATTAATTACAAGAAGAAACATGAGCGGGTCGGGTGATTTACATGTGACAATTAGTGAGATAAACTGATATGGGGGTTTGAAATGGAATGTGTTGACGAGGGGAGAATTTTTATAAAATAAATGTACAATATCAGTGCCTCGGATATGTCTGTGGTAATGTCACCAACCTATGTTTGTACGTAGAGGGGTGTAAAGAGGGTTTCACCAAATTATATTTGTACTTAGAGGGATGTAAAGGGGAGATGATTGTATCCACCATATATTTGTACTTAGAGGGGTGTAATGGAGGTTTCACAACCTTCATTTGTACGTAAAGGGTTGTAAAGGGGTTTCATCAGCCTATATGTGTACTTAAAGGGATGTAGAGGGGTTTCATCAGCCTATATTTGTACTTAGAGGGGTTTAAAGAGGAGGGGTTTCACCAATGTATGTTTGTACTTATAGGGGTCTAAATGGGTTTCAGAAAACTATATTAGCACTCTGATGGCTGTAAAGGGGAGGGGGTTTCACAACCCATATTTGCACTTAGAGATGTGTAAAGGGGTGTAAAGGAGTTTCATCAACTGTTGTATACATTTTCAGTTTTAGCACAATTGTCTGTCTGCCTATCTATCTATCTATCTATCTATCTATCTATCTATCTATCTATCTATCTATCTATCTATCTATCTATCTATCTATCTATCTATCTATCTATCTATCTGTCTGTCTGTCTGTCTGCCTATCTATCTTATCTTATCTTATCTTATCTTATCTTATCTTATCTTATCTTATCTATCTATCTACCTATCTTATCTATCTATCTATCTATCTATCTATCTATCTATCTATCTATCTATCTATCTATCTATCTATCTATCTATCTATCTATCTATCTATCTATCTATCTATCTATCTATCTATCTTATCTTATGTTATCTTATCTTCTTATCTTATCTTATCTTATCTATCTATCTTATCTATATTATCTATCTTATCTATCTATCTTATCTATCTTATCTATCTTATCTATCTTATCTATCTTATCTATCTATCTTATATATCTATCTTATCTATCTTATCTATCTTATCTATCTATCTTATCTATCTATCGTATCTATCTATCTTATCTATCTTATCTATATTATCTATCTATCTTATCTATATTATCTATCTATCTTATCTATCTATCTTATCTATCTAGCTATATTATCTATATTATCTATCTTATCTATCTATCTTATCTATCTATCTAATCTATCTATCTTATCTATCTTATCTATCTATCTTATCTATCTTATCTATCTTATCTTATCTATCTATCTATCTATCTATCTATCTATCTATCTAATCTATCTATCTTATCTATCTTATCTATCTATCTATCTAATATATATATTTATGCTCACACTAAGAATCTAGAACACAAATACAAAATATTTGCCAATCCATTATGATAATTCTAATTGACAGACGAAGCTGTCCGCAACATTCGCCACTACAGTTCTCTCTCTCCTCCCCCCCCCCCTCCCTCCCTTTCGTTCAGGATCACGCGAAATCTCTTTTGACTTCTGAGAGGCTGTTCTGGTAAAATGGCCGGTGGGCTGGATTTTCACAATAAATAGGTATAATTACAACAGTTCACGAAAACAGTTCCTCGTCAGAATCTGCTGTCATGTAACGTTTCTAGATCGTAAGTGGTTGTTTGAAATACTGAACAGTCAATTCTCTCACATACGGGACGGTTCATATGGATCATTCCAAGTATATTTGCGAAAATATATTTTAAAATGTATCTATCTATCTATGTTCCTTCAGCGCCGAACACGGTGCATAGGGCAGAAACCAAGGCCCTGCAGTTCGAGCGACGTATGCTACTGTGTGTAATTCTTGTGTGTTGTTGAGACCCTTAGCCCTACCCTCCTTGATGGTTGTTCTACGAAAATGTAAGAATGTATGTAGTGGAGTAAATACAAATTGTCGTTGTTTCTTAAACACAAAAATCTATGGAAAATGTATTCAAGAAACAAAACTTTTGAGATGGTTCATACCTGCCTTCATATATCGAATGCCAAAGAAACGCATGATGACAACAAATAAATCCATTTTGAATTTCTCGAGTCAAAGATCAACACCGCAGAAGATTGATCAGCAGAGATTAGACTGAGATTTTCTATGGTCCTACAAAAAACATCACAGATGAAAATTCTAGGGTAAGGGGAAAATAAAAAAAACAGTTACAACTATTAAGAAGCAATATTTTTTCCAGTGACAACATATGGTTGTGAGACGTGGGAACTGATATCCATAGTGGAAAAGAAAAAATCAACATGTGAAATGTTATACCGCCGAAGCCGGATGTGTTGGTCCATTGGTGCAAATAAAACTGCGACACAGTGCATTTTAATTTTCTGGACTACATTCTGCTGGAAATCTAGTTGGACCATTGTCTTGCTACAAGAGAGATCCAGTGAGAGTTTGAGAATGAACGCTGAAGAAGAAGAACAAGAAGAAGAAAAAACGTTATAGAAATGTCGTAAGAATATCATAAACAGAAAGACAAACCAACGCTGACGTCCGTAAAGACCCGAATATACAACGCTGACGTCCGTAAAGACCCGAATATACAACGCTGACGTCCGTAAAGGCCCGAACATACAACGCTGACGCCCGTAAAGACCAGAACATACAACGCTGACGTCCGTAAAGGCCCGAACATACAACGCAGACGTCCGTAAAGACGCGGACATACAACGCTGACGTCCGTAAAGACCCGGACATACAACGCTGACGTACATAAAGACCTGGACATACAACGCTGACGTCCGTAAAGACCCGAACATATAACTCTTAAGTCCTTAAAGACGCGAACATACAAGACTGGCAATTTAACATATTTTGCACATTAAGAAAGACACAGTGGTTTTAGAAAGGTTAATCATGGAGAGAAAAGTTCCAGGAAAAGGAACAAGAGGCAGACTGAGACTACGATGGACACATGATATCGAAGACCATCTGAACATGAATTTGGAAGAGGCTGGCCAGCATGCACAGAACCGAGAGGCTTTCAGAATGGCAGTGATGACAATCTTCTGTAAAGGGCACATCACATAGATCAGAGGATGTATTCAAGAATGCAAAAGGTTATAAAAAAATATTTGAGATATCAGGTGCATGATTAATGGGATAAAGATGTATAAATGCAGAGTGTTTATCAGCTAACGGCTGACAAGGTGCCTCTATTCAAGATTCAATGAATCTATCAGTGCAGCGTCTCGCGGTTTCAGTTCAGTGTTTGTTGATCGCTCTCTTAGCATATACATTATGTCTCTCTTCCCGGACTGTTCCAATGTTACTCCAGTTTCCTGCAGTATTAAGAAGGACCATGACTCCCATTATTCTAACATAAGGTCCATCAGTACATTGACTATGCCGGAACGACCCATTAATTTTCTTTTCGATACTTTCTACGACCAGTTTTATCATCATCACGTGACATATTCTTTCCAGAACGTTGTCTTTGCAATTGATGTCCTGAATCCGACTCTATCCCGTGCCACTCTGCATGCCTCCTACAATGATATCTTCCAACAGTCTTTGTCCATCTCCTTCTAGGTCTACCTCTTCTTCTACTTTCCGTAATTATGCCCCCTAATATGCGTCTTTCCATGTCATTGTGTGTTTTTTTTTGTATGTCTGAAATATTACAATTTTCTATGTAAAATTGTATTCACCAGCCATACTTCCTCAATATTCAACATATTCAAAACCTCAATATTCAACATATTCAAAACCTCAATATTCAACATATTCAAAACCTCAATATTCAACATATTCAAAACCTCACTGTTCCTTATCTTTTCTGTCCATGAAACTCTTAATATTGCCTTATAACACTTCAGTTCGAAACCCGATATTCTTTTTTCCGTTGTTCTAATTATTGTAAGTTTTATCAGCTCATTCATTACCATCAACACCCACATGACTAGTCATTAAAATGAAAGTATTCTTTCTGGTTGCAAATTGCGGCAACAACTCCATCTATTTTCCAGTCTCTTGTTTATTTATTGTGCAATACTTGCATCCATTAGTTATAATCGGTGTAATGGCAAACTCAACTCTAATGACGGGGACATATTACAGCATAATAGATGAAACGCAATTTGTTTGGCTTCTAATAAATGATATGAAAATACCATACACCGTAAATAAATAGAACGTGACAAATACTATGAACATGGAGCAAATCATATACATCGTAAGCATCATCATTGCCACCATCACCACCATTATTCATCATCACCAACATCACCACCATCATCACTACAACCATCATCATCATCATTATCACACCATCATCATCATCACCACCACCGCTATCATTATCATTACTACCACTACCATCATGAAAATGGAGGAAATCATAGACAACATCAAAAAGAAAACCAATGACACTTCAGTGAACTAGGACATAGCACAAACGATTCCGCAGCCACATGTATACGAAGTTCAATATTGGCAACGCAGTCATGTATGCATGTGGACAGGAATCACAGAGAACAGAACATAAACTTCACGAATGTACAAAATATGAAATATTAAGGTAAACACGCCGATATATAAAGACAACACTGGAAACAAACCGCTACTGATCTGTGTATTAGCGGCAAAACACATTCAATCAATGGATTCTTTGTATTAGCTGCAACACACATTCAATCAAGCCATCGGACCACCTAGAATGTTTACACAAGGTCATCGCGAATAGACGACATGTAGGCTAATTGGAAAACATCCTTCTAAATGACTCATTTGACTTTTCCCATGGTTTTTATTGGTCACTATGATTGCACTTTGTGTCGACAGTAGTGAATGAAAATCACGGTAAAGTCAAATGAGTTATGTTAGAATGCTGTTTTCCAATTATTCAACAGGTCTTCTATCTCCAGCTGTCACAATTTACACATCCTCAAGTATATATGTCACGAACAAAGATTTTCAATGTCTCTTTCCTTGAATATTTTCTCATCCTTATTGCATGTGATTCCCATCTATGTCAAGTCTTTCATGATCTCGCTTCTCCGTGTGTAGCTATGGCCCCCTTGTTCCCTTGCACTGCATATTTCATTTATGTAATTTATCTTCAAACTCTACCTTTTGCTGACTTTAAGAGCATGTATTCAACTAATATCCATTTTTGTCTTCTTATAATCAGACCCGTCATTCAGATCTAGGCCTGTCCTGTCTCCATATATCTTCATTTCGTATCTTGTCCTACCACCTAATTTTTAGCATCCTATCTGATTGTCCATGAGATCTAAGCCTGTCCGTCTCCATATCTCTTGATTTCTTATCTTGTCCTACCCCCTAATGTTTAATAGTATACGGAAACAGTTATTCACAAATTGTAGTTTCAACTGCAGTGTAGTTATTTTCCATTTTTCCGAGCCGTACCTATAGAAGAATAACATGAGATATTACGGAAAAATGTTACGTATACTATTGGACAGCTATAAAAACAGATCATCAAGTGTGAAGATTTTTTTTTAAAACCTACGAAATGGGCTGATTCCTTACCAACGTCTTTACAATAGTTGGTTTTTTTCCAAATATAAAGTGATACAACAGCATGGAAAGATTATTAGCTGAAGCAAGAGTTTATAGCAACAGAGGAAGAGGGCGTCCAAAACGACGATCGTGCAGTCTTCTTCTTCTTTTGCGTTCAGCATCTGTGGTCATGCTATACTGTCAGGCCTGTCGTCAAGATGAAGTCCACTGTCTTCTCCAGGTCAGAGCGGCTGCCCATAGCTTTTGCCTCAAGTCTGTATCCTCTGGCCAGGTCTGATGTCTCTGCATGTTGGGCAGTCCTGAAGTATGTGCTCTGGGTTCCGGATCCATATGGACATTCATCTGTGTATGAGATCCTTAATCGGTAAAGGTGACACAACATTCTGCAGTGGCCTGTTCTAAGGCGAAATATTGTGGTCGATCGTGCAGTAATATGTCAGATATTTAAACATGTCTCTGGCTACGTCAGGTCAACTCGCCCAGAATCGCGGAATGTTCAGAAAATCCACAGGAAGACCACGTTCTGGAAAGAATATGTCACATGATGATGGCATGTATAAGACACAAATGCACAAGTCTGTCTCTCAAATCTTCAGCTTTCGGAACATGTGACTTCTCAGTCTGTTGTGGCCATTTCGTAGTCTGAAGATGATGGTTTGTTCCTTGCGAGACATTTGATGGAACTTGTGCAACTGTGGACTGAGCCCAGAGACTGCAGAACACATTCTTCATGCCTGTCAACTCTACCATAAAGAGAGGGAGAAAATATGGCCTACTAAGACTTCCAAAAAGAGAGGGAGAAAATATGGCCTACTAAGACTTCCAGACCTGAGGAGTTCCATGGATGACCTGAGGCGAATCACACAACTCATTGAAGCTATTGGCGCTGTAACTTGATATCTGACTTAAGAACGATCAAGAAGAAGAAGACACAAATGCAGATATTGTTACATTTCATAGAAATGAAAGAATAAGTTGCGTTTATGTGTGTTGCCGGGCCTGAAAGGGGAGCAAGGAGTAAAACACTGATACCCACCATCCACGTCGTAGGAGGCGGCTAACGAGTTGGTTGGTGTTCTATTATCATATAGGATCAGACTGATACATAAGCCATGCCGAAGTCAGATGTATCAGGCCACAAGGCGCATATATCGCATTCAAGCTGTAAATAATGACACAACGCATTCCATACGACGCACTACATCCAGTAAATCTGCAGGATTTTGACAAATAGCATATAAGAAGTAACAGTGAACACATAAAAGTACACAGTGATTGAGAAAAGTGAGTTACAAGATTCTTAATTGAAACTGGAATTCAAATTTAGGGCTCCCGGAATGCCACTTTATAACCTAAGGGATTCAAATAAACGGGCTCGAAAGTGGTTCTTTTAAGAAAATCAATCGAGATGGCTACACCGTATAAATGATTTCCTTTAAGCTGCACTGAACCAGCGGTATCCGGAAGCTATGTGGGAGAAATTGTGCTCCTGAAATTATCTTCTTCAAGTTGTATCCTGTAATTATATTCCCGATGAAATGTTACATGAGTTATTGCGCTGGGGGTATTAGTCACGTGACATATTCTTTCCAGAATATAATCTTCTTTAGAAGAGACAATGTACTTGGTATGTTCTGGTCCAGGTGACTTGCTGCATAATAGAACATGTTTAAACACACTTAAATCTATCTTGTCCGTCGTCGTCTTGTGTGGTCGTTTCCTCTGAAATTATGCAGAAATAAATAGTTACTGTAACTGACATAGGTATATAGGTTTGTCATCAAGTGCCTTCTCCGTAACAAAGGTTGGTCACGACGGTCCTCCATAATGCTCTGTCCTTATCTTGGTGGTGCATTCTGCTAAATTGTATCCTCTAATCTCTTGACGTTTCCCTCGCACTTGTATCTCAGCCTACTTCTTGCTTGCTTCTCCCAAACTCTACCTTCAAATAAGATCTTCAACAATGTAACATGAATTTTAATATGTCCAAAGCATTTCATTTGTTTATTGTGCATTTCCTGTAATAGTTCTCTTACCATACTAAATATTGTCAGAACCTCGATATTCGTTTTCTTCTTTGCCCATGACCTTCTCCCTATTAGTCTATCTATCCATATCTCACAGGAATCAATTATAAATTCTTGATGCTTCTTTCATCCGAGTTAAAATAAACGTACGTTATCATATTTGACTTTAACGTCAGAAATGCGTTTATAATGGACACACGATCCGATACATTCGGCTGGCTTTCTTGGTTGAAATTAATCTTGCTTCAGTTGAATGAATCTTTGTTAAAATAGACATGCTTCAGCTGAATGAATTTTTGTTAAAGTAGACATGCTTCAGCTGAATGAATTTTTGTTAAGTAGACATGCTTCAGTTGAATGAATTTTTGTTAAAGTAGACATGCTTCAGTTAAATGAATTTTTGTTAAAGTAGACATGCTTCAGTTGAATGAATTTTTGTTAAAGTAGACATGCTTCAGTTGAATGAATTTTTGTTAAAGTAGACATGCTTCAGCTGAATGAATTTTTGTTAAAATAGACATGCTTCAGTTGAATGAAACTTTGTTGAAAGTAGACATGCTTCAGCTGAATGAATCTTGGTTGAAAGTAGACATGATTCAGCTGAATGAATCTTGGTTATAAGTTACCATGCTGCAGGTGAATGCATCTGTAGTTTTATATATTCACCAATTCTCTTGGCATCTCGTCATAAACAAGTATTAATAAATAAAGACTGCATTACTAACTCTGACATGATCAGCTCAACGGGACTGACCGCCATCTTTCTTACATTTAAGCCTCCAACTGGTTATGGCGAGTTCGGATTGTGAAACTAACAAACCTCTCTCGGTAAGAAGCTGACAACTACTAATACTCTGTATTAACAAATATAATCGATCAAAATATACATCGATTTAGCTTTCAGTGACCCACTTACGTTCTCAGATACGTTCTGCATCTTGAAGACTTGTTGCTAATATAAAGTGTAATCACTACACCGATCTCTGTTGTGTAGTGGTTAAACTGTTCACCTTGCTCTCAAGAGGTTGATGGTTCGAATCCTGACATCATGTTTCTACAGATTTTTTAAATTCGGGAATCTTGAAGTTACGTAATTACGTGTTGTGGGTAGTACTCTCGACAAGTTGATTGCTTCTTCATTGAGAACGGAGCACATATAGGGCAACCCGAGTACAATGAGGTAATTCCTCTAAACCTTTCGAGACCTTAGACAATATGTAACCATCATAATATAAGAAATGTAGACTGAACATGAAATGATACTTCTGAAATGACGCGGCAGATTTTTTACAGTGATTTTAATTGGCTGTTAATAAAAAGTATACACAAAGTGACCAATGACAATCATGGGCAAAATCAAAGATTCACTTTAGAAAGATAATATCTGATGAGCCAGTAGAACTGTATATTTGACGGAAGATCGAAGCTAAATACCGCAAGGTCAGTAATATTTCAACAGTTCCCATTTGGCATGTTTATGTGTCCATCTTTGCGACCAAGCTGAAGAAAGCCATGACATTTCTTGTAGTTTAATTGTTGGTAGAACAGAGTGATGATGTATACTGTCTGCAATAATAATAATAGTAATAGTAATAATAGTAATAGTACTACTTAATAATAATAATAATAATAGTAATAATAATAATAATAATCGTAGTAATAATAATAAGGCTAGTAGTAATAATAAACTACAAGGCTGATGCATTTGATCACTCGACACGTTTGCATATAATCTGTGTCACCATTCAGTGAAAAGTACGGGAAAATCCCCATCATCCAGGAAAAGTGACTCGGTTCGGGATCAGCACGACAAACTATGCCTGGGGAAAATATGAGCATAGAGCCGTGTGACAGAATTCACATCCATGACGAGGCAGGAACGGTTGGAGACCTATTACAACCAAGCTTGAATAGGACTGAATCAAGAGATATAATTCAGGTATCTGGATATACATAAGTATACAAAATAACCTGATATGTAAATGCAAGGGCTTGGATCCGATCTGACAAGTCGTTGACTACTTTCCGAGTACGAGTATGGAGGCGTACATGTTTTGATTACCTGACAAGTCGTTGACTACTTTCCAAGTACGAGTATGGAGGCGTACATATTTTGATTATCTGACAAGTCGTTGACTACTTTCCGAGTACGAGTATGGAGGCGTACATGTTTTGATTATCTGACAAGTCGTTGACTACTTTCCTAGTACGGGTATGGAGGCGTACATATTTTGATTATCGACACATTTCGTGAAGCGTTGCAAATGAGTGCGTTGTCATGCAAACCGGATTGTCTTGTGGATGCGTGCAGATATAGTAAACATTACACGATCAATATCGTTCAAGTCATTGATGTGTGACTTGCAACCTGTTTACAGTGTTTTATTGAAGCTTGTATGGCCCGTGGATTTTCATCATTTTGTACATCAGCATTATATTTGCTCATGTCCCTATATACATCCTCAGTTTCCAAAAAATGAAGGGAGGGGGGGGGGTATCTATAAAAGAAGAGTACTTTCTTCGTCTTCGTGGAGGTATTGGTCGTGACCGTCTAGAATATAAGATCTGTTGGCTATTTGGAAAACAGCCTTTTAAAATAAAAAAAATCATAAAGCAAACGGGATTTTAAGTAGGGTGCTGCATCCATTTGCTTGTTGATTTTTCTTTATTAATAAATTATCAATACTTATCTGTATTAGATTATTTATTTACTCCCTTCACAAAAATGACTAGCTTGACATATCTGGTGATTATTATTCGCTGTCAACACAAAGTTTGACATATCTGGTGTTTATTATTCGCTGTCAACACAAAGTTTGACATATCTGGTGTTTATTATTCGCTGTCAACACAAAGTTTGACATATCTGGTGATTATTATTCGCTGTCAACACAAAGTTTGACATATCTAGTGATTATTATTCGCTGTCAACAAATGTTTGACATCTGGTGATTATTATTCGCTGTCAACAAAAGTTTGACATCTGGTGATTATTATTCGCTGTCAACACAGTTTGATCATAGTAACCAATGCATGATTTACATATACAAGCTATAGCTTAGGGCCCCCACATTCTTGGGGGCGCCCAAACAATCATATTTGACACTGGCATATAATATCTGGACTTATAATGGGCTCCATATCTCAAATAGCTTAGGGCCTTATCAAGTCTAAATACAGCGCTGATAGTAACCAATGAAAACCACGACAATAGTTAATTGAATCATATTAGAAAGCTGTTTCCTATTAACCTGTATGTATGTCTTATATTATCGTCGTCCACTGTTTTGTGAACTTTTAGAAAAAAATCAGTAGAGGAGCAGAGTTTACTCGTTGTCCTGTTCTTACTTCCTAGTACTGTCCTGTGCTGACTTCCTCGTACTGTCCTGTTATTACTTCCTAGTATTGTCCTGTGTTTACTTCCTAGTACTGTCCTGTTCTTACTTCCTAGTACTGTCCTGTTTTTACTTCCTAGTACTGTCCTGTTCTTACTTCCTAGTACTGTCCTGTTTTTACTTCCTAGTACTGTCCTGTGTTTACTTCCTAGTACTGTCCTGTGCTGACTTCCTCGTACTGTCCTGTTATTACTTCCTAGTACTGTCCTGTTTTTACTTCCTAGTACTGTCCTGTTCTTACTTCCTAGTACTGTCCTGTGTTTACTTCCTAGTACTGTCCTGTGTTTACTTCCTAGTACTGTCCTGTGCTGACTTCCTCGTACTGTCCTGTTATTACTTCCTAGTACTGTCCTGTTTTTACTTCCTAGTGCTGTCCTGTTCTTACTTCCTAGTACTGTCCTGTTTTTACTTCCTAGTACTGTCCTGTTCTTACTTCCTAGTACTGTCCTGTTTTTACTTCCTAGTACTGTCCTGTGCTGACTTCCTCGTACTGTCCCGTGCTGACTTCCTCGTACTGTCCTGTTATTACTTCCTCTTATTGGCCTGTTTTTACTTCCTAGTACTGTCCTGTTCTTACTTCCTAGTACTGTCCTGTTTTTACTTCCTAGTACTGTCCTGTTTTTACTTCCTAGTACTGTCCTGTTCTTACTTCCTAGTACTGTCCTGTTCTTACTTCCTAGTACTGTCCTGTTCTTACTTCCTAGTACTGTCCTGTTCTTACTTCCTAGTACTGTCCTGTTCTTAATTCCTAGTACTGTCCTTTTCTTACTTCCTAGTACTGTCCTGTTCTTACTTCCTAGTACTGTCCTTTTCTTACTTCCTAGTACTGTCCTGTTCTTACTTCTTAGTACCTGTCCTATATTTACTCCCTAATAATGTCATACGCTGACGTCCTAGTGCCTATTTTTAACTCCTAGTACCGGTCCTGTTCTTACTTCCTAGTACCTCTCCTGCTATTACTTCCTAGTACCTCTCCTGTTCTTACTTCCTAGTACCTCTCCTGTTCTTACTTCCTAGTACCTCTCCTGTTCTTACTTCCTAGCACCTCTCCTGTTCTTACTTCCTAGCACCTCCCCCTTTCTTACTTCCTAGCACCTCTCCTGTTCTTACTTCCTAGCACCTCTCCTGTTCTTACTTCCTAGCACCTCTCCTGTTCTTACTTCCTAGCACCTCTCCTGTTCTTACTTCCTAGCACCTCTCCTGTTCTTACTTCCTAGAACCTCTCCTGTTCTTACTTCCTAGCACCTCCTGTTCGTACTTCCTAGCACCTCTCCTGTTCTTACTTCCTAGTACCTCTCCTGTTCTTACTTCCTAGTACCTCTCCTGCTCTTACTTCCTAGTACCTGTCCTGTTCATACTTTCTAGTAGTGCCTGTTCTTACTTCCTAGTATCTCTCCTGTTCTTACTTCCTAGTACCTCTCTTGTTCTTACTTCCTAGTAGTACCTGTTCTTACTTCCTAGTACCTCTCCTGTTCTTACTTTCTAGTAGTACCTGCTCTTACTTCATAGTACCTCTCCTGTTCTTTCTTCCTAGTAGTACCTGTTCTAACTTCCTAGTAATATCTGTTCTTACTTCCTAGTACCTCTCCTGTTCATACTTCCTAGTACCTCTCCTGTTCTTACATTCTAGTAGTACCTGTTCTTACTTCCTAGTACCTATCCTGTTCTTACTTCCTAGTACCTATCCTGTTCTTACTTCCTAGTACCTCTCCTGTTCTTATTTTCTAGTACCTCTCCTGTTCGTACTTCCTAGTACTGTCCTGTTCTTACTTCCTAGTACCTCTCCTGTTCTTACTTCCTAGTACCTCTCCTGTTCTTACTTTCTAGTAGTACCTGTTCTTACTTCCTAGTACCTCTCCTGTTCTTACTTTCTAGTACCTCTCCTGTTCTTACTTTCTAGTAGTACCTGTTCTTACTTTCTAGTACCTCTCCTGTTCTTACTTTCTAGTACCTCTCCTGTTCTTACTTCCTAGTACCTCTCCTGTTCTTACTTCCTAGTACCTCTCCTGTTCTTACTTTCTAGTATCTCTCCTGTTCTTACTTCCTAGTACCTCTCCTGTTCTTACTTCCTAGTAGTAACTGTTCTTACTTCCTAGTACCTCTCCTGTTCTTACTTCCTAGTACCTCTCCTGTTCTTACTTCCTAGTACCTCTCCTGTTCTTACTTTCTAGTACCTCTCCTGTTCTTACTTTCTAGTAGTACCTGTTCTTACTTTCTAGTACCTCTCCTGTTCTTACTTTCTAGTACCTCTCCTGTTCTTACTTCCTAGTACCTCTCCTGTTCTTACTTCCTAGTACCTCTCCTGTTCTTACTTTCTAGTATCTCTCCTGTTCTTACTTCCTAGTAGTAACTGTTCTTACTTCCTAGTACCTCTCCTGTTCTTACTTCCTAGTACCTCTTCTGTTCTTACTTCCTAGTACCTCTCCTGTTCTTACTTCCTAGTACCTCTCCTGTTCTTACTTCCTAGTACCTCTCCTGTTCTTACTTTCTAGTACCTCTTCTGTTCTTACTTTCTAGTACCTCTCCTGTTCTTACTTTCTAGTACCTCTCCTGTTCTTACTTCCTAGTAGTGCCTGTTCTTATTTCCTAGTAGTGCCTGTTCTTACTTCCTAGTACCTCTCAGCCATAATTCAATTGACGCTTTTTGGGATATTCGTGCAGATCTAGGCTGAAGAAGGCCTAGGTAGAACGAGTGGTTATAATGACCTGCAGTTAAAGTTTGGTATTCTTAATTGGGCTAGTCGCCATTTCGTTGAGCTTGAAAGTACGCCAACCTGTATAGCCTATGTGTTGAGAACTGGTCTTACTGACCTTGTAGAAAGTTATTGTATTCTATACTAGCTAGAAAGTTATTGTATCTTAGACGCAAGTAAAGTATAGTTCTTCACTGTGACCTTTGTTCTAGTTTCGAGGTATAACCTAAACTTTGTTGTGTGATTTGGCAAGCTTAAGGTTACGTACTTAGAGTACGGTTAGGATTATAAATAATATTTCTAATGTGTGCTCGCACCTCGCTCCGTGCGTAGCGGGCAGAAATACTGATCGCTCAGCACAAATAATAGGAAATTGTAAAAAGATGTGTAAATTGGAAAACAAACAGATTATACATAAGTCCATCTGTGTCTAGAGTTGAGCTTGTCGGTATTTCGCCTTAGAACAGGTCACTGCAGACTATTGGGTCACCTTTACCGATTGAGGATCACATACACAGATGAATGTCCATGTGGATCCGGAACCCAGACCCCGGAACACATATTTCAGGACTGCCCAACATACAAAGAGCAGAGGCAGCAGACCTGGCCAGAGGATACAGACTTGAGGCAAAAGCTATGGGGCAGCCGCTCTGACCTGGAGAAGACAGTGGACTTCGTCTTGACGACAGGCCTGACAATATAGCATGACCACAGATGCTGAACGCAGAAGAAGAAGAAGAAGAACTTGTCGGGATGTGACGTCACAGCAGCCATTATTTTCATTGGTGTTACACGGAAACCAGTGACGTTGGATAGTTAAAATTGTCAACAGTGTGCTATTTATAGCACAGTGAAGAACTAATCTTGACTTTTACCGTATTTTATACTGGCTTGGGAGAAAGTTTGTCTTGAAATTCCATACTAGCTAGAGAGAAGTTATTGTATTCTATACTGGCTAGAGAAAAGGTTATTGTATTCTATACTGGCTAGAGAGAAGTTATTGTATTCTATACTGGCTAGAGAGAAAGTTGTTGTATTCTGTACTGGCTAGAAATAAAGTTATTGTATTCTATACTGGCTAGAAATAAAGTTATTGTATTCTATACTAACTAGAAATAAAGTTATTGTATTCTATACTGGCTAGAAATAAAGTCATTGTATTATATACTTGATAGAAATAAAGTTATTGTATTCTATACTGGCTAGAGAGAAAGTTATTGTATTCTATACTGACTAGAGAGAAAGTTATTGTATTCTATACTGGCTAGAGAGAAAGTTATTGTATTCTATACTTGCTAGAAATAAAGTTATTGTATTCTATACTTGCTAGAAATAAAGTTATTGTATTCTATACTTGCTAGAAATAAAGTTATTGTATTCTATACTGGCTAGAGAGAAAGTTATTGTATTCTATACTGACTAGAGAGAAAGTTATTGTATTCTATACTGGCCTGAGAGAAAGTTATTGTATTCTATACTGGCTAGAAATAAAGTTATTGTAATCTATACTGACTAGAGAGAAAGTTATTGTATTCTATACTGGCTAGAGAGAAAGTTATTGTATTCTATACTGACTAGAGAGAAAGTTATTGTATTCTATACTGGCTAGAGAAAAGGTTATTGTATTCTATACTGGATAGAGAGAAATTTATTGTATTCTATACTGGCTAGAGAGAAAGTTATTGTATTCTATACTGACTAGAGAGAAATTTATTGTATTCTATACTTGCTAGAGAGAAAGTTATTGTATTCTATACTTGCTAGAGAGAAATTATTGTATTCTATACTGGCTAGAGAGAAATGTATTGTATTCTATACTGACTAGAGAGAAATGTATTGTATTCTATACTGACTAGAAATAAAGTTATTGTATTCTATACTGGCTAGAAATAAAGTTATTGTATTCTATACTGGCTAGAGAGAGAGGGATACTTTTTAAAATAAAATTGAATTTGTCGATTCAGTAAAACATGTCTTAAGCGGATTAGCCATGGACTGGAACATGTTCCACTAAAGTCAGATTTATACGATTAATCAAGGTGTACTACGAACATTTAACCAGACCTGGCGTGCGTTTGTAACTGAGATAACATCAAATACCACTCATTCACATCATAATTGAACACATGCAAACATTGCACTGAACACATGCCATTTATTCGGTGGGTTGTTTTTTTTTCGTTTAGTTATTCCAGCAGTCTATAATTCTAGGACTGTTTGCACGACATGTACACTTTTTGTATGACGTACACATTTTGCATCACATGTACACTTTTTGTATGACATGTACACTTTTTGCACGACATGTACACTTTTTGCACGACATGTACACTTTTTGCACATGTACACTTTTTGCACGACATGTACACTTTTTGTATGACGTACACTTTTGACTGACTTTCCACTAAGTCTTTAGTCTGAGAAATCAGATTAAGCATATCTGAATACAAGCCCGTAGATAGGAAGGGGATTGGTTATTCAGAACATGACTTTTAGTACTAGGAACGTAGATAAACGTTGGGTAAAATCATTCCTATAGCGGTTCATTAGGGGCATAAGATTTCACATAAAAAATAATAGGTAATTCCACACGAAAACGAGCGAATTACCATTTGTGTTAGATAAGTCTTCCTCTTAACGAAAACGTATCTACAGCCCTGTAGATGAATCTTACCGTTATATTGCAGATTTCTGTATTTCCTTTAAGCTCTTGAAATCATCTTGTAAGTTATCACTCTATACTTTTATTTTTCTAGTGTCTGTTTTGGTTTGCAGTTGGTGGTCAGTATTAATATAGTCTTCAGCCCTGCGCTCTTATCTCGCCACTAATGCGTGAAGAATTGTCTGGTCTGCTTCTATGAAGACTATACTGGTATTATGGAAATTAATTGATCGTTTTAAAGTTACTCTGCGCGTGCGTTTTGGAATTTTAGAAATTGTCCTCTAGATTTCTAGAAATTGAAATAGACTTCTTTTTCATTTCTATTTCCGCGCTAAGCAGTTTCTGTATAACCCATGGGAATTGAATATGTTTTTTTAGCTACAACAGAAAATAATATAAATAAATTTAAAAAAACTACCGGGCTCAAAATATTTCCGATGAAAAAATTGTCCTTTTAATTGGCGGTCGAGTAATGCCAGGTTTCACTAGATACTATCCATGATAAATTGATTTATTAGTCGATGCTTTGAGAATATTAGCTCATACATTCAGGTGACATATTCTTTCAGCTGTCTTGTTATAATGTTGTTTAGGAGCCAACCATCTTGTTATATTGTTGTTTATGAACAAACCATCTTGTTATATTGTTGTTCAGGAGCCAACTATCTGGTTATAATGTTGTTTAGGAGCCAACTATCTTGTTATAATGTTGTTTAGGAGTCAACTATTCTGTTATAATGTTGTTTAGGAGTCAACTATTCTGTTATAATGTTGCTTAGGAGCCAATTATCTTGTTATAATGTTCTTTAGGAGCCAACTATCTTGTTATAATGTTGTTTAGGGGCTAACTATCTGGTTATAATGTTGCTTAGGAGCCAACTATCTTGTTATAATGTTGTTTAGGAGCCAACTATGTCGTTGGATGTCGTTTGATATGATAATGTCATTGCGTATAATAATATCTTTGAATGTTGATAGTGTTATTTGATGTGATAATGCCATCGGATGCCATATTGTAATTTGATGTTGATAATGTCATTGAATGTATATAATGTAATTGAATGTTGATAATGTCATTGGATGTTGATAACATTGAAAATGATGTCATTAAAAATGAAATAGTTATTAGCCGTGCTAATGTCATTGGTCCTTGTTTCATTGGGTGTGATAATACCATTGACAGTGACATTGTTATTGAACGTGATATTATCATTGCGTATGATCAGAATATATCATTGTTGTGAGTATTCCATAAGGGGACGCAACAATAATATATCACGTATAACAGTTTATGAAAGATTGATTTTTCTCAAAAGTCAATTTCTATTATCTGGATCAGTCTGTCAAGCGAATAACTGTGTCGTTGCCGTGATACACAACTAATCGATTGGTTTACTAGTGAGAGAGTTAAAAGGAAATGTTTTGTTAGAAAGGAAACATTTAAAGACTCCGTGCCTGGTTTCATGTTTTTAAACCAATCCCCCAGTTCACTTCATGTTTTCGACAGCTATTCAAATTGTTTATTTTAGCGGACAAATGCAAGAAGAGATAGGGCAATTCTTTCAGACGTAAGTGGTTCAGTTCTATCTGACATGAGTAGTTATGTCTGTCGTGAGTGAATAGTTATATCAGGAGTGAGTGGATAAGTTATATCTGACATGAGTAGTTATGTCTGTCGTGAGTGAATAGTTATATCAGGCGTGAGTGGATAAGTTATATCTGACATGAGTAGTTATGTCTGTCGTGAGTGAATAGTTATATCAGACGTGAGTGGATAAGTTATATCTGACGTGAGTAGTTATGTCTGTCGTGAGTGAATAGTTATATCAGACGTGAGTGGATAAGTTATATCTGACATGAGTAGTTATGTCTGTCGTGAGTGAATAGTTATATCAGGCGTGAGTGAGTAGTTCTATCTGACATGTCTGTCGTGAGTGAAAGTTATATCAGGCGTGAGTGGCTAGTTCTATCTGACATGCGTAGTTATGTCTGTCGTGAGTGAATAGTTATATCAGACATGAGTGGCTAGTTCTATCTGACATGCGTAGTTATGTCTGTCGTGAGTGAATAGTTATATCAGGCGTGAGTGGCTAGTTCTATATGACATGAGTAGTTATGGCTGTCGTGAGTGAATAGTTATATCAGTCGTGAGTTGCTAGTTCTATCTGACATGAGTAGTTATGTCGGTCATGAGTGAATAGTTATATCAGGCGTAAGTGGCTAGTTCTATCAAACATAAATTGATAGTTCTATCAGTCGAATTTGAATACCTATATTACTTTTGAGTGAATAGTTATAGGAACTATCTGTCGTAATTGGTTAGTTCTATCAGTCGAATTTGAATATCTATATTAGCTTTGAGTGAATAGTTATAGGCACTATCTGTCGTGATTGGTTAGTTCTATCAGTCGAATTTTAATATCTATATTAGCTTTGAGTGAATAGTTTTATAAATCTTGGACAGATAGTTCTATCAAACGCGAATGACTAGTTATCTGAGACGAGAATAACTAGTTTTGTCAGACGAGAGTGATTAGTTCTTTCAGACGATAGTGACTAATTCTGTGGAACTTTACTAGTTCTATCAGACGAGAGTCAATAGCTGTATCAGACCTGACTAGCTCAATCAATTCTACCTTTGTAATTCATGTTCACTTTCTGCTAAAAATACAGTGTCATGTGCATATCTAAGGTTGTTTCTTATTTTCCCATTCATCTTGAGTCCTGGCATTTCTTCTATATTTTTAAAGATATTATCTGTGTAGATATTAAATAGGCTTGGTGGTAAAATGCAGCCGTGTCTTACCCCTCTTCTTATTTCTATGTATTGTGAGTAAATGTTTTCACACCTTATTGATGCAGTCTGTTCCCAATATATATTTCTAATTAGTCTGATGTCTTTTCCATCTATGCTTATTTCTTGAAGACATTTGATTAATTTTTCATGTTGGACTCTGTCAAAGGCCTTGTTGCAGTCTATGAAGCAAATATAGATACTTTTTTGGACTTCTATATATTTATCTATCACTAGCCGGATAGTATTGCTTCTCCTTTGTTTTTCCTAAAACCGAATTATTCTTCACCGACCTCCGTGCCTAACTTGTTCTTAACTCTTTCATGTATTATCTTGAGGAGTATTTTAGTTAAATGACTCATTAGACTTATTGTTCTATATTCTGTATAGTCCACAGCCCTGGGCTGGCTTCTTAGGAGTGGTATGAATCATATAATATCAGACAACGTCGTAAACACTTCACACACACACATACTCCAACATTTACAATCACACGCATTAAGAGAAGAACTATGGAAACTCCTACTGCTCTCAAAACAAAAATATTTGATCACCTAGGCACATAATACACCAGCTCACAGTGGATTCATGTCTTCACAGATGAATCATCAGAGTCCGCTTAAGACGGATGTGTTGGGCTATTGGCGCAAATAAATCTGCAACACAACGCATTTCCATTCTCTGGACGACATCCAACTGGAAATCTTGTAGGACCATTGTCCTATTACAAGAGAAATCCAGTGGGAATTTGAGAATGAACACTGACGAAGAAGAATCATCAGAGAAAAGGGAGCTGGAACACAAATACTTATATCAAACACACACAAAAATAGAACTCTCAATATGCTACTGGTAAATTATCAACAAACTACAGGACCTAGCTACAATTAATTTTAATCTCATCAAAAGCAATCTCATCAAAGACACTAGAGGAACAGAAACAAACAAGCAAACATAGTCTTCTTGTTTGACTGCATGTCAGTTCACCAGACCATCCAAAATGAATCTAAAGACCTCATAGTAAAAGCAACTGTAAAAATTGTTAATCAAATGTCTACTAACAACAGCCCAATACACAATGCTCCAGGCGAAGATGGCATAACAACAGATTTAATAAACAAATGTGGCGACACTGCAGTAAAATGGCTACACAGGATATTCAACACGGCATGGAATGACAGAAGAACACCTGAAGACTGGCAGACAGCAACAATAATACATATATGGAAAAACAAGGGTTGAAAGAGAGATTGTGACAAATACAGAGGGATATCGCTACTAGGCAAGTTGAGACTAGAACGCAAAGATAATAGAACAAAAAAACCAAGACCTCGCATAGACTTATCGAAAATAGGACGTCGGGGGAGGGGGCTTGTTTTGATTGTACTGGTGGAGTTTTACTCTGGATGGCCATGGTCTGTACAAGGCCTTATGTACTTCAATGTATGTACAAACTGACAGTAAAAACCGGTAGAAATAAGTAGAAATCAAGTTGGAGTCAGGAGGGGCATGGACGCCCTTTTCACACTTAGACAACTGAGCGAACAGACAGTGGAGCAACCGTGATGACATACTTCTGACGATTAGATTCATGGAAGCGGTCCTCCAGCCTGTATAGACTGAGCATATGAAACTTATTGCAGATGAAGAAACGAAGATGCTCTAAATGACAGTATACCATTCCTTAATGTGCTTATTCACTCCCAAATGACGCCGACAGGTATAATCAAACACTTCTGCAGAACGGTAATAGTTGCCGCTTCCAAACAATGTCACTTATCTAGACGGTTTGGCCACTCAAACACACCTGGTAATGATAAGGCAGACAGACTAGCAAAGAGGGGAGCACAACAAGAACAGCCTTATACAGAAACAGCAATGCACACAGTTAAAATGATTCTGAAATCTGTGAACAAAGAAAATTGGATGAACAGATGGGCCATGGGAAACACTGGGAGGGAAATCTATAAATATATGACCAGCCCAAATCCTAAAGACAATATCAACCTCCTGGAAAGAAAAGACCAGAGTATCATATTCCGACTGCGCACACAACATGTACAGCTTAACAATCACATGAACAGAATACAACCACAACACACTCCAGGGTGCCGGCTGTGCACTCATCCATATGAAACTGTTGACCACCACCTTTTTGAATGTCCAGCGCTGGATGACATCAGGAAAATGCTTCTCCCTCCAGGGCCAGATAAATGGAACACATTATGTGGAACAAAACAACAACTCACAAACACATGCATATATCACAAAATGGCATTGGGTCAAAGGGCATGAGCCCATGGACCGCTGGATCAGCAACCAACCAACCAACCAACCATCTAGACGGTTTTTCAGAGTTTTCATTTGGTTTACGACACGACGTATGATTAGAGGTGATTAATTACCAGTCACTTCTTCTGAGAAAGTAGAGGCAGCGATTGTCATGTTAATCACATAAGTCACGGGTATGTCGTTGGTCAATGACAAATACAGACAAGTCTAACACCGTAGTCATGATAAGTCTCAGGCATAAGAAAAACGTTACTTTTGTTTTTGCTTATATAAAGTGAGCGTGTCTATCGACTGTATAGACGTGCGGGCAGAATAGAAATAACTTTTCATACGTGATGATTAGTTGCGATTATTGCCGTGATTTCGTTGGTCACTATGTTTACACTTTGCGTGTCCTGCTAACGTCGACTAATAAAATTCACGGAAGTAATCGAAAACAGGACGTCGGGGGGGGGGGGGGTCTAGTTTTGATTGCACTGGTGGAGTTTTACTCTGGATATGACCACGGTATGTACAATGTCTTACGTACTTCAATGTATGCACAAACTGACAGTAAAAACCGGTTTATATTGTTCTTATCGGGTGATCCTATGTTGGTCACTTTGCGTGTTTTTTGTGTCTCCAGCTGGTGTTGCTATTGTCTATTGTCTATCCTCAGGTGATGGTGTTGTCGTGGCTTCTACACTTGCCGTTGAGCGTAGGGGTTTGTGACGGCGACGTAGTCTTCGTTCCAGAGCCAGATGTGTTGCTCTGATTGAGGTGTAATCATGCTTATTCAGGATGGTCTTGATGTTATCTGCCCATCTTCTCCTGTTTACCTATGGCTCTGTATCCTGATTCCATCTTGTTATAAGCTCTTATGTGAAGTTGATCATTCATCTTCATAAAATGTCCAAACCATTTTATCCGTTGTTTCTCTGTGTATTCTCATTTTTATATTATCCCTATTATCTTTCTGATGTTCTCACTGTGCATTTTGTCTGGTGACTCCAAAAGCCTTCCTTAGACATTTCATTTCGCATGTTTCGATCTTTCTCTTATGTGTAGATGTCAATTGCCGAGTCTGGCATTGGTAGCATAGTATTGTTATACAGATGCTCTTAATCATTTGTTTCTTTACTTCCATGTTGATTTTTGGGAGCAATAGCAAAGGTGAGAGCTGGTATGTCACAGCATTTGCCTTGAGGCATCTTGTTTCTATCTCTCTATCGAGTCGTCCGTTGTTAATTGTATGCATAAATATTCCGGGAAAAGCTGTGGCCTGTGAGAGCAGTTGGTGAAACATCAAAAATGCTATCTCCACATTTGAAATAGTTCTGCAGCATGCACTGTTCTAATTATGTAGTAAAATACATATAGACGATGTGGCAGCTACTGAAGTAATGTGAATTGTCAACCAATCTTGTAAATCTAATTGAGGTGAACATACTCCACGGTTTAAAATGTATTTAAAGTCCGACCACTCTTATGTCTAGTACTGGTTTGGTGTGATCTTTGTCTTTATTCTTTTTTGTTCCGTCATTTACTCATCTTTGTGTTCGTTTCGTTTCCACATATATTTACGTTTTTTATGTAATTTCTGACCTTCCTGCATCTCATTTCCATATTTCCGTTGGATACGTTTGTTTGTTGTGTTTTTCCATTCGTCGTCTTTTGATGTTTTGTTTGTATCTTGATAAATACCTTTTGGTTGAAACGTTGAATATGATTTGTGTATTGTAATTTGTATGCTTTCTTTTGTGCGCATCATTACCTACTAGTTTTAGTTATAGCCTGTCGTGTCTCATTGAAGCGATTATATAAACCTGTGTTGTACGTAAGTCTAATTGTTGTTACGTTTCACGCAGTTACTTTGTTTTGATTGTCAGGTTTAAAATGTAATGTTCTCTGTTCAGATAACCAATGAGATCTCAAACGATAAGAACTGGGCTGTGAGACAGCTGTCCTATCTTACTGTTGCCTCATCATGTACATTTTTTTAAAAATGTATCTTCCAACAGGGGTTGAACCCTGGATCTCATCGATGTGAGACCAACTCTCTAACTTCTCAGCAATGCGCCGTACTTCTAGCTTTAGATTGAATTATAAAATCGATATTTAAAATTAATCGCATATGATGAATACTGAGCATAAAATGAAAGGAGTTTAAATAATTTAGAAGAAACTCAGAATTTGTGTCAAGTTTGATAAGAAGAAGACGGCGTTATATCAGCTGTGAAGCATATAACTTAAGAAGTTTATATATAACTATATATTATATATATTGATATAATATATGATACAGGTTATATCAGCTATGATTTAAGAGAAATTAAGTAATTAATGTAATCAATAATGACTTCGAATTCGGCTCTGTGGCGGAGATATACAGAGCGTGTCTGCGATGTCTGTTTGGGATATTCATCATCATCAAGTGCCGTCTCCGCAACGAAGGTTGGCTGCAACGTATCTCCAACATCTCCTGTCTCTTGTCTTGGTGGTGCACTCTGCTAGACTGTAACCTGTCCATCGTGTAATGTTACTCTCCCACTTGTAACTCTGCCTACCTCTTGCTCGCTTCCCTTTGACTTTACCCTCAAGTAAGGTCTTCAATAGAGTGTCATGTCTTTTAATGTGTCCAAAGTATTTTATTTTCCTGATCTTTATTTATCTTAGTAGTTCTTTCTTCATATTAAGTGTCTTTAGCACCTCTTTATTTGTTTTCTTCTCTATCCATGATGTTCTCCCTATTCTTCTATATACCCACATTTGGGATATTAGCAATGGCTATTTAAATATGAATATCACGGCGGCTCATCAGTCCAACCACTATGAGAAAGCAAACACCTAGTAGATTTCATGCCTATATAGTGAGATTGTTCTCTTGTGGAAGCCTCCCAAATCACTTCATCTGTACACTGATGTGTGGGCTTACCGTCTCTGTGTGAAATACTGAAAGCACCCCACATCACTTCATCTGTACACTGATGTGTGGTCTTACCGTCGCTGTGTGAAATACTGGAAGCACCCCACATCACTTCATCTGTACACTGATGTGTGGGCTTACCGTCTCTGTGTGAAATACTGAAAGCACCCCACATCGCTTCATCTGTACACTGATGTGTGGTCTTACCGTCTCTGTGTAAAATACTGGAAGCACCCCACATCACTTCATCTGTACACTGATGTGTGGGCTTACCGTCTCTGTGTAAAATACTGGAAGCACCTCACATCACTTCATCTGTACACTGATGTGTGGGCTTACCGTCTCTGTGTAAAATACTGGAAGCACCCCACATTACTTCATCTGTACACTGATGTGTGGGCTTACCGTCTCTGTGTGAAATACTGAAAGCACCCCACATCGCTTTATCTGTACACTGATGTGTGGGTTTACCGGCTCTTTGTGAAATACTGAAAGCACCCCACATCACTTTATCTGTACACTGATGTGTGGTCTTACCGTCTCTGTGTGAAATACTGGAAGAACCCCACATCGCTTCATCTGTACACTGATGTGTGTGTACTTTCCGTCTCTGTGTGAAAGACTGCTCAAATCATTAGAGACCTCTAAGAGGTAAGGTCCTTTTGTGTATGAACTATACCTCTGGAGAATCGTACCCGTAGCACATCATCATCATCATGTGCCCTCTCCGAACCGAAGGTTAGCTGCAACGGACCTCCAACATCTTATTTCCTTTACCTTTGTAGTACGCTGTACTAGATTGTATCCTGTCCATCTCAGGATGTTTCCCTCCCAGTTGTAGCTCTACCTCCTGCTCTCCTCCCATCGACTCTTCCTTGAAGTAAAACCTTCAACAAGGTGCCACACCCTTTATTGTCCATGTGTCTGAGATATGCATTAGTGTAGAATAGACGTAGCATTTTATAGTTCTCATTTTTATTTTGTTTGTGACTTGTTTCCATGTTAATATTTTCGTACTTACAAAAGCTATATAGCTCGTAATTTCTGGGAATCAAAACAAACAATGCAGTTGTTGATATCATATCCTTTTCATGACGTAACTATCAACTTAGAACTTCATTGGCTGTTGAGCTTCTATATGCAATATTTTACGATACGTAGTTTGTCATTTCTTTCTGAACGAGCCTGATGCACAGTTGCCTGCGACGACGTTTGAACCTGATACCTTTGTCGTTGGACCTGATACCATATGCTAAGTTCATGCTAAGAAAAGAATAGTGGGACTTATTGAACCACTCTGTTGTCCATAGCATTACATGGATATACTGCCCTGGTCATGCTGGGGTCAGAGAAAACGAGAGAGCCGACTTATTGGCAGACAATGCGGCGATAGACGGCACATTGCTGGGAAGGGATAACGTAGACGTAATGAAGGCAGTAATACATTCATTTCAAGATGCAGATGATGTTAATGGGGCTGAGAACGTACACATACAGAGAATGTTAGAAATGGGAGTATCTAGAGGTGAGGGAAGGAAAAGTAGATTTTTGGGTAGTCCCGAAGATCACACAATCAACACCTGAACGGAACTCTTAGTCTTCAAACACTGGGATGGCTGATGGAGCGGAGGGCGGAGCACTTATGGGAATGTCCCGCGTGCTGTGAAGCCAGTTTCTAATCAAGAATCAAGAAAAAGAACTTTTGCCGTGCGTCCCAGAAGAACACTTTACCTCCTCGTAACATAGACGGGCATAAGATAGTTTTATAATTTATATTGCTAGTTCTGTTTTGTCAGGAACCCAGAAAATGTATCGCGTACATAATGTCAGTTATGAGCGAACTACCGTATCGGTGATAGGCAAAAGCAAAGAGTTACAGTACTTCATAAATTGATCGCGAAATTATACGTTTAACGGATAGGGTTTAACACCAGAAGTACACTATGAGAAATGAGTTTAACCAGCTAGACACATACGCCGTAAACAAACCTAGCCTTCGGCATCTCCTGGGGAGGCTGAGCTCATGTCTGTCTATACCAAGTCGTTCTCCAGATTAGTCCTGAACACATAACGCAAACATCATCACTTATTTTCGCTGATACTCCTGATTATTGGTCACTTCACGTATATTTTGTGTCGCCAGCCAATGAAATACACGGAAAAAATCAAATAAACCAATTCAAGTGACGCTGTTTGGGATTTGCGCGCATGACTATCCTGAGAAAGACCAGTCCAGTCCGTACATCTTAGATTGGCTCCATAAACAAGCAACTAATAATTATGGACCTAAAAATAACCAGAGCATAGTATTATTGATGAACTTCTAAATCACAATCCACCGTTATATTTGTAGCTTGTTGGCAATATTAGCGATTTCTGATTAGATTCAGTTTTTATTCGGGATTTATACAGTGAAGTAGGTCTATGCATTTGTTCGAGACTTAGGCTTATACAATGAAGTAGGTCTTTGTTTGTATTCAGGAATTATACAGTAGGTCTTTGCTTGTATTCAGGATGTATACAGTAGGTCTATGCTTGTATTCAGGATGTATACAGTAGGTCTTTGCTTGTATTCAGGATGTATACAGTAGGTCTATGCTTGTATTCAGGATTTATACAGTAGGTCTATGTTTTATTTAGGCTTTATACAATGAAGTAGGTCTATGCATTTGTTCGGGATTTATACAATAAAGTAGGTCTTTGCTTGTATTCAGGAATTATACAGTAGGTCTTTGCTTGTATTCAGGATGTATACAGTAGGTCTATGCTTTTATTCAGGATTTATACAGTAGGTCTATGTTTTATTTAGGCTTTATACAATGAAGTAGGTCTATGCATTTGTTCGGGATTTATACAATAAAGTAGGTCTTTGCTTGTATTCAGGATTTATACAATAAAGTAGGTCTTTGCTTGTATTCAGGATTTATACAATGAAGTAGGTCTTTGCTTGTATTCAGGATTTATACAATGAAGTAGGTCTTTGCTTGTATTCAGGATTTATACAATGAAGTAGGTCTATGCTTGTATTCAGGATTTATACAATGAACTAGGTCTTTATTCAGGATTTATACAATGAAGTAGGTCTATGCATTTGTTCGGGATTTATGCAGTAGGTCTATGCTTTAATTCAGGATTTATACAATGAATTAGATATAGGCCTATGCATTTGTTTGGGATTTAGGCCTATACACTGAAGTAGGGTTATGCGTTTATTCGGGATTTATACATTGAAGTAGGTATATGCTTTTATTCAGGATTTCTACTATGGAGTAAGCCTATGCTTTTATTTACGATTTATACAATGAATTAGGTCTATCCCTATACCTTTTTTCAGGATTTATACAATGTACTATGTAGGTCTATATGTCTTTATTGAGGATTTATGCAATAAAGAAGTTCTGTGCTTTTATTTAGGATTTATACAGTAGGTATATGCTTTAATTCATGAATTATACAGTGAAGTAGGTATATGATTTTATTCAGGATTTATAAAGTAGGTATATGCTTTTATTCATGATTTATACAGTAGGTATATGCTTTTATTCATGATTTATACAATGAAGTAGATCTATACATTTATTCGGGATTTATACAATGAAGTAGGCCTATGCTTTTATTCATGATTTATAAATTGAAGTAGGACTTAATTTTTACGTCGTATATTTGTATATTGTAAGCTAGAGATCATCCATATGTGCCAGGAGCCCCCCCCCCCTTTCCAAAAAAAGGATAGAAAACATTGACATCACTGGCCTGCTATGCATATCGTGGGAAATAACTACGGATAATTTCAGAGGATATGTTAGAAATCTCATTCCATAGACTAATGGTTCTCAACGTCTGCTAAAGTTATCCCCTTGGGGTCACAAGGAATTTCAGTGGGCCCCGAAAAACATTTTTCTCTAACAATGAGGGTAGTGGGTAGGGGCACAGATCCGTCTAGGGGAATCAAAGGAATGTGATGGCATGTGGGGCATTCCCATAAGTGCTCAGCCATCTGTTCCAGCAGCCATTCGACTCGATGGTGTTTCGAGTCCAATGTTGCCGAAACAGACGTCGACATCAGGGCACAACTCTGGCCCTTACGACAGGTTTCTTTGTTGTTCCGCCTACCCACGCCGTGCCCGTAACTAGTTCAAGCACAACGTCGGCCTGTCGGAACAACATGGTAACTATTATCGATAGTTACGCCTACGGGGTACATATTTGACTGGGTAGATATCGATAAACTTTAATAATCCGTGATGATTTGTAGAAAAGAAAACGTCAGCTACCTTTTTAGGTACTAGGGGGTCACGGAAGGAGAATTGTCTTAAAGGGGGTCATGAGCAAAAGGAAGGTTGAAAATCACTGCAATAGACGACCAATGAGAAGCTATGCTGCAAGTGGATGGTATCTGATCGGAAAGTGAATTTATCGAAGACAAGCTGTAGGTAATCTTCTTCTGCGTTCGTTCTCAAACTCCTGCAGATTATCAGGATGTAGTCCGGAGAATGGAATGCGTTGTGCCATGGTTTACAGCAGTGCTGCGATATCTGCGCCTTTCGGTCTGACACATCCGACTTCAGCATGGCTTTGGGTCACTGACCCTATATGGGATGGAATAGCCAACTCCATCCCATAACCTCCTTAGTCGCCTTTTACGATATACGTGGAAGGTAAACAGTGTTGCTATTCTTTGCTCCCCTTTCGGGCCCCGGCAACAAACGGGCGGCTGTATGTAATGACGCAACATATTTCGTTTTCTGGACTAGCCTCTCCTAACCAGCAGGAAGGAGAGAACGAAAGAAGACCACTAATATTTTATTAAAGTCAATTTATAAATCTGTCTTTCCCCCCTACTGTATTTTCCACACCAGTATATCCCGATTGAATGGATGTGAGAGTTTAAGCAGCCCACGTGTTGTATATTTGAGTTTTTGTCTGACATATCCATCAATGTCAGTTGACTGGCACAAATACCTTCTTGCTGCTAATAAATTTCGAATATTGATTACTGTATGATTCTCCGGAGACAGTGTTGCTGATCGGATTGCATAGACATGTGCCTCGTTATTATGTACATGCAACATAATAAGTTCCATTTATCTTTCATCTGTCCCCGTGATTTAGCTTCTATTTTTTATTGATCTTGAGAATAGGGAGAACTTCGTAGAAATGAAAGAAAACAAAGAGATTCTAACAATACCGCGCAGTAAAAGAAAATAGAACTAAAGAAGTAAAAATCAAGCATGAAATAACATGTTTGGGACATACTAAAAAAACAGTCATGATACCTTGATGAAGACATTGCTTGAAGGTAGAATTGAGTGGTGGCGGGCAAGAGGTAAGCAGAGATTCAAGTGGGAGGGAAATATGAGACGAGCATGTTACAGTCATAATTCCAACATTAACATATGGATGCGAAAGGTGGAAAGCAACATCAAACTTAGAACAAAGACTAAACACCTTTGAAAATAAATATCTTAGAAGGCTACTGAACATACGTTGGTCAGACTTCAAATCAAACACAGTTATCAGACAAGAATCAAAACAAAAATATGTATCCCCATATACGAGGCGTGTTCAAATGAAAACGGGACTTGTGGATTTATTTAAAAAGTATCATACGCAATTTAATATTTTCAACGGAATTGAACAAAGCAACCACTTGTGAATAAGAATGCACCTGGGTTCATCAGAAAAAATCTCCGTATGCATTTAGGCAAGCATCCCACTGTTTAGGTAGACGTCGAATGCCGTCCGAGAAAAAGTTGCGTGGCTGTTCTCTGAACCATGTGGTCACCGCTGTCTTCACGTCTGCGTCGCTGTTGAATCGCTGTCCCTTTAGTGCTTTCTTCAACGGTCCGAACAAATGGAAATCACACGGGGATAAATCGGGACTATAGGCTGGGTGATGAAGAACTTCCCAATTCTTCTTTGCCAATGTTTCCTGCACAATTTTTGCGACGTCTTTAAACATACGCACCCACTCCATCACTCTGGTCCTCGACAAACATTTGTCACCATATGCTGCCTTCATTCTCCGATGAATGTCTACTGCTTGACATCCTTCAAATGAAAGAAACTGGATCACAGCACGCTGATTCACTTTGGACGGGTTCGGAATCACACCCGCCATATTGTTAACAGTCTTCTGCAGCACATATGCATGCTGGGAAGATGAACACGTGACCGTATGTAAATTATTGGATACTCATTACTAGTGCAAAATGTCATCAATATCAGTGCGCATCAGTATCACGCGTGGTGTAACAAGTCCCGTTTTCATTTGAACACGCCGTACATTAGAAAACGTCGCTGGAATTACATCGGACACGCGCTACGAATGGATACCGAAAGATTCCCCTGTTAAGCTTTGATGTGGTCACCAAAGGGTGAGAGAAAGCGAGGAAGACCAAAGAAACTTTACGTAGAGCTATTACAAGGGAATGTTTCACCATCAGTATTAGAAACAATGAAGATCTAAAGTTATATTGCAATGAAACGAGAGACATGGAAATCTATGACCTTTATAAAGCTGCGCATACCTAGAAGACTTTACAAAGCTGTGCATATCTAGAAGGCTTTACAAAGTCGTGTACACCTTTGAGACTTTACAAAGCCGTGCACACCTCTGAGACTTTACAAAGCCGTGCACACCTCTGAGACTTTTCAAAGCCGTGCATACCTCTGAGACTTTACAAAGCCGTGCATACCTCTTAGTGTTAAAATCTGTGTGTATAAAAGAAAACTATGGAGAAATCCACCACTTAAAAAAATATTGTGCATAGGAAACAAGAGCTTCCTCGCTCGTAATTCCCAGCCAAGAAAACAAAACAAATATTAGCCTTGTAAACCTGAAATGTTGATATTCTATCGGCGATCGTACAATAAGCTTTCATTGTATATATGCCCCTGTCAGTTACAACCACGCAGTGAATACATTATTTATGATAGCAGGGTGCGGGCATCTAGCAGTCGGCCGCCCTTTAATCACGCGGGAAATGCGTTGTTCTATCACTCCATTATGTTGAGTTTGGCAGACAACAATGCACTAGCTTATCTTTTCTAACCTCTGATCCTTTTATCATCACGTGGCCAGACATGCACGTCAACAGTCCCTATTATTTTCAATTCCCCACTTCTTTTCTCGCTCCGAATTGGGTTTTCCTACTCATCCACGACAGACTTCTGGCTAACATCCTTCACGTACGCTGTAGAACTATTCGGCGGGGTCGCAATAGATTATTGCGCTTTATTGCTGTGGTGGCATGTTCGTATTCCGCGTTTACATAATAGCGGGGTGTAGTCCGAGAAACGTAATGTGTCATGGGTTTACATCTTAACCGTGATATCCGCGCCCGACACATCCAACTTCAGCATGGATTTAGCATTACTTTGATCCTCCATAGAATGAAACAGTGACCCCCCAGTCATAAACTTTCTTAGTCGCCACTTATGATATACATTACAGGTTGTCATCATTATCATGTGCCGTTACTGTAATGAAGGTTGGCTTCAAGGTAACACCTTCATGCTCTGTGTCTTGCTTTGGTGGTGCACTCTGCTAAACTGCACTCTGTCCATCTAGTGATGTTCTCCCACTCGTACCTGTGCTTACCTATTGCCAGTCTCCCCTCAATTCTACCCTCAAGTAAGGTCTTCAGTAAGTCTTTTAATACGTCAAAAATGCTTTATTGGTATTATTTTTATTATCTACAACAATTTTTTTTTCATGAGAAGTGTTGTCAGAACCTCTTTCTTTAATTTTCTTTCTATGCAGTTCTCCCTATTCTTATATATATGTGTGTTCGTCCATCACAAGCATTATGACCATTTTTTTACATCCACTTTTGAAAATTCGGTTATAATTATGTCCATGCCTAATAGTTTGTAGATGGCTAATGAGCCATATTCGAGCTGTAAATGTTCTTGGACAGTTCGGGCATGCAATGACGACTGTAGATGGATTTTGGTCTATCCGTGACTTTCTAGCTACTCTCCGCTGTTCAGTTGCTGTATTTCTCCTCTTGTCACAAGATGATGTGCTATTTATTTTTTTTACTGTAGAGCGCCATGTAGATCTATTTTATGCAGACTCTTCCCGTGTATCTTTGTCTATTTCAAAGGCAGGCCTTTAACTAGTCCTCGTAGCGCTTCTTTTGGTCACCTTGAGATCGTGTACCCTTCTCCAGCACACCATAGAGAAGTATATTTGGCAGGCAATTTTTTGGCATACGTACCAAATGACCTGCCCAACGAATCTGTCTGCATCAAGATAGTGTCAATGCTGGGGATACCAGATATGTCAAGGACAGTGGTATCTGGAATCTTGTCTTTCCATCTGATGTTCATAACTTTTCTGAGACGTTGTGAAAGTGATAGAATTTTTTCACATGACGTCTATACACAGTCCATGTTTCACTAGCGTATAACAGCACTGGAATTACCACTGATCTGTAAACTTTTAGCTTAGTCTGTAGGTTAATGCCAGTTCTACGCCACATACTTGCGTACACTCTGCTGAAAGTGATAGCGTACTATCTAAGTATGTGAATCTAAAAGCGAGATAGCTTTTGCAGGTGCTGGTTGTTACATGACTTCTGTTTTTCTCTGTATTAATAGTAACTCCAAAGTCTGTACAAGCTTTGGAGAATCTGTCTATAATGCTTTGTAGATCAGCCTCAGAATTGGCATTTAGGGCACAGTCATCAGCAAATAGGAGACCCCTGATTGTGTGTGATTTGACTTTGGTTTTTGCTCGGAGTTGCCGAAGGTTGAAACAGTTTTCCATCTAAGCGATACATAATGTTTACCCCCAAGTCTAGATCTCTGAAAGCATCATTCAAATAGTAGCAGAGAACATGATACTAAATAGCGTAGGTGCTAATACACATCCTTGTTTTACTCCATTTGAGACAGGAAACGTTTCAGATAACTCTCCATCACCCTGAACTCTATCATTCCATCGCGCAATTGCTGCACCATTGTGATAAATGTCTGTGGACATCCATATTGTGTCAGAATCTTCCACCTCCCTTCTCTACTTACTGTGTCGAATGCTTTTTCTATATATCCACCTCTCAAAGACATCAATCGTGTCTTCTAGTTGTTTGTGCTTTGTCCATGTTTCTGAGCAGTCATATATTATTATACAATACATGTAGTGTTTTATAATTCTCATTTTTAGTGTGTTATTTGTTTAGATGTCAATATTTTCCTCATGCCATTGAAAGTACGTTTAACCATTCCTATTCTCCTTTTAACTTCTATTTCACATCTATGATGTATGATATGATTATGTGTCCAAGATATTAGCAATGATCTAATTGTTGCAGTATCTCTACGTTGTTGTTTCTATGTTATGTACATGTTCCTCTGCGATGTTACTGATTTTCATGATTTTGTCAGTTCATGGTTTGATGATTGTCATGGTTTTGTGATGACAAATGTGTCGCTATTCTTTGCTCCCCTTTCCAGCTCTAGCAACACACATTAGCCTACGATAATGATATAAATTATGATAATGATTAAGATGACCATGCCGATGTGAAAGATATTTCTCAATACTTGATTATACGCTCATAGTTCTTCTATCAAAGTACCATTCCTGTCCTCGACATCGATCTTCTACTTACCGTCCGTACAGTCATGTTACTAGCTTCAGTTCGTGCCTGTCATGTTTAATGATTACTACTTTTTAACTTTACAGCCCTTCAATGATTTCTATTAGACATTTTGTTCAATGACTATAACTCTCTTTATTTGTTTTTGCTAATGGAGTGTCCCTTTATACCGAAAGAGAAAATCGATTTCATTTTTTGATTAGTTTCTTAGCTTCTTTTATGTTTTATTTATATATGACATAGAAAGTAGATAGTGTTATTACTAATATATTTTCTTGTTTTGTGAGATCACGTTTTAGTCCCCGTCAACCATGTGTCAAGAGCTTGTGTAATATTCTCACTCAATATAAAGGATAGTTGTTCTCATAAAGAGGTGATGTCTCAGAAGCAGGATCATTCGCATTAAATGATGCCCTGCGCAAATAGTAACTTTCTTGGATCGACAGTAACATGTACACTATCTCAATGGATGTGGAGATTAGTATATGCAAAGGAAAACATCTGCAACTTTTGGAAACAGGAAAGAGCGCGGAAAAATTCACAAATGACCACGAACAGTTGCATTTGTGTAGAATTGATTGCAGTTAACACCCAAAGTTTTATAGGGAAAAATTTGAGCGGAAATCTTTTTCGCACCATTTGGTACTAGCAACACACTATTCATGAACGCTACGACATAACGTAAAAAAATGAAAATATGGCTGAGAACGTTGTTCAAGCTTAATTCCACACACTAAATGATGACGTCATCTTGGATACCATTGTTAGCCTCATGTTCTCCGTCTTCCTTTAGGGTTAGGGGTTTGGGTTAGGTTTAGGGTTTGCCTTTAGATTGCCGGCCAACACAAATGCTTTTGAATGCGTTCTCCACGACATTGCAAAATATTGACCTCCAGAAGATGTTTAGTAAGAAACAGATTGTACGCAAATGTTTGGCGTAGAAATGGCATTAACCTACAGACTAAGCTGAAAGTTTACAGAGCAGTGGTACTTCCAGTGCTGCTTTACGCTAGTGAAACAAGGACTGTGTATAGACGTCATGTGAAAAAACTCAATCATTTTCATGCTCAGAAAAGTTAATCAGTCTCAGAAAAGTTATGAACATCAGATGGCAAGACAAGATCCCAGATACCACTGTCCTTGATAGAGCTGGTATCCCAAGCATTGACACGATCCTGATGCAGACACAGATTTGTTGGGCAGGTCATTTGGTGCGTATGCCAGACCATCGTCTGCCAAAGATACTTTTCTATGGTGAGCTAGAGAAGGGTATACGATCTCAAGGTGGCCAAAGGAAGCGCTACAAGGACTCATTAAAGGACTCACTGAAAGCCTTTGAAATAGACCACGATACATGGGAAGAACTTGCACAAAATAGATCTACATGGCGGTCTAAAATAAAAAAGAGCGCATCATCTTGTGAAAAGAAGAGAAATGCAGCAGCTCAACAGCGGAGAGCAGCTAGAAAGTCACCGATAGACCAAGATCCGTCTACAGTCGTTATTCCATGTCCAAACTGTCCAAGGACATTTACAGCTCGAATAGGGCTCATTAGCCATCTACGAACTCATAATCAAGGACATAACTAAAATTGAATTTTCAAAAGTGGATGTAACAAATGGTCATCATCACTTGTGATGGACGAACAACAAACAAGAAAAAAAACAGTAAGAAACAATCCTAACCCTATCCTTAATACCTAACACAAGACAAAACGAGGGACACCAAAAGAAACATTACGTAGAACTATTACAAGTGAATGTTTCACCATCGGTATTAGAAACAATGAAGATCTAAAGCAAATTGCAATGAAACGAGAGACATGGAAATCTATGACATCCGCCCTATGTGCCGTCTTTGGCCCTAGAGGAATAACTAACTAACTAACACAAGACAGAACACATGCGGCGGACAGTTTTATCCAACGATGACGTCATCATTTAGTATGCTGAATTCTGCGTATAATGTTTCAAAATTGCGCACATTACAATGAGTTGGACATGATCGTTGTACCTGTATTTGCAACCAACCTTATCCGTGACGTCTCAAATCCAGTTGTATATCATTGATATCATAGATATCTCTATTGCGAACGCTCTGAACTCTTTTCGATACTGGAAAGTGAACTTTCTTTGGCCGGCGACACTATGATGTATCTGCTTTCTATTATTCTTAGTCGGCCCTTTCCCCATTTGCCTGAGACCATACCTTGCAATGCTTGGAGGGCCGCGTAACGCAGTGTTTAGCGCACTGGCTTCGCATATGAGTGGTCCTGGGTTCATTCCCCAGTTGAGGCAGAATTTTTTTCAGATTGTAAAGGCTCCCGGGTCGACCCATCCTTAAATGGGTACCGTATAGAATGCAGTGACAGATGGAAGTAAAGACTGTGAGGAAGAGGAGTTGGCTACCGCCCTCTTATAGCAGAGCCACAGAAATGTGAGATCGCTAACATCTCACACCCCTGCGGCATTAATAAATGCTATGGGTAACTTTACTTGCTATACATTGCAGGGTTGTTCCTTTTTATTTCCCTTTATATGTTACCGTAAAACTTTATATTATTTACCTGGTATTATAGTAATTAATTGCCATGCATTCTTCGACTGTCAATGATTGATTTGCCTATTTTTGCCTATGCTTGATTTGCCTATTTTCGCTGTGTATGGTTTTCTTATAATCCATCTTAATTTGCAGGAAGCAAGTCTCCTTTCACTATGTTATTATATTAACACGTTTCACAGCTGTATTTTGTTTGCAAGGCAATATGCCTATTTTAAATGGATGTAATTTAGTTTCACTTCTGGATCCTAGCCAACGGCAGTTTTTAGCGTTAGATAATAATTATCTGTTACGTATAAAATAAATTTAATTCTTAGAATTGCATTCACGTGTCCTCAGTAAACTCATTGAAAGTATGTGCGTCAAAACACTTAATCAGTAGCACCGGCAACGACCCTATCGGGAATCAATTTTTAGCTGGGAGACTGGGGAAATGGACTAACTAGAAATTGAAGTCTATATGTTGGTTATTAATACATCACACTAACATTGTGTGTTTCGATGCACAGAAATTACATCAGTGGCGTAAGGGTGGATCTTTCTTGTATCTATTTGTACAATGGGGACCTTTCTCCGTGAGTTTTATTTTATACCCACAAGAATCCAACTAAGAGCGTGTGAAATATTTTGGGGAAAAAACGCTTCATACTGAGAAATGAGAAAATATACAAGCAATGATGAAAGAATATGGATCTTCCACAAGAGTTAAGTCTCACCATATATGTATGTTATCTTCTAGATTTTTTCTTCTGTATGGTGGGACTAATTGACCGCTGGCAAGACCTTCAGATAGTCCCAATACATCACGAACCATTGTTCTATCTGGAAATAACGTCTGGAAATAATGTGTTGACACTAGCACAAAAATATAATATAAGTGCGACTTCTGTCTACTGCCCTACACCATCTGTCACTGCAATCTATACGATAACTTCTGTCTACTGCCCTACACCATCTGTCACTACAGTCTATACGATAACTTCTGTCTACTGCCCTACACCATCTGTCACTACAGTCTATACGATAACTTCTGTCTACTGCCCTACACCATCTGTCACTGCAGTCTATACGATAACTTCTGTCTACTGCCCTACACCATCTGTCACTGCAGTCTATACGATAACTTCTGTCTACTGCCCTACACCATCTGTCACTACAGTCTATACGATAACTTCTGTCTACTGCCCTACACCATCTGTCACTACAGTCTATACGATAACTTCTGTCTACTGCCCTACACCATCTGTCACTGCAGTCTATACGATAACTTCTGTCTACTGCCCTACACCATCTGTCACTACAGTCTATACGATAACTTCTGTCTACTGCCCTACACCATCTGTCACTGCAATCTATACGATAACTTCACAGAAGCGAGTACTCTGATCAACATAGACGCTGACTTTATTTCATTTCAAACGTCTTACTTATTGTTCTTCTTCTCGTTTACAGTTGAACATGTCTACACAGCAAGTCCGGTTTTCTGGAAATTTTTTTTGGTATTTAAATACTGCTTCTCTTCAGCTTTTCACTGACCAGATCACCCTATCTGGTCTACATTGTGTCTGCTGGCATGCTCTTGTATTGTTCAGCGTGGATCATGGTCTTAGTATCCCTCCTGTAATGTAAGATGTGATGCCTGTAAATTTTGTTCCATTTCACTTATGTGGGAGTCCTTCATGACATCTGTGATAAGACGAAGGGCTTGATTTTTTTACCTTGTCCAGAGCTTGTATATGGGAATTGGCTGCAGAAGTCCATGCTGTTGAGCCGAATTCTAATACGGGTATGTATACACTGGCACATGTTCAATCAGTCCATCTTTTTAAGACCTTGTCAAAAGTTTTCGCGAGATCTTTCCATTGGGTGCAAACTTTCTTCTTTTCCTGAAAGGCATCTTCAATGATCTGGGACATGAATGTTATCTAGTCGTCTATGCTGTTGAATTCTTTATATCCAACTTCTTCTGGCACAAATAACGTCTCTGATTCTCTAGGTACAATTTCAATCTTCTGTTGACCATCATTTCCATTGTCTTGCAGACACAACTGGTTTGGCGTATTGGTCTGTAGCTGTCAGGCTTCTGTATATCCTAGCTTTTCTTTATGATAGGACACATGAATGCATCTCTCCATGCCTGTGGTACATTCCCTGTACCCCAACTGTAGTTTTATATCTATATCAATTTATATATTGCTACATGCCCTAGGTTCTTTAGCATTTCATTGGAGATGCGGTCTGGCTGGTACTGGTGATTTTTTATCTTTCAGTTTCCTTATGGATAATTTTAGTTCTTCTAACGTGAATGGTTTAGATATGGACATCTGGACATTTTGTGTTGTTAGTACCGTTGTTTATTTCTTGACACATATTTCATTGTCTACTTACATTGATGGAAATGGTACTTTCTGTTCTATAGCATTCAGCAAGCATGTCTGCTGCGTGCTTGTCAGTGTAGAGTTTACCGGAATCTTGCAGTATAATTGTTTGTCTCTGACTGTTGCTATCATCATTTATTTACTTGGTTAGTTTTCAATTTCTTTTTTTTTTCCTTTTTTAAGTTTTACCTGGATTTTTTTCCCCCAGCTTCTTCTTTGTATTTAGATCGTTTCTTTAGTGAACTTCGCTTTGGTCTTTTGTAGTGTGATGTTGTTTTGTTGGTATCGTTGTGTCTCTGCCATGTTACGTGTTTCATCCTGTTCTTTCTGTAGTTTTTGGAGTGTGATGGTCCAATATGGTACATAATTCTTTCTCGCTGCTCTTGATATTGTCTCCTTAACTACTCTAAGTATTCATTTATTAAACTTCCTAATAATTGTGTTTGTCTGTTACTTGTGTGTCTCTTGTAAGTAGATTTGCTCTGTGTTTATAAATGGGCCAGTTTGCTTTCTTGTAGTTCCATCTTGACTTAGTAGACCATGTAATTATTGTTTTTTTCACTTGGATGAGGACGGCGATTATCACTGCCACCGAATTGTTAACATGTTGTTCTTTCGCTATTTCAGCCAGTTCTGTGGTGCAGAATGCCAGGTCTGAGGTGGAGGTCTTATGTAATCTTTTTTAGTAGAATCTGTTGGATTATTAAGAAGGATTACGTTGTTGTCATCGTGCCAACTTTACATCTGTCTAAATTAATAGATCCCCAGCATCGAGAGTAACTGTTTACGTCTTTCACTGCCAGGTAGTCTTTGTTGGGGATTTTAATACTGGTCATGTTTAATGGGATATCATTTGGGCATTAGAAGTTTAGTATGTGGAGTTCAAGGGTGTTATTCTTTATGTGAATTATCTGGTATTCGGCATCTTCTTTGTGTATTTTGGTTTCTGTAGTATAGATGTTACTCTTGACCAGGGTTAGTATGATGTCATATCCTCCGATCTTTCTAGTCAATGCTAAAACTTTGGTACCCTCGTGTTTTGAACGTTTTTTAGAGGTGGTTTTCCTGTATGCAGGAAATACTAATATATTTCTGGTGCAATGTGATTTTGAGTTCTGTTCTGTTGTTTACTCCCACTTCTTTCCAATGCATGATGCTTAGAGCTGTTGTTGTCCTGTCTGTGTGGCCAGTTTCTTTCCGCTTCTGGCTCCACAATGTAGACTAGAGGAACCTCTAGCAGCTATGGGTGGATTATGACGAAGGTTTAGAATCCGACAGTGCTGCTACTTGGGAGAACTTCACAGTGCGAGCACCATGACGATTATTTTTAAAGATGGATGTGGAGACATGTTATCTAATCTGGCTGCATGATGCCGTAGTTGCTGATGCACCTCTTAGTCTAGTATATTCGACTTCAGCACATGTTCTTTGACAGGACTCGATGGGGATGACTAGACCAATCTTAGTTTCCATCCTCTGTTGACTGTATTGAGCCCCCTATCTCCACTTCAAGGAGTTGGCCTCGATCGATCAAACGTCTTGCAATAAATATACAATGGCCAGCAATAAATTGCATGCATGTGTCTCATGTGTACCTCTCTCTGATATGTGTCTCTCTGATATGTATCTCTCTGATATGTGTCTCTCTGATATGTATCTCTCTGATATGTGTCTCTCTGATATGTGTATCTGTCGATCTGTGTCTCTCTGATGTGTCTCTCTGATATGTGTCTCTCTGATATGTAACCCTTGCTTGAAAATGGTCATTTAACAAAAAATGATTCCCAGTGCAGAGATTCTAACCACCTATAATTTATGTGTCCGGATTTCTAATTAGATGAAATCCACACACACACACACCCCTTCCAATTATTGACTCCTGTCTTTGTTAATAATAATAATAATAATGTTCCTGTTCTTCTCATTACATAAATAAAGCAATGTTTTTATGATTTTGCTTACATCATCAACTCCACTTACCGATATCAACACAAATATGCTAGTCGTCTGTTATCATTTCAAATGATAAATATACAAAAAATATTGTTGCCACATGTCTGTCTATACCACTTGTTACCAGGTAGTATTATAGTTTATAACTGCTCGTTTGTACGGGGGTTTGTTCTTGTTGTTGTTCACATGCATTCCGCGGTCCATAAATTTCAAGAATATAAGAACTAGACGTGGCGAAGGTCAAAGAAATGTGAGCTACTCTCAGATTATACGTAAAGATATCAAGTATGACAGATCTCACAGTAAAAAAAGTGCGTTGCTAGAAAGTGGGTGGGTCCGTTATTTTACTCGTCATCGCCTTTTACCTATCTCAGGTATCCAGTTACAGCTATACAGATTTGATAATGCGTACGCATGCTACGAGCAAACACGTTTCTCATATTGATTGCAAATGTAGCTCTTCACTCGCTTTAGCTGTTCCAGAAATCGTGATTGAGAAAAGGAGTTATCGAGGACTATGCTTGAGACAGGGCATGGAAGTCTAGAAAACAGACATCCTTACTGTCTTTCCTATGTGATTTCCCGTATAGAACAAATTTTCACTAGTATAACTAGAAAATATGTCCTTCTCTAGGGAAGCCTTGCGTGCAAATCTCAAGCAGCATGTCGTATCTTTGCTTATCTGGCTTTTTCTTGTGTGCTGTTCATTGTTTGGCGGCACACAAACTATACGCATAGCAACACATGATCATTAGCATCAGCCATGGCCATCTAGATGTACAAAAGGCCAAAGCACGGACGTCACATAAAGGGAAGTTGTTACAAAAAATAACCGAGATTTCCCCGTACAGTATTTACCAAATCATTCTTCAGAATATTCATGCATACTGATCTCACACAGCTTCAGTCATCTTGGCTGACAAATCATTTGACGCTTTCTTATACGTTGTCGCGTCAGCCAATGAAGAGCACGGGAACAGTTAGATAAACCAGAATAAGTGACGCTGTATGCCATCAGTACACAAAACTATCCTGGAAGTGTACTTTGTTTTCTAGCTATACTAGTGAGAATTGGTTCAAATCGGAAGTCCAGACGGAAAACTCCCCTAAATTTGACGCGTGCTGTAACCTTGTTTCAAGATGTCTATAAATCAGCACGCAGAATTACTCTAAAGAATTACTTATTAAGCACTGTACGGGAAATCCCGGTAATGATTATTGACCAACCGCCCAGTACGGTGATTCCCGTAAATAAACATTACTTTTATTTTTAGATGTCGATAGTTAACGTTAATAACATATTGAGCACAGTGACTCGTATCACAATCAAGCCATTTCTACAGCAGATGTTGGAAGTGCCCACTATTGCCTCAAGGCATGTCGTACAGACTGACGTGGTCTCTGGACAATTATTGATTGGATATTGATAGATGTCTTTCGAAATCGTAATAGGTCCAGGTCAGTATAATACTTTTACTGACGATTGATCACGATGTTCATGTCGAGGAACTCTGTACATATAGACACATTTATTTATTTACACTTGGGGCAATGAGTGGTCACAGATTAAAATAAAAAAATAGCTACCGACCATGCAATCACTTGTGTGGAGTTCCGTGTAGTAGGAATGTGGGCAGGAGATATCTAGGCGTTTCCCTCGACTATAGTACAGTCCAGGTGACTCATTGAGAATCATCCTTCTAAAGTGACTGGATTCGACTTTTCTCGTTATTTTCATTGGTTGTCGACGCAAAGTATCACAAAGTAACCAATTGAAATCATGGGAAAAGTCTATCTTCATCGGTCGAACATCGTTACTTAATCTATCCTAGTGAAATCCTTAAAATGTTATTTATGTCTTAATGAACCATTTACGAAGTAGCCTCAGAAAGTTACCGGAATTAGTGGATTATAAAAAAAAAATCAGTAAAACAATGGAGCTATGTACACTATATTTTCTTCCAAAGTAGCTCCCTTCGGCAACTACACACTTTTGCCAATGGCATACAGTTTATGGCAACATTCGCGGAACGCCTTTTTATGCACAACTCTCAGATATTTTATCGCATTAGTGAAAACACCACCTGCATCATTGAATCGATGTCCTTTCAGTGCCGATTTCAGTTATCGGAACGAGAAACAAATCAGTCGGTGCAAGGTCTGGATAATATGGAGGTTGTTGCAAGGTAATGACAGTGTGCTGTACCGGATACTGCTTTACCAGAAGGGATAGATTTGACGGCGCATATCATGCAGCATAATCCAAGTGTGTGACGACCTTGCCGGAAACACTTCTGCCACACAATTACTAGCGATTTCTTCATTACGATATCCTCATATGCTTTATTAAGTAATGATAATGTCTCTGAGGGTGAATTCTCAAGCAAAACACAGAATTTGACATTTTTACGTTGTTCAACCACGGACATGTTCGACTCCGACGATGCATCTAGCACAACACACAACACATACATCTGTATCTTCGAGAGTATATGTGAAAATCAAGTCTGTCATGTCCTTTCATCAAAGTAATTACCACCTTCTAAACATATAATCTCCATAGCACCATTTTTCATTCAAATACTAGTCGACTTCTTCTTCTTCTGCGTTCGTTCTAAAACTCCTGCAGATTAGCAGGATGTAGTCCGGAGTTTGGAATTTCGTTGTGTCATTGTTTACAGCATTGCTGCGATATCTGAGCCTTTCGGCCTGACACATCCGACTTCAGCATGGCTTTGGGTCACTGACCCTGTATGGGATGGGACAGCCAACTCCATCCCATAACCTCCTTAGTCGCCTCTTACGACATGCATGGAAAGTAAACAGTGTTGTTATTCTTTGCTCCCCTTTCTGGCCCCGGCAACACACGGGAGACTAGTCGACTATTCTGGGAACTATTTGAATTTACCTTCTCATATATAACTATTGGAGCATACATTGAAATCATCACAGTGAACAAAAGCTATTGGACTGTACTTCAGCGGGTACCGTTACACTGTGAAACCCAGGAAAATGAATGGGAGGTTGAGCTGAAAAAAAAAAGTGAGGGAGTCTGTGCAGGAAGTAAATAAAGTATCATATGAATAACTGAAGAGAGCTACACAAAAACATCCAGTAACCGTGGTGACACCCTAACTAGTATACGCTCTGTTACACGTTTATATATGCATGTTTAGTCCCCGGAGGGAGGCATTTCGGTGCCGCAGTATCCCAGGAGCATCACGTACTGCCAAGAGCGTAGCTTATACTCATGGGGACAACAAGTTCATGATTGTTTTGTCAGATCTGTTAATTACATCTAGCATCCCCTTCACATAGGAGTCTGCTACTAAGGGACTTCTTCTTCTTCTTCTGCGTTCGTTCTCAAACTCATGCAGTAGCAGGATGTAGTCCGGAGAACGAATGCGTTGTATCATGGTGTACAGCAGTGCTGTGATATCTGCGCTTTTCGGCCTGACACATCCGACTTCAGCATGGCTTTGGGTAACTGACCCTATATGGAAAGGGACAGCCAACTCCATCCCATAACCTCCTTAGTCGCCTTTTACGACATGTCTGTTAAGGTAAACAGTGTTGCTATTCTTTGCTCCCTTTTCGGGCCCCGGCAACACACGGGCGACTAAGGGGCAAATGTCAATATAAGCTAGCATGTATCTCTTCGTCATCCATGAAGGCCATTTGACAGAAAATAGAAGTAGGAAGTCGAGATAGAAAACAGAAGTAGGAAGTCGAGATAGAAAACAGAAGTAGGAAGTCGAGACAGAAAACAGAAGTAGGAAGTCGAGACAGAAAACAGAAGTAGGAGGTCGAGATAGAAAACAGAAGTAGGAAGTCGAGACAGAAAACAGAAGTAGGAAGTCGAGACAGAAAACAGAAGTAGGAAGTCGAAACAGACAACAGAAGTAGAAAGTCGAGACAGAAAACAGAAGTAGGAAGTCGAGACAGAAGTAGGAAGTCGAGACAGAAGTAGGAAGTCGAGACAGAAGTAGGAAGTCGAGACAGAAGTAGGAAGTCGAGACAGAAAACAGAAGTAGAAAGTCGAGACAGAAAACAGAAGTAGGAAGTCGAATGTGTTAGAGAGAAATAGATGTTAGTGTGTGTGTTAGAGAGAAATAAATGTTAGTGCGTGTGTTAGAAAAAGATGTTAGTGTGTGTGTGTTAGAGAGAAATAGATGTTAGTGTGTGTGTTAGAGAGAAATAGATGTTAGTGCGTGTGTTAGAAACAGATGTTAGTGTGTGTGTTAGAGAGAAATAGATGTTAGTGTGTGTGTTAGAGAGAAATAGATGTTAGTGTGTGTGTTTTAGAGAGAAATAGATGTTAGTGTGTGTTAGAGAGAAATATATGTTAGTGCGTGTGTTAGAGAGAAATAGATGTTAGTGCGTGTATTAGAGGGAAATAGATGTTAGTGCGTGTGTTAGAGAGAAATAGATGTTAGTGTGTGTGTTAGAGAGAAATAGATGTTAGTGTGTGTGTGTTAGAGAGAAATAGATGTTAGTGTGTGTGTTAGAGAGAAATAGATGTTAGTGTGTGTGTGTGTGTGTTAGAGAGAAATAGATGTTAGTGTGTGTGTGTTAGAGAGAAATAGATGTTAGTGTGTGTGTGTTAGAGAGAAATAGATGTTAGTGCGTGTGTTAGAGAGAAATAGATGTTAGTGCGTGTGTTAGAGAGAAATAGATGTTAGTGCGTGTATTAGAAACATATGTTAGTGTGTATGTTAGAGAGAAATAGATGTTAGTGCGTGTATTAGAAACATGTTAGTGTGTATGTTAGAGAGAAATCGATGTTAATGTGTGTTAGAGAGAAATAGATGTTAGTGTGTGTGTTAGAGAGAAATAGATGTTAGTGCGTGTATTAGAAACATATGTTAGTGTGTATGTTAGAGAGAAATCGATGTTAGTGTGTGTTAGAGAGAAATAGATGTTAGTGTGTGTTAGATAGAAATAGATGTTAGTGTGTGTGTTAGAGAGAAATAGATGTTAGTGTGTATGTTTGAGAGAAATAGATGAGAGTGTGTTTGTTAGAGAGAAATATATGTTAGTGTGTATGTTAGAGAGAAATAGATGTTAGTGCGTGTATTATAAACAGATGTTAGTGTGTATGTTAGAGAGAAATAGATGTTAGTGTGTGTGTTAGAGAGAAATAGATGTTAGTGTGTGTGTTAGAGAGAAATAGATGTTAGTGTGTGTGTGTTAGAGAGAAATAGAGTTAGTGTGTATGTTAGAGAGAAATAGATGTTAGTGTGTGTGTTAGAGAGAAATAGATGTTAGTGTGTGTGTTAGAGAGAAATAGATGTTAGTGTGTATGTTAGAGAGAAATAGATGTTAGTGTGCGTGTTAGAGAGAAACAGATGTTAGTGTGTGTGTTAGAGAGAAACAGATGTTAGTGTGTGTGTTAGAGAGAAACAGATGTTATTGCGTGTGTTAGAGAGAAACAGATGTTATTGCGTGTGTTAGAGAGAAATAGATGTTATTGCGTGTGTTAGAGAGAAATAGATGTTAGTGTGTATGTTAGAGAGAAATAGATGTTAGTGTGCGTGTTAGAGAGAAACAAATGTTAGTGTGTGTGTTAGAGAGAAATAGATGTTAGTGATTGTGTTAGAGAGAAATAGATGTTAGTGTGCGTGTTAGAGAGAAACAGATGTTAGTGCGTGTGTTAGAGAGAAACAGATGTTAGTGTGTGTGTTAGAGAGAAACAGATGTTATTGCGTGTGTTAGAGAGAAATAGATGTTATTGCGTGTGTTAGAGAGAAACAGATGTTAGTGCGTGTGTTAGAGAGAAACAGATGTTAGTGCGTGTGTTAGAGAGAAACAGATGTTAGTGTGTGTGTTAGAGAGAAACAGATGTTAGTGCGTGTGTTAGAGAGAAACAGATGTTAGTGCGTGTGTTAGAGAGAAACAGATGTTAGTGCGTGTGTTAGAGAGAAACAGATGTTAGTGTGTGTGTTAGAGAGAAACAGATGTTATTGCGTGTGTTAGAGAGAAATAGATGTTATTGCGTGTGTTAGAGAGAAATAGATGTTATTGCGTGTGTTAGAGAGAAACACATGTTAGTGCGTGTGTTAGAGAGAAACAGATGTTAGTGCGTGTGTTAGAGAGAAACAGATGTTAGTGTGTGTGTTAGAGAGAAACAGATGTTAGTGTGTGTGTTAGAGAGAAACAGATGTTAGTGTGTGTGTTAGAGAGAAATAGATGTTAGTGTGTGTGTTAGAGAGAAACAGATGTTTGTACATAAGAGAAGAAAATTGTGAGTGTATGAGAAAGTTATTAGTGTCTGTAGAAGAGGAAAGTGAGTATGTGGAAGAGAAAAAACTGGGAGAATGTGATTATGAGAGGGAAATGGAGAATGTGGCGAAGAGACGAAGTTTGTGTAGGAGAGGAGTGTGGAGGATGTGGCGAAGAGACGACGTTTGTGTAGGAGAGGAGCGTGGAGGATGTGGTGAAAAGACGGAGTTTGTGTAGGAGAGGGAAACGGAGAATGTGACGAAGAGACGGAGTTTGTGTATGAGAGGGAAATGGAGAATGTGACGAAGAGACGGAGTTTGTGTATGAGAGGGAAATGGAGAATGTGACGAAGAGACGGAGTTTGTGTATGAGAGGGAAATGGAGAATGTGACGAAGAGACGGAGTTTGTGTAGGAGAGGGAAATGGAGAATGTGACGAAGAGACGGAGTTTGTGTATGAGAGGGAAATGGATAATGTGACGAAGAGACGGAGTTTGTGTATGAGAGGAGTGTGGAGGATGTGGCGAAGAGACGAAGTTTGTGTAGGAGAGGAGTGTGGAGGATGTGGCGAAGAGACGGAGTTTGTGTAGGAGAGGGAAATGGAGAATGTGACGAAGAGACGGAGTTTGTGTATGAGAGGGAAATGGAGAATGTGACGAAGAGACGGAGTTTGTGTATGAGAGGAGTGTGGAGGATGTGGTGAAAAGACGGAGTTTGTGTTGGAGAGGGAAATGGAGAATGTGACGAAGAGACGGAGTTTGTGTATGAGAGGGAAATGGAGAATGTGACCAAGAGACGGAGTTTGTGTATGAGAGGAGTGTGAAGGATGTGGCGAAGAGACGAAGTTTGTGTAGGAGAGGAGTGTGGAGGATGTGACGAAGAGACGGAGTTTGTGTAGGAGAGGGAAATGGAGACTGTGACGAAGAGACGGAGTTTGTGTATGAGAGGGAAATGGAGAATGTGACGAAGAGACGGAGTTTGTGTATGAGAGGGAAATGGAGAATGTGACGAAGAGACGGAGTTTGTGTAGGAGATGAGTGTGGAGAATGTGGTTTCAGAGACGGAGTTTGTGTAGGAGAGGAATGTGGAGAATGTGGTTTCAGAGACGGAGTTTGTGTAGGAGAGGAGTGTGGAGAATGTGACGAAGAGACGGATTTTGTGTATGAGAGGAGTGTGGAGGATGTGGCGAAGAGACAGGGTTTAAAATGTGTGTAGGAGAGGGGTATGGAGAATGTGGTTTCAGAGACGGAGTTTGTGTAGGAGAGGAGTGTGGAGAATGTGGTTTCAGAGACGGAGTTTGTGTAGGAGAGGAGTGTGGAGAATGTGACGAGAGACGGAGTTTGTGTAGGAGAGAAGCGTGGAGAATGTGACGAAGAGATGGAGTTTGTGTAGGTGAGGAGTGTGGAGAATGTGGTTTCAGAGACGGAGTTTGTGTAGGAGAGGAGTGTGGAGAATGTGACGAGAGACGGAGCTTGTGTAGGAGAGGAGTGTGGAGAATGTGACGAAGAGACGGAGTTTGTGTAGGAGAGGAGTGTGGATAATGTGGTGAAGAGATGGAGTTTGTGTAGGAGAGGAGTATGGAGAATGTAGTTTCAGACACGGAGTTTGTGTAGGAGAGGAGTATGAAGAATGTGGTTTCAGAGACGGAGTTTGTGTAGTAGAGGAGTGTGGAGAATGTGGTTTCAGAGACGGAGTTTGTGTAGGAGAGGAGTGTGGAGAATGTGACGAGAGACGGAGTTTGTGTAGGAGAGGAGTGTGGAGAATGTGGTGAAGAGACGGAGTTTGTATAGGAGAGGAGTGTGGAGAATGTGACGAGAGACGGAGTTTGTGTATGAGAGGAGTATGGAGAATGTGGCGAAGAGACAGTTTGAAATGTGTGTAGGAGAGGGGTATGGTGAATTTGACGAAGAGACGGAGTTTGTAATGTGTGTAGGAAGGAGACGGAGTTTGTAATGTGTGTAGTAGGGAGGCGGAGTTTGTAATGTGTGTAGTAGGGAGGCGGAGTTTGTAATGTGTGTAGTAGGGAGGCGGAGTTTGTAATGTGTGTAGGAAGGAGACGGAGTGTGTAATGTGTGTAGTAGGGAGGCGGAGTTTGTAATGTGTGTAGGAAGGAGACGGAGTTTGTAATGTGTGTAGTAGGGAGGCGGAGTTTGTAATGTGTGTAGTAGGGAGATGGAGTTTGTAATGTGTGTAGGAAGGAGACGGAGTTTGTAATGTGTGTAGGAGGGAGACGTAGTTTGTAATGTGTGTAGTAGCTTTTCGCTGGTCACTAAAATAAAAACTGTGTGTCGTCCTGGTGTCGCCTGCCAATGTCGACCAACGAAACGCACGGGAATAATCGAAAATATCACCCAAAATGGTTGATTGAATTCTGTACGTAGATCAATTGGCGTTTGTCAAACGTAAGTACGTTGGCTTTACTTGAAACGAGTAGTGGGGGGGGGATAAAAAGTAAACAAATATCCCAAAGGACGGAGAGAGAGAGATGGAGAGTGAGAGAGTGTGTGTTTCTGAACGACGGACAATTAAAACGAAGGCGTGGTAACACCTAAATTGCCTGACTAGTTCAATTAGCTACAAATCGCAATATCACATTACCGATTTGATTTGTTAGCATTTAAGTTTGTGTTCTACAAAGCGTGGAGTCTAATGTATATAATCTGCTTTCCATTCCTGTCCTGCCTCTGGAACACTTTATGAGAGCAATCTGTCTAATGAATTTTCATTTCATTCCTTACTTTTTCAGTGTTAATGGGATGTATTTTTGTATATATGAACCTGATTATTCGTCGGTTTATGCCTTTGCTTTGTGCTCCTTTCTTTGATTGTATTTACGTTTCTTTCTTTTCTGTTGTTTCAATAACATTCAATGTATACTCAGCAGAGTTCATTCCCCTCTTCGCATGTGTATGCATCGCGTGTTGACACGCCTTTCTGTTGTAGATAACGATATTTGATCAATCACAATGTGACAGTGGATGAAGTTAAAATATAGAATTTAGTGGAAATCTCATTGTGACATTTGTTGAAATATGACATTGGGAAATCATAATTGTGATATTAGCTCAAATTGAAATGTGACAATTGGGAAGTAATATGATATTGGTTTAAATTGAAATGTGATACTGATATTAATTTTTAAAATGTAACATCAATTCAAATTTAAATCGAACATTTTCTGAAGTCATAATGTGATATAGGTTGAAATTTAAATATAACAATTGAAATCAACGTGTGAAATCAGAAACAGTCTGCTATTAGTAAAAAGCAAAATTTCTGAGAAACAAACATTATTTTTTTAAAACTAATTGTAGTAGTTTTTTGGCCGCTCTGTGTCGGTATTTATAAGATGCAATTCCTACTCAACTTATATAGTTGGCTGAAAGTTATAAGACCACCTTATACCTATTGGCTGAAAGTTATAAGACCACCTTATACCTATTGGCTGAAAGTTATAAGACCACCTTCTGTTGACTGAAAGTTATAAGACTACCTTCTACCTGTTGACTGACAGTTATAAAGCCACCTTCTACCTGTTGACTGAAAGTTATAACACCACCTTCTACCTGTTGACTGACAGTTATAAAGCCACCTTCTACCTGTTGACTGAAAGTTATAAGATCACCTTCTCCTGTTGACTGAAAGTTATAAGACTACCTTCCACCTGTTGACTGAAAGTTATAAGACCACCTTATACCTATTGGCTGAAAGTTATAAGACCACCTTCCACCTATTGGCTGAAAGTTATAAGACCACCTTATACCTATTGGCTGAAAGTTATAAGACCACCTTATACCTATTGGCTGAAAGTTATAAGACTACCTTCTACCTGTTGACTGAAAGTTATAAGACCACCTTCTACCTGTTGACTGAAAGTTATAAGACTACCTTCTACCTGTTGACTGAAAGTTATAAGACCACCTTCTACCTGTTGACTGACAGTTATAAAGCCACCTTCTACCTGTTGACTGAAAGTTATAAGACCACCTTCTCCTGTTGACTGAAAGTTATAAGACTACCTTCTACCTGTTGACTGAAAGTTATAAGACTACCTTCTACCTGTTGACTGAAAGTTATAAAGCCACCTTCTACCTGTTGACTGAAAGTTATAAGATCACCTTCTACCTGTTGACTGACAGTTATAAGGCCACCTTCTACCTGTTGACTGAAAGTTATAAGACCACCTTCCACCTGTTGGCTGAAAGTTATAAGACCACCTTCCACTTGTTGGCTGAAAGTTATAAGACCACCTTCCACTTGTTGGCTGAAAGTTATATGACCACATTCTACCTGTTGGCTGAAAGTTATATGACCACATTCTACATATCAGTTGAATATTTTATGACCACTTTTACCTTTAGAGCTGAAAGTTATAAAACCATCTTCTATATGTGGACTGAAAGTTATATGATCTCCTTCTATCTGTTGGCTGAATGTTATATGATCTCCTTCTATCTGTTGGCTGAATGTTATATGATCTCCTTCTATCTGTTGGCTGAATGTTATATGATCTCCTTCTATCTGTTGGCTGAATGTTATATGATCTCCTTCTATCTGTTGGCTGAATGTTATAAGACCACCTTTTGTATGTTGTTATAGTGAATACATACTGCCCCTATTATTTGCCCTCGCATTTATGCTTCGTTTTAAACAAAAATGCAGACCTTCCAATTCACTGCAAAATTTTGAAGTACAGCAGGATGTCCTGCACCATGCATTGCAAGAGACATCCACCACTCTCCCTACCCCCCCCCCCCCCCCCCCCCAAAAAAAAAATTTAAAAAGAAATATATATAGTTTTAATACTAGTCAAGAGAGGAGGCGCCCAACGCAATGCATGGGGACACAACAACGGAAATTAATTGGAGTGTACGTATTCGGGATTGACGGGGCTTGCCATGTGCACCATAACTTCTAGTATCAGCAACGCACACTCAGAATGGAGATTCCAAATCTATAGAGCGCTCATAAACAACTGATGAGAGCAGAACAGTTTTATATGCTGGCACTTACTAAAGTCACCAAGAACTCAGGTTCGGTGACATGGATCAAAGAGAACATCAGACATGCGTGTTTCCTTCCTCATCATTAGAGAATTGCAATTTTTTTCATCACTCGGTTTACAGTATATTCTTTCATGTACCGTCACAATAGTATTTTCTCGTTGTATGTTAACATGAAGCATGGTATAAAGCCTGTGACAAGGTGAAGTATTTAAAAATGATAAAAATGTTAGAAAAACTCAATGCTGATCGGAAAATCTAAAGATAGTAAAAATATATATATATATTGGAAACAAACAGCTGCAATGAGGGTTGACAGTAATGTAAGAGAATTCCAAAAGATAGAGATGGGTATCAGACAAGGATGTGTAATTTCACCAGATCTTTTCTCCCTGTATACAGAGGATATTATGCGAAACATAGAAAGCATGCCATGAATAGCAGTTGGATGTTACAATCTGAATAATCTAAGGTATGCTGATGATACAGTTCTGATTGAAGAGAGCGAACAAGAACTTCAAGCCCTGTTAGACGCGGTGGTATAAGAAAGTGAAAACAAAGACTTCGGTCTAAAGAAGAAGAAAAATGAAGTAATGGTTGTTTCAAAGAAATACACACCGCCAAAGTGCAGTATTACTACTTATCTATTGTCTGTCCCCAGGTGGTGGTGTGTCGTAGCTTCCAAACTTGCCGTTGAGCGTAGGTGTTTGTGAAGGAGATGTAGTCTGCGTTACAGAGCCAGGTGTGTTGTTCTGGTTGAGGTGTAGTCAGGTTTATTCAGGATGGTGTTGATGTTGTTTATCCATTTTTTCCTAGGTCTGCCCTTGACTCTGTATCATGGTTACAACTCGTTATAAGCTCTTATGAGAAGTAGACAGTTCGTCCTCATAAAATGTCCAAACCATTGTATCTAATGTTTCTCAATATATTCGATACATGATGTGATACCTATTATCTTTCTGGTGTTTTCACTCCGTATTTTGTCGAGTCTGGTGACTCCAATTGCCTTCCTTCAACTTTTCATTTGACAAGTCTCAATCTTTGTCTTATGTGTAGATGTCAGTTGCCAAGTCTGGCATTGGTAGCGAAGTATTGGTATAAAGATGCTCTTAATAATTTGTTTCTACGTCCTGAATAGGATACTCTACTAATTTATTATTATTTGAATTTGTATTATTATAATATATATATATAATAGTTTTACTAACAATAATACAAAATGAAATAAAGCGGATAAAGTCAAATATCTTGGCACCATTTAAACATCTGATGGCAGGTGCTCCAATGAGATCAAGATAGCACAGCCACATCAACATTTTTAAATAATGAGAAATATTATGAGCAGTTGAGTAATATCAATGCGTAAACAAGTTCGTGTGATAGGTGTTTCATTGAGGCAATCCTTCTTTAAGGAAGTGAAACATGGACAGTAAACAAAAGTGCCCAAGATAAGCTGGGGGTAACTGAAATGTGGTTTTTAAGAAGATTGATGAGAAATCCGTGGACAGCCAAGAAAACTAATGTTAGACGTTCTCAGAAATGCTGGGGTAATATGACAATATATAGCGAAAATTAGAAACTGACAGTCAAGATGTTTAGGGCATGTGATGAGAAAAGTAAAACTTAACATTTAGTAACCACTGGAAAGTTCAAGGGAGAAGAGACAGAGGCAGAAAAGGAGAGAAATGCTTGGTTGGGTTGTCACTGTGACTCAAAAAGAATTCATCAACTGAACTTATTAACAGCAAGAAACAGAGTTGTGGAGAAACGTGATCGCCTGCGCCACTCGGCATGACACTTTATTGATTGATTGATTGGTTGATGTTAAAATATTTAATAAAGACTAACGAATACAAGCAACGCATCGGCCAAAAAGAACGTCTTCATCAAGTCTAGTGAAATAAAATTATATATGTTAAACGTTGCTTATAATGTCACCTTCTGCAAATATGCAGTTGCGCCGCCTCGTCATCAGTTCGATTATGACGCCTTCGCGATTAACTATTTTGTAGGATTACTACTACAACAATTGCTGCTATTATTACTACATATACTGTATATATATATATATATATATATATATATATATATATATATATATATATATATATATATATATATATATATATATATATATATATATATATATATATATATATATATATATATATAGTTTGTTTAATAGTAGCAGTGATTATAGCAGTAGTAGTAATTAATGCTGCTACGCGTTCTACTTGAATCCGTTTCAGTAAAAGACACCCCTGTCAAGCTTTGTGGTCACCAAAGGGCAAGAGAAAACGAGGAAAGCCAAAAGAAACTTTACGTAGAACTATTACAAGAGAACGTTTCACCATCGGTATCAGAAACAATGAAGATCTAAAGCAAATTGCAATGAAACAAGAGACATGGAAATCTATGACATCCGCCCTATTCTTTGGCCCTAGATGAATAACTAACAAACACGTTCTACTGCTAATATTACTACTTCTACGAGAACTACTACTGATAATACCACTGATAATATTAGTGGTAGTACATATAATAGCTTTACTACTGGTAAAATTACTACTACTACTACTACTACTACTACTACTACTACTACTACTACTACTACTACTACTACTACTACTACTACTACTACTACTACTACTACTACTACTACTACTACTACTACTACTACCACTACTACTACTACCTCTAATACTACTACATACTACCACCACTACTACTACTACTACTACTAATACCACTATTACTAATACTTTAATACTTTCAATAAACAATAATTCTTTCATGTTTCTTGAAGTTTATCTGGTTTGTACATTAGTGATCTTGTTTCGTTTTTCCCCACTAAGTATCACCAACATGCGTGTATATCAATCCTATTGCTAACTCCCTCCACAACAATCTGTCCTCTTGAGTATAAGTGGGCACTTGTTCATTTTTTTTCTTCTACTTGTATCTTGACATGCCTTCCTAGATAATTCCCTCTATGTTTTCCCATTATTTTTCAGTGCCTTCGTCATTCCATTAGGTACGACATGCTTTGTGTATTCTAAGAATGGCTGTTCTTCCGAAAATATTAGAATATTATGTCAAATGTGGTATTCTTTCAAGAATATTATCATCCTTCGTAAAATCTGGTATTCTTGCAAGTCGAATATTATGAATACTATTATCATCCATTGTAAAATATGGTATTCTTGCAAGAATATTATGACATACATCGCAAAATATGGTATTATAGTAATAAATTAAGAAGTCCAATACTCTGTGTTTAAATAAATATACGTTTGGTATACTCAATTTCTTCTTCTTCTTCTTTCGTTCACTTGAAACATGTCTATATCTGTAATTCTGTCTCCTTAATAAAACTCACTGTCTTTTGTAGTTCATACAGTGTCCCATAGAGTTTTGATTCCAGTGTTGTTTCCTCTGGCCAATATGTCTGCCAATATGTTTGTCACTCTGTGCTGCATGTCCACATGTACACATGGCTGTGTTGCCAATCTTGAACTTTGTATACATGTGACTGCGGGGTATACTCAATGAAATTAAATATACGATTTTTGATATACTCAAACACATTAAATATACAATATTTGGTATATTCAATCATATTAAATGTACAATGTTTGGTATATTCAATTACATTAAATATACAATGTTTGTTATACTCAATAAAACAAGAAATCTAGCCGCCCCGACTCCTCCCTCCATAGTGGTTACTTATTGTTCTCTGACATTAAGAGATGTGGCAGGGAAGTTGAAGGTCGGGACTCCAACTCTGCATGTTGCGAAAAGGTAGTAAAGACACAAAACCCCAAAGGATTGCCTACACCCCTGTAGGTAAGATTTTTTTGAGTCTGAAATAAAGCTCCAGAGTCTGTAAGAATATTAAAATGTCTAATACAGTAATATTATACAATAATACAAAAATTAGTAGCCCTATTCAGTAAGAGCTAATCTCTGGAAATTCCTGGGGGTTGAGTAACAATAACAAACCAGTGAGTTATATAGTATCCCGACAGTTCTCACTAGCTACACATTTGTAAAGTTGTATAAACCTAACCCAAGAGTTCAAGGGTCACATGTTTACCGAATTGCTTTCTCAGGCATCAGCTTCCAGGTCTGGTTCTTGAGAGCATTCATTAATTTAAGTGATTGCGTAAACGATAATTTTACAGTAAACATCTGATATGCTGGTCACTAGTTTGTACATTTTTATTGAACCTGTTCTTCTTCTTCTGCGATCAGTTTCCTATGCTCATAAGTCTATACAGGAAGTTGGGCCGCCTCCATGAATTCAGTCGTCAGCAGGAGGTCCTCACGGTTGCCCCACAGCTTCACCTTTAGATCTGTCTCTTGGGGCCATATTTTGGTTCTCACGTCATCAAAGAGTGGACATGTCTGCAGAAAATGTTCTGGAGTCTGGGGACCCTTTTAACATGGGCATTGGTCAGTTTGGGCAGCCTTTATTTTGTGGAGATGTGCTTGTAGTCTGCAGTGTGGTTTAAAAATTGTGGTTTGTTGTGACCTGTTTAGCTTTAGAATAGGGTCCTGTGGAAAGTTACTGCCTGTTCTCTGACTCCATGTATGTTTGTATTTTCCTTTGATGACGGTTTTTGCTTCAGTCAGTGATATTCTGTGCTGAGGAAGGCATGCGGGTCCTACCATACCTACCATCATGCAACAGTATACTTCAAGTAGATGATATAACTATATAGAGAGACAGATTCCAGTGAAAGTTCCTCCAATATGCATCTTTAGTTATACAATTTACTGGAACTCTTTTGTAGCAGATTAGTAATCACACTAGATTTCCAGCAGGATGTCGTGTTGTGATAATTTTTTTTTTTTTGCGTCAATGACTCGACACATCTTAAATTTTCTTGCGTCAATGACTCGACACATCTTAATTCGGTGGCCTAACCTTCAAAGATATTACCATTTCCACTGAACTGTGTGCACGTTTTTTTAACCATATCGATAGTAGGATAGCCGTACGAGAGAATTTGATACAGTACTAGACGCTGGTTAACAACCTCAACGTTAACAATTATCAAACTTGCTTGACCTTTTTGCCGCTGTTTGCATCGCCATCGACATAGCTTTCGCATGGATTACATCCATTTATTGTTTCGATTTATTACTTTTGTCTTCTATCAATGAATCCCCATGTATAAGGAAGAGATGCAAGCCAGTAGGTATTGCACTTTTATCCTTCAGCGGCAGAGTGCTAGGTGGCGGTGAAAGCTAGATGTACCATCACTACAGATGGATCGAGAGGTCTGACAGTAGAATGATTATGTTGGCCTAGAAGTTATTGGTAGGATTTGATTATCCTGAGATACTGCATCAATCAAATGACTCATTTCGGGGACTAAACAGGCATCCATAACACCCCAACACAACACTACCTTCTGGACTACAAGCCTTAAAGGAGCTCTGGTATCACCTTGATTACTCAGCTGAGGTGGACCTGGTTTTTCCCAGACCTTACGACTTGTCAAGAACTACCTGCTCATGATTACAGGGATTGCTTCATCATTGAGCCTGCTTACCATTTATTAAATTAAATTACGTGTAATTCGAAGACCAAATAAACGGCTACTTCAAATGAAAATCTTAAATATTATATTTTGGTGAATATGTTTTGAAAAAAAGTAAATTACAGCTGTATCATTTTTCAGTGTATTTATGTGTGTGTGTGAAATGTTTTTGAATTCGTTCTCAAACTCCCACCGGATCCCTATGATAACAGAATAATATTCGTACTAATTTTCAGAAGGATAGTGTCCAGAGAATGGAAATGAATTGTGCCTCAATTTTATGTGCGTAAGTGGCCAGACACATCTGACTTCAGCGCCTGTAAAGTGTTTGGGCTCTGAAGAAAATTTTTCTTTTGTTTGCGTGTCTAACGGTCCATGCTCCACATAATGTTCCTCTTCATCAGAACCGAAAGTCAAGCTTCCGCGTGGTCAACCTTGCAAACAATTAATTGTACTGTACTACAGCGTACATTAATTGATATGCTGGACCATTTAACTGATGTCTAGAGGTACGCTCTTCATCAGAACTGAAAGTCAAGCTTCCATGTGGCCAACCTTGCAAACATTTTATTGTACTGTACTACAGCGTTCATTAATTGATATGCTGGACCATTTAACTGATGTCTAGAGGTACGCTCTTCATCAGAACTGAAAGTCAAGCTTCCATGTGGCCAACCTTGCAAACATTTTATTGTACTGTACTACAGCGTACATTAATTGATATGCTGGACCATTTAACTGATGTCTAGAGGTACGCTCTTCATCAGAACTGAAAGTCAAGCTTCCATGTGGCCAACCTTGCAAACATTTTATTGTACTGTACTACAGCGTACATTAATTGATATGCTGGACCATTTAACTGTCTAGAGGTATGTTCGATTCCCAATTACATTGCTGCAATCGACAACAGAGTTACTGTCAGTGTACCTGACCTGGTTGTAGTCAATCTATCATAGAACTCACACAATCTCTTACTCTACTCATACACTTGCTGGATTGACACGCGTGTCACCTACTCTACACATACACTTGCTGGATTGACATGCAATATCACCTACTCTACTCATAAACTTGCTGGATTGACATGCGTGTGTGACTACTCATACACTTGCTGGATTGACATGCATGTGTGACTACTCATACACTTGCTGGATCGACATGCATGTGTGACTACTCATACACTTGCTGGATTGACATGCATGTGTGACTACTCATACACTTGCTGGATTGACATGCATGTGTGACTACTCATACACTTGCTGGATCGACATGCATGTGTGACTACTCATACACTTGCTGGATTGACATGCATGTGTGACTACTCATACACTTGCTGGATCGACATGCATGTGTGACTACTCATACACTTGCTGGATCGACATGCGTGTGTCACCTACTGCAGCTTAATTTATTAATCTGTTTCTATTTGTTTCACCCATTCATCGTTTTATTTTTAAACGGATAACAGAACTCTTTTTCCAATCTAGTACATTTAAATATCGGGTCTGCTGTCTTTAAACTGCCACTATAACGTTATTCAAGTTTTCATGGTAATTCTAATTTCGATATCACTTTTAAGGTTTTCATTTGAATTACGCTTGTACAAACGTTAGTCTTGCCACATTGCAATCAGTACTTTTTCAATTAGTTGTGTTTGTATGTTCCAATATATTTATTCCATATGGTCACACAATTGACTTGTTTACAGTAAACTATGAGTGGTTCTGACGCCTTCTTGCCAGACGTCAATCAGATAAGATACATGCTTCTCATGTTGTATGCAAATCCACGTTGACATTTTTCTTGCTCCGTAGCCCTTATTTGTGTCATTCAAGCAAACAAAATATTCTGTTATAATTGCTTGCTATATATGCACAATTGCCTGCGGTGGGATTTATTCCCGGGGTACTACTGGCACAATTACCTGCGGTGGGATTTATTCCCGGGGTACTACTAGCACAATTGCCTGCGGTGGGATTTATTCCCGGGGTACTACTAGCTCAATTGCCTGCGGTGGGATTTATTCCCGGGGTACTACTGGCACAATTACCTGCGGTGGGATTTATTCCCGGGGTACTACTAGCACAATTGCCTGCGGTGGGATTTATTCCCGGGGTACTACTAGCTCAATTGCCTGCAGTGGGATTTATTCCCGGGGTACTACTAGCACAATTGCCTGCGGTGGGATTTATTCCCGGGGTACTACTAGCTCAATTGCCTGCAGTGGGATTTATTCCTGGGGTACTACTAGCTCTTATTACCGCAGAGCTCTCCTATTCTAGATATTTCATGTAAGCTCACTCTAAATATAGTATAATTTCACATGCTAACAATATAGCATTGTTTTTGTGCACTTTTAAAACAGTGCCAGTTATGAAAGAAATACGTCTGCGACAAACAATTTTTTAACAGTTTATTCGCTTTCTCTAAAACATGGAATCTGCAGTCTGGGTCCTTCAAGAAGATGGCAGTGTGCATGCCATTCGGAAGTGTTCATATGGAAATCCGCAAAAGAACGCAGCAGAAAGCAGAACTGTTTACACCGGCATGCGCTTCAATCATACATGAGGGAATTCTTGTTGCGATAATTTACTAAAATTCAAAACTCAGACCCATTCAACACCATTCTTGAAGACATTGCCCAATATTGGCTACCTATATAAGTCAGTCTAATTCTAATCCCTTATTGTTTTAGTAGCGTAGGTATTTATATAGCATAGGTATAATATTTATACCTATTTTTGTTCATTTTGATATCTGCCATGTTGCCCCAGCCACCCATTTCCTGTTTAGGGTTGTTGCCCTACACTGGAACGTTTATCCCTCAATATGTTAACCTTACTTCTCCGGAGATGCGCTTACGACTCGTGATACTCAAGAACTTGGAACATGACTGCCCGACAGTTCAGACCAGACGCTGTCTTAATCTGTTGCAACAGAGTTGTCATCGTGAGGACCGAGAGGTGTGATTCGGAAATCTTATTTGTCGCGTACAAACAAATATCCTTCCTTCGCAGGCGTCACTGCCTGGTCGCCATCAATAGAGCGTTAGTCAGACTGCTTGACGCGAGCTTCGAATCAGCCTGTCTGTTACCAGGGTACACCATGAATAGGTGCTTCATTATCTTGGTTATTTTCTAGCCCAGGGTCCACACGAGAGCAATGCGAAACCCTTTGCACCCCAGACAACATATTCATACTAGGCGTAAGTGTAATTTCCATTTGCGTCTTATTTGTGATAATATTGTTAATATTATGATATGTAATTGTTCAATTAACAAAATATATCTTGTGAAAATTGAAGCGTGTGATTGCCAATATAATTTGACAGTGTTTTAAAGTGTGAGATATTAAATAGAGCAACAATGTAATGGAAGTTAGTGTAAAGTAAGTCTGCGACCAGCATATGGTGCTATAAAATTATCATGTTTTCGCCGGAATAATTATTTCAGTTTAATTTGTAGCCCCTCAGTATAAGTCAACAAGTAATAATACGATATAGAACAATTTCTGACATTCCTGATAAAACAAAAATAAGCTACGCATATTATTTCAAAAGATAAGTATTACGTTTAAATGGAATAATTAACAATTAAATGAAACTCACATAAGGAAACTAGATGGCATAGAGGATATGAAATGCACGTAATTTTCCGCTAGCAAGGTTGTGAGTTCAGTACGGATTAAGGTAATGTTTTTTTTTATTTGAATTTTAAAAAATATTTCACTTATTAAGACACATCTCTTTCAACCGTGAAGTCCATTTTAGTTAGATCATCAAAAATAATTGAAGATACAGTTCAGTTCACGATAAATTTAAACATTTTTTTAACACTATAAGCGACAATAGCGCAGTCGCCATCAAGAAAATCCACCGTATGTAACTAATGATGCATTGAACGGACTGGTTCAATTCCCGTTAGACTCAGGAATTTTTAATTTATCCTCTGGTTTCCTTCTTGAATTTACTCGTACCTATCTAGTATTTTGTTGTCTTGTTCCATCACAAGACAAGCACTTTGGATATACTAGTAACATCCTGATTGTTACTTTTCATTTGAATATATTTAAAAGTATTTGCAGATGAAGAAGCGAAGTCGATTTATTGTTTGTTCCTAAATCGTTGTGACACGGTTATTTGTTTAAAGTGATGCGATTCACTAGTAGAGGAATTAATCAAGCCTAATCCAACATGTTTGTCATCATTCCGTGGTGAGTCCACGGACGTCAATGGTAATTAGTTCAGAGGATCTCCTGACATTATCATATATTATTTTTAAAACGATTACGTCAGACAGTCTTGTTTGTTTTATATATTCAAGAAGACAAACCATCAAAGATTATGTAATAAATTTTAATAGATCACAAAGAACAGATGTAATCGACGTTTTGGTTGGCTAAGTAATTGCACCGCTTATGGCGAGTTACTCTCCTTTAAGCTGCGGACGTTAGTTCAATCTTGTTATATCAACTTTCAACAATAAAAAATATGTTAGATGACGAGGTTCTGGTAATCCAGTCACCACGACTTTTTAGTATACGTTTCGACGAGAAGATCTTTATCAAGTAAACAACAAAAGATATGTTAATAAGACTATCGATGCAGAAGACACAGTTTTATAATAGTATAGACAAACAAAATAGCGTATGTTGGAAGATAGCATTCCATGATTATTTTCAAAATTAATATGAAATAATAGCAAAGAAAATAACTACTGACGAAGAAAAATATATATAGGTATATTAATGAAGCGTATTGAGAAAATATTAAGCCCAACAAAAAAATACTGGACTAATGGCTACATCCTGAATAATAGTATGTGCAACCATTATTTTTGTATTGATATGCAACACTGCGTTTGAAAAAAACATAAAGGAAATACAAATCAAATAGGCGCATTTAAGAGTTAGCGAGTAAAGAGTCAGCGAGACAGTCATTTAGTGTGCTCCATCAGGGCAAAAGACTTACAGCCAACTTTCAATGCGTAGACAGCACTTGGTGATGTAGTTTATGCTTGTGAGATCCACACATATCGTGCATGTGTGTGTATGTATGTGTGTATTTTTTCTCTCTCGTCAATTTCTATTTTCTATCATTGCTGGATGTCAGTCTGACTTTTATGTCTGTTTAATATGCGTCCTTATTTTATAGCTGGCCTTTGGTTTATTTATCGGCTGTATTTATCAGCTGGCCTTTATTATTTATCGGTTGTATGCGAAAGGATACCAAAAAGATCACCAATGTTGCCATCCTGGCAGAAAACCACACTATTTTGGTCATATCAAACTCCATGACAACCTATAGAAGATCAGAATGGAGGGGATGATGCCAGAGAGACGAACATGAGTCAGACCACGAAGAACATGGACACAAGATATCAAAGACCACCTCAACATGAAAGTAGCAGAAGCAAGTTTCACAAGGCTGTGATGACAGCTACATCCTGTTCAACATATGCTACCTGATGATTATGACGGAATCATATGCCCACATATTCCAAATATGTAATATTAGGCTTGATTTTAAAAATTGATGCACAATAATTCGAATCATAATGACCAATGAAAACACGAGAATAGTCAAATGAGAAGGCTTGATTTCACAGTAGGCATTATATTGTAGACCAAGGTTCGGCAACCTATGGCACGCGTGCCACACTTGGCACGCCAAGCAATTTCAAATGGCACGTAGACTTTTCACATCTGATGAATCTGGACTCTTCACATTCTTCTTGATATGTGATGTTGACACTCTGCATAATTTGAAACCTTCAGTTGGCACACAGATAGCAAAAGGTTGCCGACACCTGTTATAGTCTATCATCGGTTATGTGTCTAATTATTGTTATTATTATTATATTATTTCCTTATTTGCATACAATTTTGTCTGTTCATTGTTTTAGTGTACTTGTTAGCAGACCTGTTTTACTGTATACCTAGAATGTTTGTCGAACGTCGAAAAGCTGATTTAGTGTATTTATTGAAAATAAAGCTGCATTTTAACCCATGTTTTCTGATTGTTGTTTACCATAAGGTACATGGTTTTATTGCAGTCCTACACACATTCAAATTGTGTTTGATTATGTTTATTCATTTCCTTTTATTAAAAAAAAAATTAATTGTAGCGTACCCTATTCAGGTATCAACCCAGAATTTTTTTGGCTCTAGTGATTTTCTAGATAATATAAAATACAAATACGTTCAGTAGTTTGCCATTGCTTCCTGAACGATCCGGTTTTCGTTGTATAGTTGTTCAAAATTCCTCCATTCTGCACTGCCTCCCTTCTGAAACCATAATGATGCTGAAATTGATGTGGCTACTTCTGTCAGTAATGATTTACACTCATCCATCAAGGTTCTACGTAAACACTACAGAACTCGCTTCTTCCCAACACTTGTCAGAAACATGACGGGCGGCCAGCCACTTATCAATGTTGTCCTATAGCAAAGCATTAATTTTAGTGTAAGATCGTTGCTTTGTAACTGGAGACTGGGGCTGTTTTATCGCAGAGATGTTACACTCAATCCATTAAACACCAGCAAAAAATGTATTCCTGTTATTTCTTGTATGTAGTCTATTCAGGCTATGTGTGTGCAAGCTGTATTATTAATATTATATTTATGTGTTTAACCTTTTCGTATTTGATACGGTTTTATTTAACATACTCTCGTGTTTAGGCCTGTGGTTGACAAATACAGCCACTGGCCAAATTCGACTCACCAGGCTGATCTAAAAGTAATATCTGTTCTGGTTCCAGAAATAATAAAACATTACTTGGTGCTGCAGAAATAAGAAAACATTACATGGAGCTCCAGAAATAAGAAAACATTACTCGGAGCTCCAGAAATAAGAAAATATTACTTGGAGCTCCAGAAATAAGAAAATATTACTTGGAGCTCCAGAAATAAGAAAATATTACTTGGAGCTCCAGAAATAAGAAAACATTACTTGGAGCTCCAGAAATTTAAAAATAAACAATATTTAGAACTGCAAAAAATAAGAAAACATTACTGTGAGCTTCAAATGACTAAAAAAATACTGTGTTTGGCCTCATACCTCATTTAGGAATAAAGCTCAGTCCGGCTCGCCTATTCAAAAAATAATGTCTATCTCTGGTTTATCTACGAGTTCGTTGCAAAATGAATCAGACACTGAATAACTGCAAGGACCTTTGTTATACGTTCGTGTCTATTGTGTTATAGTCTGTACCTCATAAACATTACGTAAGTCGCTGGACCTTTGCTCAATACCGACATCCATGCACCTCTATCTTTTGGCTATATTCTCCCAGCTATTGTGGTCAATAAAACTAAGGTTTTTTTTTATTGAAGCCTTGTATACATCTCTGTATGTCAGAAGTATTTATTTTCAATAACAAAAAACATAATAATAGATCAGAATCACGCCTTCATATTTACTTTCCCACATTTTTTGGTAACAGTTCCCTGGTGTATAAATGAGTCGTTTGTGATGCCAAAAAACGTGTCAACAAATTGACAATTTAGACCTAGATGTAGAGGTAGTCCAACACTCCTTATTCGTCTCTTGTGCCTCCATCATAAGTCTTTTCCTTCTTCTTCGGCGTTCATTCTCAATCTCCCTTACAGCTGGACAATGGTCCTACTATATTTCCAGCACGATATATTCCAGAGAATGGAAATGCGTTGTGCCACCTTTGTATTTGCGCCTATGGCCCGACACATCCGTTTTCGGCGGGCATAATAAGTGATTATTACCATTGTCTACATTCATTTTTTTTTAAATTTCAGTTAAAGTTAATGGCCGGTCCAGTTAAGTCGGTAACTAATTAAGTTATATTCTTTAGTTCATAACAAAATAAGCCCTATGCATCTCACAAAAGTCCATACACGCTGGGCATGGTATGATCTTTATTATCTTTGAGATTTAAATCATGGTATGATCACTTTAGATAAGTAGTGGAAAAAATGCGGTTCTAGAACTAAATCCGAAACGGCAAGCTATTTTATTTATTTATTTATTTATTTATTTTGCTGGACCGCCAAAAGGTATTATATGCGCTGGCCTCATCCAGAACTTTAAAAAACGATATCATCAAGTCGTGGCAGAAGTGCATCATATACGTCTGGGTCAACTAGCTCATCATTCTTCCGTCAGATCTGTTAACCCATCTACACTCATGGCACACCTAGCATTTCTCCCCAGTTAGAACTCTCACAGAAGGACAAACGTGCAATGTTCGCTGGCTGTACTCCGGTGTCCGTGAGAGCCATTTGACAGAAGACAACAGTAAGAAATCCAGGTAAAGCATGAGGAGCCCGTAACACATGAGTGGTTCTTGTGTTATACGTCATGATTTGACATGGGATTTTTTGCGTCATGTGTACTAATTGAGTTTTGTTTATACTTTTCAGTGTATACTTCAACTTTTAGAATTAATAAGCCCGGGTGTGTAACGATTTTGTTTCAGGTAATGACCTGTAGAATGACTCCGCAATTAACCGTGAACACCTTTCACGGTTCAGGAAAACATGGAGGTGTTGGGGAAAAATATCTTTTTAATATGCAAACATAGATTATAATCTGAAAAACAAAACCTTTAATACCGATCATATATCGCCTGGCACTTAATTCGTTATATGTCAGAGTAAGTAAAACTGCTATAGGCGACGAGATATACGCCAAGATATCAGAAATCTATAGTAGATAACATGATGGCTGCATCTAGTGTTGTAAATATCAACTGTAAATTGTATTATTTCTAGATGATTCTTAATTATGACTAGTCGTGTTTTGGCTAGCCTAGTCTTGTTTTACATATTGCGTGCAATAGTATATATCCCAGGAATATCAGTGGGAGGACATAACATAAATAATTTGAGATATGCGGATGACACTGTTCTGATTGCAAAAAGTGAGGAAGACCTTCAAAATTTAATTAAAGTAGTAGTCACAGAAAGTAAAGAGAAAGGCCTCTTCCTAAATATCAAGAAAACAGAAGTAATGGTTATTTCAAAGAAACAAAATAGCACACCTTGCAAGATCATAGTGAATGATATAGTATTAAAACAGATCCACCAATTCAAATATCTAGGTACAATGATTACAGCAGATGGAAGAAATTCAAAAGAAATAAGATGCAGAATAGGACAGGCAAAAACAACATTCAGAAAAATGAAAAATATACTGTGTAATATGACCTTGTCATTAGAGGTGAGAAAGTTCTACAGTGCTATATAACCCCTATACTAACATATGGATGCGAGTCTTGGACAATAAACAAACTGTAAAGTGGGAGATTGGAGGCAACAGAGATGTGGTTCTACAGAAGAATGCTGAGAATAACATGGACTGCCAGAAAAACTAATGTAGAGGTGTTGAAAGAGTTAAATGCGAAACGGACCTTAATGAACAATATAAGAAAAAGGCAATCTTCTTTTTTTGGCCACTTCATGAGACAGGCAGGTTTAGAGAACATAATCACAACAGGCAAGATTGAAGGCACCAAAGACAGAGGGCGACAACGTGAGAAAATATTAGACAGTTTGACAACCTGGCACGGCAAGGAAACAACAACGACTTTGATACATAATACTGTGGACAGAGAGCCGTGGAGAGCCATGACCGCCTACGCCACCCGGCATGGCACCTGATGATGATGAGTCTTGTTTGACTTTATCCTGGAAATTGCTTATGTTATACAATCAAATGTCGCCTGGGAATTTCAAGTTTTCTTACGTCACTTATGATGTGGTCTGCGTCAATAATCTTCGGTCTTCCGGTTGCACCAATATGGCGGCGCAGTCAGAACGTTTAGGAAGTTAAGTACGTTCTTCATATTGAAATAAAAAGCTAATCTCCAGGAAGTCCCCTGAAAACCAGCTTTCACGTAGGTATCATAAGACACTTCCCCACCGTTGATGTTGAGAAGCGTCGGCCGACGAGGCTTGAAAGAGGTTTTTACTCTACACAGTTGAATCCATGCACCATACGGAAAGCGATCAAAATATAGTTCAGAGCTCAGACAAATATAAACAACAGGTATCAATTAACCATGAACATATACTATAGGGTTGTCCCATTTTTCGCTGTTCAGATAACGATAATCAGGACCACATGAACTTATCTGCAAAGCAAGTTGTAGGGAATCCAAGATGACATAATACAAACCGCTCTACACATGATCAATATCGGACTGGATGTTTAATCATTGATCGAAGAAGATGAATAGAAGAAATCTTGGCTGATGAGGACTGATTTAATTTGTCTTATTTGGGCCATTTGCATATACTTTGTCTGCCGTCAATAAAAAACACAATTCAATCAACGATTAACAAACGGATTTCAGCATTACGGCTCTAATAATCTGGGGAAGGATGTGATATGTCGTTGGCAGCATTTGCCATCAATGACTTATCGATCAAAGCAGAATGTTTTGGCTGTAATGACATTCAAGACAATACTTTATACGTTTAGTATGTTATCGGTGCTTTCTGATCGGTCCGAGTGACCAGTTACCTGCGACGAGGTATGAACTTGGGTATCGTCACCGTCCGAAACGCTCCATGTATCATCCAGCCACGGAGCCGAACTGTGATATGTATCGTGAATGAAATCTCAGACATCTAGATATAAACAAATAATTTGACTGTCTGGAATAGGAAACATGCGAGCAGAATCAAAACTCACCTTTAAACGTCATGTGTTGTTTGTTTTTTTTGTATTTTTTTTTGGAGGGGGGTGGGGGGATTTAATTTCTTTTTAAATTTTTTTATTTTCGTTGGTCGAAATTGACAGGTGACACAAAGTTTACATATAGTGACCAATGAAAAGCCAAGCAATAATCAAAATCGTTACGTATGAAAACTTGTTTGTTTCTGCTTACAGCTCTTCTATTGGCGAGAGTCACTCAAGAACAAACTACTTGATTTGCTTTGTCTAGTAGCAAGCAGTTGTAAACAATAAACATTCCTTTCACTAAAACATTTTCTAGCTATGCCTGTTGGCTAATTAGAAAACAACCTTCTTAATTACACGTTACTTTTCCTGTGATTTCCATTGTTCACTTTATGTCGACAGCCAATGAAAATCACGATAAAAGTCAAAAGTCATATTATAACGCTGTTTTCCAATTAGCCATCATGTCTTATATTGCTTGCGGTCTATTTTATATTGACGATTGGTCGCGAACTGATTCAGCGTATTCTTTCCGGAATGTAGTCTTCCTTATGAGTCTCCTGAGATCCCCGAGGTCTGTGGCAAGTTGTCCCGCCTCTTCTATGGACATATACAGGAATTCCTGAATATCTATTGTCCAACGATATGTTGGTCGACCTTTGTCTCTACCCAATTCTATCATCGCACGCCACCACCCCCCCCCACCCCAACAACACTCTGTCCATGCCATCGTGTCTCTTACCTTGGCCGATAAAACAATTTCCTTCTAAATATGGTGTTTAAAAGCCAGCCGCCTTGTACGTCGATTTTGCTTAGCCCGTCCTGGTTGGTCTCCCTGCTGTCCATGATATTCTCAGGACTCTTCTATGGCATTTCATTTCAAAACCCTCTATTCTCGTGGCTGTAGTTTTATTTATTGTCCTTGTTTCTGAGCCATAGGTCGCGACTGGAAACACTCATGTGCGTTACACACATACCTAAGTTCCCGCATTTGCACCGTGTCACAATTTTTTTTCGTTGTTTTAATTTGAACATCGCTATTGCTGTTCTCCTGCTGATCTCGACTGTACAGTCTCCTGTATTGTATATGTTAGCTCCTAAATATTCGCAATTTGTCACTTCTTCTACAACGCTGTTATCAATATTAATTCTAGGTCTTGTTTTCACTTTGTTAGTTGTCATTACTTATGTATTTTTCATATTTAGAAACAGGTTTTGTTGGCTAAATCTTTTGTGTTGATTTTATTATGTGTCCGTTAGCCTTTCTCATTGGATGTTAATAAAACTGTGTCGTCTCCTTGTCTAATTTCTGGGATTAGTAGACCTCCGATGTTTATGAGTCCGAATTAGTTTTTTGTGTTTCACATTTCTCATTATGTTCTCTGCGTTATATGTTAAACAGCTATGGAGACAATATACACCCTTGTCTACTCCTTTTTGTGCTTTAAACCACTCTAATGAGTGGTTTAAACCACTCTAATGAGTGGTTTAAACCACCCTTCCACTTTTACGGCGACTTCTCGAATTTTCTACTCAATAACAGTACTGAATAATAGAACTAATAGTACTGTAATGTAAATCCCGGCATTGTTTGTTTACAACCGCCTGCTACTGTGACGTAGGTATTCTCATCGTTAGTCATTGCTTATGTCTATATGCCCGTGGTTAAATTTTCAGTTTATTTTAATATCCTAGAAACAAGACTTCAGCTCACGGCGACGTTTGCTAGACATTAGATGGTAGATGGCATTTATCAGCATCAATCACATACTGTCTATAACACAGGTCAAAGAAGAGACATAGTTTAGTCTATTTGGTTTTTAGACCTGTTTCTGAGCAAGAGCTTCATCGATCATAATTCCTGGGAATCAAACAACAAACAATGCATTTGTTTTGGACATATTGTGCAAGTAAAATAATGATTATAAAATAATGATTATAAAATAACGATTTGGATTTCTGACATAAATGCATATTTTACTACGGAATTTAATCTCCCCCCCCCCCTCCCAACTTTTGTCGACGTTTTTAGGCACCACATAATTATTGCAGGTCGAACGACCAAACGTGCCATAGTCCGAATAGAAATTTTGATTCAACCCACCGACTCCTAACAGCAAAAACAGAAGGGAGAAAAAAGATAGTAGAAAGAAACAGTACAGTTCTTACTTGTTCTCTTACGAGGAGTAATTGGTTTTTTTTTTTTTTTTTTAAAGAGGATGTTTTGTTGAGGATGGGGGCGCCCGCACGTATTGCCATGTACATCTAAATATATTACAGGGACTAAGCATGCGGCACACCTTAGGTGGATGGCAATTTTTCTACTGGAGCTCCCGTCTTGAACCAATTTAGTATAATTATAAAACAAGTACTTCTGCAGTCTAATGTTGCACACTGATCGCATACAGTATCACATACCTTGGTATAAAACTATCATATTTTTGTTCCCGGACACGCGGGCGTGGAGGGAAACGTACAGGCCGACCTGGTAACACACCTACCTATTTGTTTATATCTTGACATTTGCCCAGTGTTACCCCAGCCACCTACTTTCTGTTTAGGGTTGTTACCCTACACTGGAAGATTTATACCTTAGCCGACCAATTAGCTAGTCTCGCCACCACAACAGACGGTCAGCCTATGGACCGAGCAGACATAATCATTGCTCTTCGTGAGTCCTCATGATCAGAGAATTTTGAATGAATGAGCATGAGTCAAAATCGAGAATGCGAGAATTGGAAGTAAGGATTCCGTGACCCGTTGAGAACCCCTGAAAAGATTTAAAAAAGAGCAGTGAACCAACATAGAACCGGAACCATCAGCCGTTATACCCTGAGAGATTTACTGAAGCGGATATCTGAGCACCCATGGGTGTGTCCGGTGTGTTAAGGGGTTAATCAACATACCTAATAATATCTCGGTATATCCTAATGTGTCTACTCATTTCATTGGATGGCGACATAAGGTATAAATGATCAAATGAAAAGCGACAAATGATCTGTCGCTTTAGTCAAAATGAGTGACGTTGTGCGAGATCAGCACGAACGGCTGTCCTGAAGAACTGCTTGGTAAATAATGTATTTTATAATAAATAACGCTAGGTAAATAATGTAATAATATAAAATGCAGCAACATTGTTGATTTGTATGTGTTATTTATGTTTAAAAGTAGACCGAATTTGTCCTTGTAGCACTTATGCCTCTTGTTACGTTCTGATATTAAAGTGTTTGTGGTTCTCGAGTAATTTACATATCTATTACAGTGTATGTTGTTGTTGTATGTGTGTCATACGACCGGTCTATGTTTATAGTAGCTTGGAAATATAGGCGTTGAAAGTTTTGACTAAAATCGCATATTTTTTATCGATGCGATGTGGTCAAATTGTGGTCGAAAACGTGTTGTATCAAGTTGCAAGGCAAGTAGGTACCATCTGAACGGACCTGGTTCAAATCCAGTTTAATGTATTATGATTTTTCTTAAATAATGTAAAATTCCTGCTATTTTTGGTAACAGCCGACCTTTCTATGTGTGTTGTCCTTGCATGTATTTTGATGTCTATGGTACTGTGCACAAATAAATAGAACTCAAATGGAGGCCACGGGGGAAATATGTTGAGAACCCCTGGTCTAGAGAATTTATAACACCCACTGAAAAAAAAATATTTTGTAATACAAATTTGAGAAACGTTAAAATCCTGTCCATGTTTTATGTCAATACAAAAATTTGAAACAGTAATACATAATAAAAAGGCATATTTGTAAATAATTAAGTTTCTGGTGTCGTTCCCCCCGAGGCCCCATATTATGGAACAAGAATAGGACAACCTACACCTCGATATACATATCAAGAAATTGGAATAATGAGAGGATTAGAAGAGCATAATAACGCTACCATACTGAGCGTTATGTAATATGTAATATAATAATAAGACTAGCTGTGTTGATTCTCACTCGTCACAAATGGAAGTGTAGTTCGGTGTCTCGGCATTCTTCATCTGGAATAGGTGGAGTCATTAATGTATGTGTTAATTAGACATCACAGCGTAGCGAGGTGAGGCTTTCCTGATACAACACTGCGACAGGATTTGCAATACGACAGTGAGAACTCAAGTCGCTCGTAGTAAATGGAAGGTTTCCCTGAGAAAATATATAGCCAAGGCAAACCTCGAGGCTGACCACAAAAACGATGGACCGCTGAAATAAAAGAGGCGACACATTCCACAATATACTCAGCACACAAGAGGGCCTTCTCCAGAAAACTCTTCTACCACTGATGCCGAAAGGCAACAAAGTGGGAAAGTCAGCGCAAAAGACTCTGCATACCCCTCGTTTGTTCTTATCCATCTGGATAAGTGTAGAAAAATCATGCATAGACCATACGTTAATGTTGTGAATCCAATACTTTTCCACCTCTTCTTCTTCCCTCAAACTGTTCCTTGCTAAATAGTTTTAGAAAGTGAGTCGTTTCTGGCTATAGATCAGAAAGAATAATGTTTACATCGTTTCATTACTGCTCTTGGTAATTTGCAAGTTTGTTTATTTGCTACCGTATAAGAATATATATATATATATATATATATATATATATATATATATATATATATATATATATATATATATATATATATATATATATATATATATATATATATATATATATATATATATATATATATATATATATATATATATATATATATATATATATATATATATATATATATATATATATATATATATATATATATATATATATATATATATATATATATATATATATATATATATATATATATATATATATATATATATATATATATATATATAAGTGAGTTTTTAATAAATATCTGTTGCAAGTATGTTCAAAATGTGATTCTAAACGAAACGCTAACACCGAGAGATCACATGAAATTATTATTCTGTCTCATGTGAAAGCACATTCAGTAGTTGTAGTCCCGCCATATGATAGAGTGATGAATCCAAGATTGTGCTTCTTGTTTCCTTAATCAAACACAACACCACAAGACGAATTAATTAGAAACAAAAGATTGCTGTTGTGCTTCATTGTTTGAAAATTGTGAAGTTATGGAGTGATTGAGATAAGTGAACATTTCTGGGGAAAAAACACTAAAACTTTAACACAAACGAAGAAATGACCTGGTTTTTTTTAGGTAAATCCCCCTTAATGATGGCGTATCTGCGGCCCTGATTGGGGGATCGTTGGTCTATACGAAGGGACGATGTTTCCGATAAGAGTTTGAGAAACACTGTTTTGATTCATATATATGTGATCCTGTGATACAGGGCCAGGAGTAGGCGTCCTTATTTATTTATTACTTTGAATATGACTCAAAGCAGGTTCTAACAATAAGAAAACGGTGGACGTATAACTGAGATGTACTTATAATGAGTGAAAACAGACTGTCACTACAAGCATTAAAATGGGTACCAGATGGCAACAGAAAAAGAGGAAGAACAAGATAATCTCTTCACTGAACAGCCAGCAAAGAGGGTCCGACTATGAGTTTCAACAACAAGTAAGAATTACACACAGTAGCATCACATCGCTCGAATGCGAGAGCTCTGGTTTCTGCCCTATGCACCGTGTTCTACGCTGAAGGAACATAGATAAATGTCGTGATAGGGAACCATACAATCTGTTCCCGCCCCTTTCCCCCGATTCTACAAAGTTGAATATGTAACTATGTATGAAAGAGTACCGACGTCTATCTGTTGGCTGACTGGTTGTTGATCCAGTTTTACATGGGCTCATGCTTTTTGACCAATCTGACAAACGGGTGGGGGGGGGGGGTGTAGCTGTCAGGGACTGACAAGGGATTGAGTGTACGCTCGTTACCCCCAGAAGACGTAAGTATGATGATTATCACCACTTCTGTTGCTAGATCTTATCAAGTCTGTAGTACTACTCTTGATGTCTAGCATAACTTGTTCATTGCCAACTGTTGTATGTTTGTTAATAATAAGGAGACAGCATGACGCAAGAAAGGTGGCGAGTGTTACTGGAGGACAAATGGGAGGGTCATGCTGTGTTATTGCCATGATAACCTTGGAAATTGTATCACAATAAATGTCTGAACATGTACAGTGGCAGTATATTGAATAAGTGTATGCAGTATAATAGAAATATGTGAAAGTGTACGTATAAATAATAGAAATATGTGAAAGTGTACGTATAAATAATAGAAATATGTGAAAGTGTACGTATAAATAATAGAAATATGTGAAAGTGTACGTATAAATAATAGAAATATGTGAAAGTGTACGCAGTATAATAGAAATATGTGAAAGTGTACGTATAAATAATAGAAATATGTGAAAGTGTACATATAAATAATAGAAATATGTGAAAGTGTACGGATAAATAATAGAAATATGTGAAAGTGTACGTATAAATAATAGAAATATGTGAAAGTGTACGTATAAATAATAGAAATATGTGAAAGTGTACGTAGTATAACAGAAATGTATGATTGTACACAGTAGAATAGAAATGTGTGTTCTCAATACCTCTAAACAACGTTAACAACAGAACAGATCCGATTAAAAACACCAGATGGACACTCATTAAGACACCTAACACCAATCTATCTCCTCGCACGCAGTAATTGCATCCATAATAACAATACCACTAGTCAGGGTTGCCAGATAGTTGTAACTGTTTTGGCAAATAATGGCTAAATTTTAAAATTGTGTAAACTACTAAAAATATGCTGAATTTTCTAGAATATTGCTGTTCTATAAACTTGTATTACCTCTCTCTAATTATCTGCATTCATTTGTTATACATTTTGTGGCGCATGGTCGAGAGGTTAGTGCGTTGGTCTGACTCCCGTAAGGTCCAGAAATTCGATCCTCGGTAAGAACTGGGTTTGTTTCTGTCGTAGTGTAAAAAATGTTAATGCATCCTGAACACGACGTGGCGACGTTTTCCCGTAACTCCCTAACGGGAAAAATACGGTATGACAGTTTATATTCATTGCACTGTAAGAGATTTACGTTGTTGCTAACCTAATTTTAGTTCTTCTTATGTTATTTTGTGAGTCTGAGCTTTCTCTTGACACTAAAGCAATTATTGTTTCTAAATCTATTGCTTCTTTTCTCCCACTAAAATGTCTGCTATTGTTGGTTGCTATATCTGGTATCACTATAGTAACAAATATCCCACTAAAATGTCTGCTATTGTTGGTTGCTATATCTGGTATCACTATAGTAACAAATATCCCACTGAAATATCTGCTATTGTTGGTTGCTATATCAAGTATCACTATAGTAACAAATATCCCACTAAAATGTCTGCTATTGTTGGTTGCTATATCAAGTATCACTATAGTAACAAATATCCCACTAAAATATCTGCTATTGTTGGTTGCTATATCAAGTATCACTATAGTAACAAATATCCCACTAAAATATCTGCTATTGTTGGTTGCTATATCAAGTATCACTATAGTAACAAATCTCCCACTTAGACATCATCCTGAGAAAAGTATTACCAGTTACCTGTTTGAGACATGTACTCTTCTTTCTACGCGTATACATGAGTACAGTAGACAATGTTTATTAATTAGTTAACATCCACAAAATAATCGGCCACATATGTTGTAGCCAAACTTAAACAAGAAATTATGCGAAAGTAGATATGTTTTTAAAAAAATGGTCAAAAATGGTTTAAATAAATTTCATGATCAGTAGCCTTTAAAAATGGCCAAATTTAAGAAATGTGGCTGTAAAATGGCAACACTGCAGTCCTGACCCAAAGCTTAAAGTGCACTTAGTTAAAATCAGATATTTTCATACTACCACAGATTTTTGCATCATCCGCTATTTTAGTACACTCTAAAAGCAGTCAATTCAATCTATTTAGTGCTGTTTGAGTGATGTTAACACTGTATTTTATGTTCTCCGGAAAATGCGCAAAAATGAACACTGTCTGCCATTCGACAAGCTGAAATAGTGACATTACATGTAGAATGTTACATAAGCGTATTGAGTGTGCAGTATCAAGACCGCGAATAACCGGGTACCAATAGGACATTATTTTTTCTAACCGAAAGAGAAGTGGTTGTCGTCCTAGAAAAACAACCCCTAGAAACGACCGGGTAATCAAATTCATCATCTCACACACTTCAACACTTTCATGTAAGAATACATGATCTGATTGGCTATCGAGAGGTGTTGATGTGTATTTGTGTCTGTGTAACACAGATGACTGCATTAGTTTGGACTAAAATCACACAAACTTGTCGGAAAACCAAGATTAAGACCGGAAACGGAACATAAGCGGCTGAGATGTTCTCTGAAGTATGAACATTGAACTGAAGATCGGTGGAGAAATGTTATGTTGTTTGATGAATCATCATTTCACTAGTTTGCAGTACATTGACAACATAAAAGAAGACATCAAAGTCTATTGTCTATTCCCAGTGAATGATTGTCTATTGTCTATTCCCAGTGAATGATTGTCTATTGTCTATTCCCAGTGGATGATTGTTGATCGCATTCACACTTGCCGTTAAGCGTAGGGGTGGTAGCTTAAGCTGTCGTTTCAAGGCCAGATGTGTCGCCGAGGTTGCATTTAGTCCATGTTTGTTCAAGGTTATCTTGATGTTTTCTATCCACCGTTTTCTTGTCTACCTTTGGCTTTACGCCCGGATATTCTTGTATTATATGCTGTTATTGGTATTTGGTTCGGCTTCATTCTCAAAAGGTGACCGAACCATTTTACTTGCTGTCTCTCAATATGTTCGATACATGATATTATACCAACTCTTTTCCTAATTTCTTCATTTCTTATTTTATCTAGTTTGGTAACCTTTGCAGCTTTTCGCAGACACTTCATCAAAAGTGAAGAGATGTAATGAAATATACAATACAGACACTGAAACACCCACCAAGACTGCTGATTTATATCTCGGACCTGGAGCGACTATGAGTGGTCAAAAGTACATGGTACTGCTGAAGGACAAACAGATGATACAAAACACTCTGATTTCTATCTTCTGTGACTTCGCTGATTATCATGATTTTGTATTTTGTATGTTCATATTCTTTACTTTATTTATCGATTTGCTCTATTAGTCTTTGTAGTTCATGCTCACTTTCTGCGTTCACTAATATCCTTCACAGAGGATATTAAACAAGCACAAACTGAAACGTGAATATTACATGGAAATTTTCGTTCTGGTAACTTTTGCGCCATTTGTTATGCGGAAAAGTGTTGTTGGTTTTAAACTTTTAGCCACGACTGTAGTATCAGACCATGAGGTAACAAAAAATATGTAAAAGTTAATATACTTTTCTATACTGTTCACACAAAAAAAGAAGCGCAACTTTTTAAAAATTTACTTTTATAAAATATATTCACTGATTGGACATCATTCAAACTATTGACTGTGTCCACCTGGTCTTAATGTCTGGTCGTTACCTGAATTGTACTCACCTCATGATTCGTGAGGTCATGAAAGAGTCACGGTCAAAATAATATTTTTGGCAATAACTCGTGAAAGCTTCATGAGAATCCCGTGAAACTTAAAGAATACAAAACTATTTGACCATTTTATTGAATGTCTATAAGAGATTAACGGTCCTGGAATAAATTCAGGGGACAAGTCAACGCGCAAGTATAGTTCATCCCACTACAGAACAACCATACATCATCATTGGATGATTACAGACTGGACAATCACAAAGTGTGGTGGCCATACAATGTAATGTGGTTAGAAGCACCATTAGTCGCCTTTGGAGACGATTTCAATAAACTGTCTCTGTGGCAGACCGGCCACGTAGTGGAAGACCCAGAGTCACAACTTCTGCCGAAGACCGCTTCATACTGTTGCGTCACGGTAAGCCGAAATAGGGAACCCCATCGGTATGCAGTTTCTATCTCGGCTTATACGAGAATGGATTTTTTTCTTTGGATACTTTCCATGTACTTTGTATCGCTCGCCAATAAAAATCACTCGTCAATCTAACGTCAATTTAACTGATGTGGCCAATTGTAAAACCCTAGATAACTGAAGACAAGCTGTACTTTAACGCAGTATTCAACAAACGAAATACATAATATATTTAAATATGAAAAAAGTGACATAATGCACTGAAATGTCAGGATGTGTAGACAGCGATATGAGAACAGGTGAAAATATTAATGTGATATCCTATAAAGAAAACCATTACCTAAAACAAATAATAATCTAGAAATTTGAATCAAGAAAAACAATGTCAGCAATTTGCTGAACCTCGAACATGTCATGTCACCTTCACTGAAACGTGTAATTAATGGACGCCATTTAACGAGGTTGAAATCATGATTCTGCCTGCAATTCTAAAAGTTGTTATGGGAAAGAAGAGCAGGGACAAGGAGACTGGGAGGAAAGATGAAGTATTTAATTAATTAATAATCGGAGAGGTGAGCGCCAACTGTTCTGATAATCAATATTTATGTTCATACAATAAATATATTCAAATAAACGCATAATGCATACATTATTACACTCGTGTATTGCTGAAACCGAAATTGTGGCTTTAATATGAATACTGTCAACTACAATGCATGTTGCAAGAGCCGACTAAGGAGATTTTAGGTGGAGCTGGATGTCTAATTCCGTAGGTCAAGGTGATCCAAAAGCAATATTGAAGTCGGGTGTGTCCGGTTGAAAGACGCATATATTGCATTTAGGTAAGATGTAAATCACGGCATTTTTTTCTCCGCACTACATTCTGTTTATCAGAATAATATTGCCTCCCAAACCGCGTCCATTGCAAGCATCCTTGAGCAAGCAATGATTGCATACGCTTGCAAAGGACTCTGCTCCTCAGCATCATGTGCATTTGAATCAGTCGCGCGTTTATGGGCTTATTTGCGTGTTCTTGTAGTGGATTTCAGTAGACAGGGGCTATAAATGTGAGTCACCGCACTAGGGATTCTTTCATTGGTATTATGTCTTAGTTTCCATTTTCATGTCATAAGCTCTTAGAGTTTGGGAACATTAGACCAAACCATTCCATTCGTTCTTTTTTCTATCTGATAATCGCGCATGTTGATGGTATAGTGGGGGGGGGTGTGGTCAAGTAATTACCCCTGACACCTGCCATTCATGTCGTAGGAGGCGACTTAGAGGCTTGGGCGCGGGGTTGACAACCCCACTGTCTGATCTCAGATGAAGTCTGCTGAAGATCCATGCCTGGGCTGCCGGTACCCACGCTTGGACTGCTGGGATAGTATAAACTCATTTATATGTTGCATATTTCGGAGGTACAAGACATATGAATGTGCAGTAGAATAATTGTCACATTCCATTTACTCAGTTTGTAGCATATTTAGAGGTTGCAAGAAAGTCATAGCAAAGTCCCATCTGACAGTAGCAACTGTCCAATTTGTGGCATTGCATCCAACAGCCACATTGAACCATACAGTTGTCATACAGATTTATACAGATTTGCAAAAGAATTGAAAAACCTCAAAAACTGATAACAGAGAAACTGAAAGTGAAACTTCATTCCATGAGATAAGAAACACAAGTGTAACACTAGTACTCTCTCGGGGCTCTACCATCATCATCATTTCTAAAGAAAGTTATTGTCCTCACGAAATGCATGATACTTTCATTAATTGCGTGTCTTCTTGTTTCACTGTATTCAATTTTTACCACCCACCCCCTTTTTTCCTCAACATCCCCCTCCGCCCCAATGTTCTCTAGTCGCCTTACACAAACGAGGTTATAGTTTACACACACACACAAATTTCTAGCGGAATTGTATGCATATCTACAAAGGTTTTCGTAATTTTTGTATCAGAAACACCCGTTTAACACATGCCTTACACATGGTTGCCAGAATGGTAAATTTCACATTATTTTGGTCATTCTTTCAAAGCAAGAAGACATTATTTTTTTGTTTTTTTAAAATCATTACTGCGTGTTTTCCTGTTAAGGAGTGCAGGGAGGCTGTTACGGCTGTGGAAATAGAGACCGCTCTTTACCAAAGCTGTCGCCGCGACGTGTACAGGAAGAATTCTTTATTGCACCTCCAAACGGTAAAAATCATTGTCCCAACCGCGGATGGAACCCGAGACCTCAGGAATCTGAGGCCGGCGCTCCAAGAAGACATGTAACAGGCCATAATTTTTTTTTGAAGTTAAGTATTTCTTTTTACCCTTTTCTTATGCTACATGCGTTTGTATACACCAGCATATTAGTAGAACGCACCCTAGAGAATGGAATGATTTGTGTCATGGTTTCCAGCTTAGCTGCGTTATCTACGTTTTAGACCTGGCACATCCGGCTTCAGCATGGCTTCTTCGTCACTTTGACCCTCAAAAGAGTGGGGTAGCACACTCAACAACAAAAACCTTCTAGTCGCATCTTACGACATGCGTGGCAGATAAACTATGTTGCTTTGTTCCTCTTACGCGACCCGGCAATACATGTACGGTAACTTTTTGACCATTTAAATAAATTTGAAAATGTTAGAAAGTTGAATTATTTTGTTGCTATATTTTAGCGCAAATTTCACTAAACAATTTGAATTATATGGCAACCATGATCTTGCATTACTTTTTGGTGTCACAAAATCACACTTTGTTGCATTTGTTTCTCCTGTTCTCAGGCTGTTAACCAAATGTTGGGCATGTGCATGTCTTACATACTGGATGTGTTCTTTTTGATGAACTGTCTATTGTGAATTAGTTGTTTTTTGTATGTTATCTATAAATAAGTATTATCATCGAACCATCAGGGGAAGGAATGAGAGATCGACCAAAAGAGAAATTGAAAATTAGACCGACAAAGGGGATGGCGGATTACAATGAAAGGAATTGACCCCCTTCATAAGATTGAGAAATTGTAAATATCCATGCAAGGCGAGGCACACAACGAACCCTGGTGATGCCAAGGGACACATATATGTCTTCAATAAGGGTGGGAAAAATTAATTCGTCCATTTTCTTGCGTAATTCATTCATTTTCAAGAGAATTGTTTTGGACTTTTTTTTGTAAAGTCGTAGACATAGAAATGAAAAAGGGGAGGGGTTATCCTTGTGGCTAAATTTCTAGTAATAAAAATTATGTTTTGATTTCCTAGAATGTAGATCTCATTATTTACGTGCTTGGTAATGCCCGGCGTCGTTACAGGAAATGATTATTATTTGGGTACAATATCAAGTCTCGGTAGCGTGGTAGTTAGTGTACATATTTAATATCTCTGTGACTCAGGGTGCGAGTTGTACATTAGTGGGAATTTTTGTCGAATCAGCCTCAGTAAAGGATACTAAATCAATATGTTCGAATATAAATGATGGCACCACATCATCTCTAACTGAATTTAGTCGTAGACGACACGTGGCTAACATTTCGTTTCACCATTCAAGTGAAATATGTGCCCAATAATTGTACTTGATGACTACATTAAGATGTTAAGTGTTATATTTACAAAACACGAAATTCCTGTCATATTTTATCAATTTGAACATTTCCGTGTTATCATTGATACGAGTCCTGAAATTTGCAGCCCTTTTAACTTCCGGATCATCCTTCTAAATTGACACTTTTCGATGTTTCCAGTGCTTTTTAAAAGGTAAATTTATTTTAAAGGGTGGGTGCTTTTTAAAGGTTCCATGGCAGCAAATTGCTGTCGGGGATGAAGATAACTCTTCGTGTACTAAGACTCAGAAACTATTAGGTGGGGTGACCAGTTCTCTTCTTTGCTGGCTTTACCTCCCCTAACTACAGCTGAGTGGTCCTGTCAAGCAAGAAATCACAACCCCAAATGTCTTGTTTCTCCGGAAGTGGTTTCGAACCTGACACGCTGTAACAAGTGATAACAAGAAATCTCACTATCAACTATACTACCACGCTCCTCTTTTTGTGAATTTTATTGGTCATTTAATTATACTTTTTTTTCAAGCCATTGGAGCAACACTCTGGCCCTACTAATGAAAGTCACAACACAAAGTGACCAATGATCGTCATCAGTGTGACGTGTTCTTTACAGCACGTTTTCATTACTGCCAATCTGTAAGTCTTTCTTCTTTGTTCTGTGCAAGCTTCGCAGTCTCTTCCAGTGTCGTTTTCAGAAGTTTTTCGATAGCATTTGTTCATCGTAGTCTTGAGCTGCCACTTGTTCTCTTTCCTGGAGCGTTTTTCTGAATGATTAATCTTTCTAAACAATTATGTCTTTTTATATGTCCAAAATATGTCATCTTGCGGTTTTGTTTTTATTTTGTTGATAGTTTTAAGGAACCGTTCTTCTTCTACTTGAGGTTGCCTTTGCTAATTTTGACAGTCGACTACATGTATATAAATAGTGTCCAACGCAAATCACTACAATAATCAAAAACGAGCTGTGCTCGTTTAGTGTCAACCACTGTCATGTGGCTGAAAGACCTTTGCTTGCCTTTGTGATATCCTTATGAGCATGTTCCCGAAAGTCTAAACTGCGATCACATCCAACATTTAGATCAACCTCACAGACAATCATGACAGTTGAATTGAGACCCCCAACAATAGATCTTCGTACAAAATTAATTAAGGATACGTTACGTTTTTTATTGTCTTAAATTCGTTAGTCATTATTTATATACTTGGAGTCGCATGCCAAAAATAGACTCGGCGACTAACAATAAACAGGACAATAATAAAAACGTAATGAAGTCCTAATTATTTCGGTGTAGAGGTATTATTACAACTATAGACGACCATTGCTGACTATTAGGCGTGACAGCTATGGGTTAATGCCCTTCATAATGGGAAACACTACCTCGACCAATGTATCTTCTACAGCTTTAAGGAGCAAAACTGACAGTGGATATCTATGTGAAAGATTGTCTATCCCTATGTAGTGTTGTCATAGCTTCCACACTTGCCGGTGAATGTAGAAGTTTGTGAAGGAGATGTAGTCTGCGTTCCAGAGCCAGGTGTGTTGCTATGTTTGAGGTGTAAGCATGTTTATTCAGGATAGTCTTGATATTGTCTATCCACCTTGTCCAATGTTTGCCCTTGACTCTGTATCCTGATTCCATCTTGTTATAAGCTCTTTTGGGAAGGTGATCGTTCATCCTCATAAGATGTCCATTGTATCTGTTGTTTCCCTATATATTCGATGCATGATATGATACCTATTATCTTTCTTATGTTCTCACAGAACCAAAAAAGTATGGATTGATAATATCACAAGGAACTCACTGAGCATGCTAAGAAAGATTGAGAATGACTAGGCATATAGTCAGTGGTTGAAGTCGGTGAGGTAGTCTATCTGACAAGATTCCATTTCCTATCTGTGCTTGGACATGCTGGTGTCCGAGGACATGAATGTGCACAAATGCTACCTGGTATGGCGATTATGGAGACTAGACAAATAAAGGACAGAGCTGATGTCCTGAATTCACTTAGAAAGATAACTAAACAAAAGCGTTATGCTGATAACTAGAAGAGACTGGTAATCCAGCACAGAGTAGGTGTGATCAGTCGCTACACGCTGGGGCATTGATGTTTCTAATGTGATTTCCTGACGACCATGAAGATTATGAGTTTGATGATGATAAATATTATTTTAAAATTCATTTCCTCACATCATCATCCCTTTTCTTAAAATAATCACCAAAACCGCTTCCACCATGTAATCATCATTCATCCATGAATCATCTTCATGAATTATCATAATCATCATCTGAGCAACTAACACAGAAGAAGAAATATGCGCAATAGTAACTCAGGTTCATTGTTGAATGATATGTCCACATTTTTAACCAAACAAAGCAATACATTAACTAACGAAATACTTCAACAGGCAAGCAATTTGGAATGAAAATCAACATAGACAAAACAGAAGTAATGAATATTGCAAGAGAAAAGGAGAACATCAACATACAGATAAACAATAAACAACTAAAACAGGTAGATGAATTCAAATATCTGGGGAGCACATTGAGATATGACAATAAACAAGAAGCAGAAATAAACGCAAGATGTAATAAGGCCTGTCAGGTCATTGGCCAATTAACACCTTTAATAAGTAGCAAAAATAGTACACTAGAAAAACAGAAAGCGCTTTTCAACACCATTTTTTTTACCAACGTGGTGTTATCAGTGTCAAACGTGGACATTAGATTCTAGAACAATTCATAAGATTAACACCACTGAAATGAAATGTGTGAGACGTATGATTGGAGTTAGCTTTGAGAGACAAAATCAAAAATGAGGCACTAAGGAAACAATTAGAGATTAAGTCAACAATAGAATACATCCAGAAACAACAAGTCAAATTGCACGGCCACATAACCAGACAGAAAGAGCTAAGTATTATTCCAAAAAACACTTAACAAACGATACAAAAACAGTCGACCTATTGGACGCCCTCGTAAAAGGTGGATAGATCGTGTATTAGAGACACTCGGAAATATAACAGCGGAAGAGGCAAATAGAAGGGCAAAAGACCGTACACTCACTCTCCCCTCAGCACCGAAAGGTACAAGAGGATAGAAAGAAGAAGAACGAAATACTAATACGAAACTAACTGTCACTAAAGGCGCATACAACGCAGTACTCATTCGATACGCAGAGGCCCACTTTCTCTATCATCGCCTCTCATCGCTATCAGACTGCGTGTTTCTTTATTTATGTTATGTCCAAGTCACGGAAGTTGTATGAATGCAAGCTTAATATTTAAAAATTGGAATATGTATAAAAATTCCGTGTACTTAATTTCACATCTCCATACTTGGTGTCAGAATTTTGATCATGTTATAGCCATATGTCCAACATTTTGCCTAATTTTCGAATGTCACTGGACATGAAATTTATGTTTTGCTTATTTGCGTATTTTTTAAAATTCAATTTGCAAATATATTAAAACTTAGAAGTTTGGCCATATTTTACCTTAAATCTTAACCATAAACAATTTATATTATCTGGCAACCCTATAAAGCTGCCATAACATAAGACGATTTGTAGTAATATAAAGACTTGATACTACTTAACACGTAACTGTCATCTTTTGAGATTAATAACAGCGTCTACTCAATGAGTATACAACCTTCTACACTATTATTGAACATACGGTGGACCAGATGAAGGGGTGTTTGTCGTTCAATATATGTCGTGTTGTAACTGAATTTAAGACAGTGTATAAGCATGCTTCGACTGTCATCTACTCGGGTCTGGTGTGTTTACTGTTCCTGTTTTTGTGTTTAGTGATTGCCACAAAGTGTCAACATTTGACACTAAGAACCGTGAAGGTCTTGTTTCTTAGTGTCACAGCCGATTTTTTTTAGAAGCAAGCTTTTCTGTCTGGTTGTGGCGTTAAAATACAGACATTAAACGTGGGGGCGCTGACGGGAGTTAAAATAAATACTATTATAACGTCCGTGAGTTCCATCTTAGCGCACAAATATTTGACTTGTATTTGTTTTCTCAAGCTGTAACAAAGACCTAAAACTGCAGTCGTTTTCTATATTCTTCCTTCTACCTTTGTCTGCATTCAAATATCTTGCCTACCTCTGTTAACATTTTCCTCTTGTCTACTTTCATCAACTTTCTTGCATACCTCCGTCAACATTCTCCTCTTGTCTACTTTCATCAACTTTCTTGCATACCTCCGTCAACATTCTCCTATTGTCTACTTTCATCAACTTTCTTGCGTACCTCCGTCAACATTGTCCTCTTGTCTACTTTCATCAACTTTCTTGCGTATCTCCGTCAACATTCTCCTCTTGTCTACTTTCATCAACTTTCTTGCATACCTCCGTCAACATTCTCCTCTTGTATACTTTCATCAACTTTCTTGCATACCTCCGTCAACATTCTCCTCTTGTCTACTTTCATCAACTTTCTTGCCTATCTGTGTGTAAACATTCTCCTCTTGTTCATTTTTATCAACTTTCTTGCATACCTCCGTCAACATTCTCCTCTGGTCTACTTTCATCAACTTTCTTGCATACCTCCGTCAACATTCTCCTCTTGTCTACTTTCATCAACTTTCTTGCATACCTCCGTCAACATTCTCCTCTTGTCTACTTTCATCAACTTTCTTGCCTATCTGTGTGTAAACATTCTCCTCTTGTTCATTTTTATCAACTTTCTTGCATACCTCCGTCAACATTCTCCTCTTGTCTACTTTCATCAACTTTCTTGCATACCTCCGTCAACATTCTCCTCTTGTCTACTTTCATCAACTTTCTTGCATACCTCCGTCAACATTCTCCTATTGTCTACTTTCATCAACTTTCTTGCCTATCTGTGTGTATACATTCTCCTCTTATTCACTGCCTTCATGTGTTATTTTTGCCTGACGCTATCGACTATGCCTACCTTCGTAAACAATCGATTTTTAAAACTGTCATAATTTTTTTGCTTAACTTATCGACTTTGTCCACCTTCGTAAACATTTTCTCTTGTCCACTGTCATCAACTTTCTTCATCGACTTTGCTACCTTCGTAAACATTTGCTCTTGTCCACTGACATCAACTTTCTTCATCGACTTTGTCCACCTTCGTAAACATTTTCTCTTGTCCACTGTCATCAACTTTCTTCATCGACTTTGCTACCTTCGTAAACATTTGCTCTTGTCCACTGTCATCAACTTTCTTCATCGACTTTGTCCACCTTCGTAAACATTTGCTCTTGTCCACTGTCATCAACTTTCTTCATCGACTTTGCTACCTTCGTAAACATTTGCTCTTGTCCACTGTCATCAACTTTCTTCATCGACTTTGTCCACCTTCGTAAACATTTTCTCTTGTCCACTGTCATCAACTTTCTTCATCGACTTTGCTACCTTCGTTAACATTTGCTCTTGTCCACTGTCATCAACTTTCTTCATCGACTTTGCTATCTTCGTAAACAACCTGGTTTTGTCCGCTTTTTCTTCAACTTTCTTGCCTAACGTCATCGACTTTATGTACCTTCTCAAAGATTGTCCTCTTGACCGTTCACTTTCATAAAATTTCTTGCGTTACTCCATCTTTTATAAACGGTCTTGCCTAACTTCATAGACTTTGCCTAACTTAGTAAACAATTTCTTATCCACTTTCATCAAATTTGAACAAAGCCATACACGATTTTCAATTACACGTAGTCCAGAAAATATATGTTGCGTCGGTCGCGGCTTTATTTGTACCAATGGCCCAACGCACCCGTCTGCAACAGTGCTCGGGCTATAATTATGAACAATATATGAAAGAATCACTTCTAAACAAGACGTCGCAGTTGAGTCCAAGTCTTTCTTAAGTCCAGGGAACAGAGACACTTTTTTGTGTCTGATACGACTGATCATAGTCCACTGCGTATACTTGAAGTCGCCATCCAATGAAAAGCATTGAAAAAGTAGGATCAGCCAAGATAAGCGACACTGTTTGAGTCAGCGAGCAGAACTATTTGTGGAAACAGACTTTATTGAGAGATGACTGTTTACAATAAAATACCTACTAGAAATGGCGTAGAAATAGCATTAACCTACAGACTAATCTGAGAGTCTACATAGCAGTGGTACTTCCAGTGTTGTTATACGCTAGCGCAACATGAACTGTATAAACTTGTCTCAGAAAAGTTATGAACATCAGATGACAAGACAAGATTCCAGTTAACACTGTCCTTAACATATCTGGTATCCGCAGCATTGACACTATCATGATGCAGACACAGATGCGTTGGGCAGGTCATTTGGTACGTATGCCAGACTATCGCCTGTCAATGATACATCTCTATGGTGAGCTGGAGAAGGGTAAACGATCTCAAGATGCCAAAAGAAGCGATACAAGGACTCGATAAAGACCTCACTGAAAGCGTTTGAAATAAACCACGATACATGGGAAGAACTTGCACAAAATAGATCTACATGGCGTTCTAAAGTAAAAAAGAGTGCATCATCTTGTGAAATGAGGAGAAATGCTGCAGCGCACATCAGAGAGTAGCTAGAAAGTCACGGATATACCAAAATCCGCCCGCAGTGGTCATTCAATGTACGAACTGTCCAAGAACATTTACAGCTCGAATAGGGATTATTAGCCATCTACGAACTATGCATGGTCATAATTCTAACTGAATTTTCAAAAGTTCGTGTAAAAATGATCATCACTTTTGATGGACGAACACACACCTACTAACTAATGGGAAATCAAACCTCTTAATGACTCATTTGATCATTACTGTAATGTTCATTGATCACTACGATTATACTTTGTGTGACAGCCAATGAAAATCAAGGGAAAAGACAAATTTGTCCATTATGAAATCTTGGATCTCCGGTGAATAGATCTTATACTAACGACATGTACTGTTCTCAACTCATTTTTTGTGTGTACATGGGGCTGCTTTTTTAACGGGTGTTTTTCACTTCCTTATCCACTTTCCCTCCTGGTTCCTACGCAAGGAAACAACAGTTGACTTTCTTCACAGGGCTTTATAATATTTATGAATATATATTTGGTTATTTATTTATCACATAGTTACCTTTCTGTATGAGATCTTCGTAGCTTAGTAGTTAAGCTATTCGCCATTGTGCTAAAAACAGGTCGCGGGTTCGAATCGAGCTCATGACTTTTTCTTTTACAAAGAGTGGAGTTTGCGGATATCCCTGGGGATTATGTGGATTATAGCTTTAAGCTAAGGAGTTGCGTGATATGAGTGTTACCCTCGGCATGTGGTGTGTCGATTCCTTGAGATCGACCAAGTACATATGAGAAAATCCGATTACAATTAGCTGTGCCTCTTAATACCCTTTTTTCTGTGACCCTTTGGGAACTGATTTTTTCAGAATTATACTTCTTATCCAATAAGGTCCGCAATGTAGGAAAAGTCCTTATTTCTTTGATGGTTATTATTTATTTACAATATTTAGTATCGTCAATATTCCTTGTAATTTGTTTTCCCTTGTGAGCAAATCTGAAGCTGTTTGAGCTGTGAATATTTCCATTCGTGTATCTGCTACTTCAAGAAAATAGGTCTTTTGCTAGTACTTTATGTGCGTGGATAGTACATTCCGTGAGCGGCACCTTTTATTGACGTGCTCGGCTGCACACCTTAGAGCAGGGGTCGGTAACCATTTTGTCTGAGAGAGCCATGGACACAAACATATTTTGAAAAGTAATAATGTGAGAGCCATACATTATGTTTAAAACTAAAAATTCAAGTAAATGTGTGCATTTTGTGTAATTTTAACACTAAAAGTACAATTAGACTTTAGTTCATTTGTAGAATGAAATATTGATATGCAATTAATATGTAGATCAAAGGAGTCTAAAGAAACATTTTTTTTTATAATCGAACATTTGTCTGCAAACCAGATACAGCCATCAAAAGAGCCACATCTGGCTCGTGAGCCATGGGTTCCCGACCCCTGTCTTAGAGGGAACATTGAGTATTTTTAATATTTGTTTTATCAGTAATAATAGTGCATTATCCTTAGTGTTAGTACTTCTGGGTTTGTTTGTTTTTTGTTTTCTGATTTTATTTTGGTGTTTTTTTTTTGGTTAGAGCAGTAGAGCACTCTGCACTTTGTCGGTTATCCTCTGTCACTTTAGTTATTATTTGTATCTTTTTTGTGATTTCCCTAGACGGGTCTAAATGGCCTTCGTGGCTCAAGTTGAGAATCACTGCCCTCCCTGCATACACACGATGTGATTACCTACTTTCTTCGTGGCAAATTCATTAATGTTTTCATCCAGATGTGCCATTCACTTTTATCATACCCATTATATTAACGAGTAGCATTGCTTCTATGTATTAATGAACACTGCCTTCATGAAAGACATTACTTGGCAAGCCATCCAGACATTTGTCAGTGCGTGCCAGTAACTGAGATCTGGCTTTGCGTTAATTAGTTTATTATGGATAAAGACAGCGCAGTGAATAGTTGTATATAAGATAGAGACAGTGAAGAGGAGAAATAGAATACATTCTCTTGGAATGAGTCACGGACATCTAGAGATAATTAGCATTGGTCAAACTCACGGATATCTAGAGATAATTAGCATTGGTCAAACTCACGGACATCTAGAGATAATTAGCATTGGTCAAACTCACGGACATCTAGAGATAATTAGCATTGGTCAAACTCACGGACATCTAGAGATAATTAGCATTGGTTAAACTCACGGACATCTAGAGATAATTAGCATTGGTCAAACTCACGGACATCTAGAGATAATTAGCATTGGTCAAACTAAGACATCATAGTTAGGGTTATTTTTCTTCTGGGGTTCCTGCTTTTAACCTGTTTACACTAGTATTGCAAGAAAAAAAAAATACTTCTCCTGGATAGTTTAGCGCACTGATATTACTCATCTTAACTCTTAACTTATCTTTGTATATCCGACATACCCATGATGTGCATTGGCTGGCGACACAATGTATATAGAAAGCGACATGTGATCAGTCACATCAGCCAAGATGAGTTACGCTCTGTGAGATCGACACACCGGAGTATTCTCGAGAAGGGTATGGTAAATACTGTACGGGAAATTCCGGCAATGATTGCTTGCAATTGAACCCTTTTTGTGACGTCTGTAGTTAGTCCTTCTCTGTTATCTAGATGTCTGTGGAATATTTCTAAATTGTGACACTTATTTAAACATTAGGTCCTTGTGACTAGGCTGCCAGAACTGTCACCTTGACTATTTGGTGATGGTTAAGGGCTCTAGTGTAACCAAATTGGACTCAAGTTCGCAGTTGAAAAAAAAGCATACCTCACTATAAGATATAAATTGTACTTCAATCAGAAATCAAGCGGGATTCTTCTCTTATAAGAATATTGTAGGCGTGTAAATTATTTGATGACTTCCAGATATACATGTGTGTGTTATCAATTTATTCTTTGTGTGGCAGAGTTGTATGTTGATAGCTTTCTTTCTTTGGGGATTCTGAGAAATATTTATTTGACCCAAGATTTAAACTGGTAATCTTCATGTATAATGTAAGAAATAATTAAGGAGGCGTGAGAGTGTGGTTAGCTATATCACCATGTATACTGTCAAAGTGATCAAGTAATGGCATGCTGAACTCGGATGTATAAGTTCAACAGATGCAGATATCGAAGCCGTTATTTAAAATATACAACGCGTTCTATTCTTCGTATTACAGTAAATCTTGTTGACCGGCACAAGTTTGGGAATAAACAAATATGAACGAGAAGAGATTTCATAAGGGAGGGGGGGGGATAAATAAACAAAACCGTATCATGCTGGTGTACCTGTCAAATGTTTCTCTGGAATATAAGTGCGAGCTGCTGCAAAACAGCGACATTAACTCCTAATGTCTATCGACCCACGAAAACAGCGACATTAACTCCTAATGTCTATCGACCCACGAAAACAGCGACATTAACTCCTAATGTCTATCGACCCACGAAAACAGCGACATTAACTCCTAATGTCTATCAACCCACGAAAACAGCGACATTAACTCCTAATGTCTATCAACCCACGAAAACAGCGACATTAACTCCTAATGTCTATCAACCCACGAAAACAGCGACATTAACTCCTAATGTCTATCAACCCACGAAAACAGCGACATTAACTCCTAATGTCTATCAACCCACGAAAACAGCGACATTAACTCCTAATGTCTATCAACCCACGAAAACAGCGACATTAACTCCTAATGTCTATCAACCCACGAAAACAGCGACATTAACTCCTAATGTCTATCAACCCACGAAAACAGCGACATTAACTCCTAATGTCTATCAACCCACGAAAACAGCGACATTAACTCCTAATGTCTATCAACCCACGAAAACAGCGACATTAACTCCTAATGTCTATCGACCCACGAAAACAGCGACATTAACTCCTAATGTCTATCGACCCACGAAAACAGCGACATTAACTCCTAATGTCTATCAACCCACGAAAACAGCGACATTAACTCCTAATGTCTATCAACCCACGAAAACAGCGACATTAACTCCTAATGTCTATCAACCCACGAAAACAGCGACATTAACTCCTAATGTCTATCAACCCACGAAAACAGCGACATTAACTCCTAATGTCTATCAACCCACGAAAACAGCGACATTAACTCCTAATGTCTATCAACCCACGAAAACAGCGACATTAACTCCTAATGTCTATCAACCCACGAAAACAGCGACATTAACTCCTAATGTCTATCAACCCACGAAAACAGCGACATTAACTCCTAATGTCTATCAACCCACGAAAACAGCGACATTAACTCCTAATGTCTATCAACCCACGAAAACAGCGACATTAACTCCTAATGTCTATCAACCCACGAAAACAGCGACATTAACTCCTAATGTCTATCAACCCACGAAAACAGCGACATTAACTCCTAATGTCTATCAACCCACGAAAACAGCGACATTAACTCCTAATGTCTATCAACCCACGAAAACAGCGACATTAACTCCTAATGTCTATCAACCCACGAAAACAGCGACATTAACTCCTAATGTCTATCAACCCACGAAAACAGCGACATTAACTCCTAATGTCTATCAACCCACGAAAACAGCGACATTAACTCCTAATGTCTATCAACCCACGAAAACAGCGACATTAACTCCTAATGTCTATCAACCCACGAAAACAGCGACATTAACTCCTAATGTCTATCAACCCACGAAAACAGCGACATTAACTCCTAATGTCTATCAACCCACGAAAACAGCCAATTAAACTGATTCCTTTCTGCCGGTAAACCGCTCAAACTTCAATTTGCATAGTAACTTCTAAATACATAATGGCATAGTAGGAAAACCCTACGGAGATCAAGAGTTTAATGTTGACCGGTGTACTGTTCATTAGTCACTTGGTGTCTCCAGCCAATGGAAAACACGGAAAATATCGGATCTGCAGAAATAGATGTCCATTGAGATCGGCGAGAATGAATATTCTGGAGAAGGATTTGGTTCGTATATTTTACTGGTGAGATCTTTCTGTGTTAGAAAGAGATCGGGAAAGAAAATACAGATTTTCCTAGATAGGAAATTAAAACATACGGCAGAAATGACCATTGGTTTGGGTGTGTCATGTCACTGTGTCAGATATTCAGAAACAATACGTTATTTGTGCTCTGTGCTGTTCGTCAAATACTCAACTTGGCAACATTCAGAATGTGTGCAAATCTTGGGTTCCCTGTATTTGCAATGGCTTCTTGAGAGTGTTGAAGTGAGATTTATCAACAGCCTGTGAGGGGAAACCATCTTGTTTGCTTGTGATTTTTGTTCAACTTTGTTTCTTCTTTTTTTGGGGGGTAAAAATGAATGATTCATCAGTTTCTACTCTCTTTTTGTAATTTCTCTAACATTCCTCAATTTCTTTTATTTCCTGTATCGTATTTCTTGTGTGCATAAAATATCTTTTCTTAATTTTTCTGGGTTTTTTTTCATTTTGTATATTTTATGTTGTTAAATATAATATGGCTATTTGTTTTCCTTCCATTCTTCTGTTTTATTTAATATCTTTTTTTTCCTTACTGCCCTTGTAGCGACCTGGACTTCTAATTCAGATATAAATTATAGGGCCACTGTAATTTATTTTCCAGGCATATTGTAGAAGGCGACTAAGGGAAGTTGGGGAATATGCTTACAATCTGGCACCTGTGGAAAAAAATCATAATTGTCCTTGTATTTCTTGTCTCGATTACTTACACTGATCCTCTGTAATATGGTTTACAAACATTGCACTTTTTTGGGGGCGGCAGACTCGACTCAAATGGGGTTTAAGAATGCTAGATGTCCCATCATTGTAGATGGACTAACAAATCTAACAGAAGAACGATAAACTAGTTGGCCCAGAAGTATATACTACTGTCCTTGCAAGACATAATCATCCTGTGATATTGCCGCACCGGAATGGCTTCGGGTACTTAACAAGCATCCATAACCCGCTAACACAAATATGCCTTTTGGACAATAAACGATATACGAGTTTGCATGTGATATCGATTACTTAAAAACATGTATATTGACTAATGAAACCAGAAGGTCGTGCTGACTGCATTACCAGAACCGCGACTTCCACTATTTTTTATGGTTGTAAAGCTCTGATGTAACCAAATTGGACTAATATCCACGGATGAAAAAGTGTGCCTCGCCATAAGAGATGCATTTTATGTAACGAAAATACTCAACCCAGCGAGGAGCGTTTGTCAGTAAGGTTATGGGCTGTAGAGCGATACCTGCTCCTGCCCACAGCAAAAACAATTACATCAATCATCATCATGTGTCAAGAGATAACTGCTCACAGCAAAAACAATTACTTCAATCATCATCATGTGTCAAGAGATAACTGCTCAAAGCTAAAGCAATTAAATCACCATTTGTCAAGATAATGGGATTACATCATCATCATGTGTCAAGATAATGAGATTACAACATCATCATGTGTCAAGAACTACCTGCTCACAGATAATGGAATTACATATCATCATGTGTCAACATTTATCTGCTCACAAATAATTGGATTACATTATTATCGTTGTCTTTCTTTCCGTCTTGCACACTTTTGGTAATTCATTATGTCATTTCTTTCAGTCAATTATTTTTTCCCCTACTATTCTCTCTTTTGTATATTTTGTTATATATTATAGGAGATATCCGTTACGTGGTGTTGAAGTCACATACTTTGTTTTTAAGAGGGCGCGGGTTCGATACTGACTCACGACGTCATGATTAAAGGTACGTTTTTTTGTAGATCCATGTAGACTGTTGCTTGAAGATACGGAGTTACGTACTGTGAGTGGTACTCTCAGATTGCTTCGTTCTGGTTTGTTGTTGGGAGCGGTGTACATATGGGAAACCTCGCGTACAGTATAGTCAATCCTTTACTATGCCTTTTGAGCGCTTTATTGATTCACAAGTTTCCGTAAGTTGTCCCAATCATTTTATTGTTATTAAAAAATTTAACGAGTTTTCACCAGGACAGCTGAAAATGTTATGGAAAATTCATAGCACTGTATGAGAATTCCCAGCAATGTTTGTAAACAGTCAACTGCTACAATGGCGTGTCAAATGCTGTAGTATATCCCTGTATCTAGAGATCCGTGTTTGATGTCACTTCCAGGTCACTTCATACAAGGATATTATTTCATAGATTAAATTCATAAAAAACTACGTTTTGTGATTGAGTGCAATAACAGAACTTGGAGATGTTTCTTATCGATTGGTAGTGAATTACAGAGCTCTGAAGAGCTCACGCAGTTTGATAGTAAATTGCAGTGTTTATAAGATGTAGACTGATTTGTTTGGTGACCCTCGTAAAGTTGTCATAGATTTGATTGGTCTTTATATATTTTCGTCTTCGGCCATCATCTCTATCTCTCTCTCTCTCTCTCTCTCTCTCTCTCTCGCTAAGACCCTGAAATCTCTGATATGTCTGCTCTCTGTTTCAAGGTTTCAGTTCGATCATATAGTTTCTCTTGGAAGATGACGGTTGTGATTCACATTTTTTTTCTGCTCAGTTCTGCACACTTTGATAAGTATGGGATTAAAAAACCCTTTATCTGGGACAAGCCCATTTCCTATGTTGAAATTGGCTTGTGTTTAGCTTTAAGGGCTTTAATACCATACTTAAAGGAATGCATATTTTGGCAGCCATTTTGCGGTAGTCATGTGATAGCACCTACGCTTTGGCTCATTTTACAGAATTTAGTGTATGCACGTAATTTACAGAATTTAGTGTATGCTCGTAATTTACAGAATTTAGTGTATGCTGGTGATTTACAGAATTTAGTGTATGCTCGTAATTTACAGAATTTAGTGTATGCTCGTAATTTACAGAATTTAGTGTATACTGGTAATTTACAGAATTTAGTGTATGCTCGTAATTTACAGAATTTAGCGTATGCTGGTAATTCGTCTAATTTTTATGACCAGTTTGGAGGCACATTATTTTAGTGTGGTTTATTGTGTGCAACTTCTAACGATCGTTCTGAAATTCTAGTTGTGACTCTCTTGCAATTTTCTAACAAACGTTTGCATATATTTTACTGACACTTAATAATTGAGTATCAGAGATAAATTTTGCCTGCGAAATGAGATGTTACAGAAGGCTTTTGGAAATGCTATGGACAGTGAAAAAGGCAAATCACATAATAATAAATGCATTAAGTGTGAAGATGGCTGGCTATGATGTGTAAGCATGTGAATATGTGTAAGAGATATGTTACGATGAAGATGTGTAAGAGATATGTCACGATGAAGATGTGTAAGAGATATGCCACTATGAAGATGTGTAAGAGATATCTCAGATGAAGATGTGTAAGAGAAATGGCACGATGAAGATGTGTAAGAGATATGTCACGATGAAGATGTGTAAGAGAAATGGCACGATGAAGATGTGTAAGAGATATGTCACGATGAAGATGTGTAAGAGATATGTCACTATGAAGATGTGTAAGAGATATGTCATTATGAAGATGTGTAAGAGATATGTCACGATGAAGATGTGTAAGAGATATGTCACTATGAAGATGTGTAAGAGATATGTCACGATGAAGATGTGTAAGAGATATGTCACTATGAAGATGTGTAAGAGAAATGTCACGATGAAGATGATAAATGATTAGGTATTAGGTATGTTGATTATCCTCTTCGCACACCGGACACGTCCATATGTGCTCAGATCTCCGCTTAAGTAAATCTCTAAAGATATAACGGCTGATAGTTCCGGTTCTATGTTGGTTCACTGCTGTTTTTTTAAATCTTTGTCGAGCCAAGCCCATCCTCACTACCAATTCACGCGTTCTCGACAATGGATTCCCAATTATCCTCATTCCTAATTCCCATCCGCATTTCCAATTCACATTTACTTATCAGGATAAGTGATATCTCACGATAACGATGGGTAAGTGATATCTCACGATAACGATGGATAAGTGATATCTCACGATAACGATGGGTAAGTGCTATATCACGATAACGATAGATAAGTGATATCTCACTATAACGATGGATAAGTGCTATATCACGATAACGATAGATAAGTGCTATCTCACTATAACGATGGATAAGTGCTATATCACGATAACGATAGATAAGTGATATCTCACTATAACGATGGATAAGTGCTATATCACGATAACGATGGATAAGTGCTATCTCACTATAACGATGGATAAGTGATATCTCAGATTGCATAAACCTGCTTGGTTGCAGCATGTTTGATCAAGTCGTCCAGAATGTCGAGGAATTCAGAACATCAAATAAAGAAGACTAGTTTCTGGAAAGAATATGTAATCGGAATTAATTCTGCTGAAATTGTGTATTCAGCCTTAGATTTGACCTACACAAAAATAATACAACAATCTCACATATAGCTTGGATTGTGCTACGAGGCGTGTTTGAGATATTTTTGGAATATATGCAAGTTAAATGGTCCAAATATTGCGTTCTGTAGATTTACAAAGCAATTATGTGCCATGATGGTCAGAAGAAGTACCTCGGATACGAGTGAATATGTATATTTTCACAGGTTTCTATGTCCATAATTCGGAGTGATATGAGGGCAGAAAGGTTGGAGAGGGGGGAAATATTGACTTTATGTGGCTAAATGACTAAATATTGACTACTCTGGTTTTCCCATTTGTATTATGTTCCTCTCAACAAAGTGACGTGGTGCATGCCAAGCGCCACTTCTAGCACGTAACGCCGCTTACCGAGCGCAACTTCTAGCACGTAACGCCGCTTGCCGAGCGCCACTTCTAGCACGTAACGCCGCTTACCGAGCGCAACTTCTAGCACGTAACGCCGCTTACCGAGCGCAACTTCTAGCACGTAACGCCGCTTACCGAGCGCCAGTTCTAGCACGTAAGAGCTTAGTTTCCGGCTATTATATCCAGGGATCTTCCAGGCGTCACAAACCCAATTCGATCCCACGACCTCCTTTGCACAAGGTTATCTGCTTAACCGCAATGCCACCGGGATTCCAAGAAAGCAGAAAGCACTCATTCTTCTTCTTCTTCTTCTGTGTTCATTCTCAAACTTCTGCAGATTAGCAGACTTTTATCGAGATAACGTAAATTGTTGTGCCATTGTTTACATGTTAGCTGTGACATCTCCGCCTTTCGACCTGAAACATCCGGCATTAGCATGGCCTAGAGGTCACTTTGACCCTCAACGGGATGGAACAGCCGCAACACATAAAACTTCCTTTGTCACCTTCTACGACCTGCCTGGCCGGTAGCACACGGATGCAAAACACTGATAAATCTATGCTGATGTTTACAACTATGATTTTACACCACTAATGTCAAGGCACAGATGACGTCACAGTCGAGAACTATTTAGTACAAAGAAGGAAATGTCGTAATCAGTAAGCGTGTTATTGTTGTGTAGACATATTCTTGACGAAGTGCGATTATCTTACTCTAAAACTTCGCAATGTACATCTTGTAAGTGTACAATATTTTTGTATATAGACCAAATAAGCAACTTTCCAGAAATTACAATTTACATTACTTGGGAATGGGAAATTTCTTGCGGAGAAATGGTATAATTTGCGTATTCGTACACAGAATCGGACGAATTAAGAATGTAGAGAGTATTTGTGAATAGACTGCATGGACAGCGAATCTGCCGTCAAATATACAGCACTGCAGGCTGATCGGTGATCATCGTTCTAAAGTGACGCATTAGACTCTTACCGCTAAAAGAAGAGTTATCAACCAACACAGACTCAGGAACAATCAGTTGCCACATCAAGGACTTGCATATGAGAACGGAACTCTCTGTCAACTAAAATACATTGCCCATGAATTTCATTGATTTTCATTTCCAGTGATCGTGTGTTTTTTTGTATTGAGAGCCAATGAAAATCACGGGGAAAAGTATAATGTGTCACATTAGAAGAATGATTCCAAATTTAGCTCACAGCACCATGTCACAAGAAGGAGGGGGGGGGTGTGACTGAAGTGCTCTTTATATAGTCAGAAGAGACTTCAATCTGACATACATTTTTTCTGTTTCTTTTTCCAGAGTTTTCAAGAAGAGCAGCCCAAACGGAAAAGTAAGTAACATTGTTGTGTGTACACTTGTAAAATTATAAACGTAGTTTCATATAGAGTTTGTGTGTATGTCTGTGTGTGTGTATGTCTGTGTGTGTGTATCTGTGTGTGTGTATGTGTGTGTGTGTATGTGTGTGTGTGTGTATGTGTGTGTGTATGTGTGTGTGTGTATCTGTGTGTGTGTATGTGTGTGTGTGTATCTGTGTGTGTGTATCTGTCTGTGTGTATGTGTGTGTGTGTATCTGTGTGTGTGTATGTGTGTGTGTATCTGTGTGTGTGTATCTGTGTGTGTATGTGTGTGTATGTGTGTGTGTGTGTATGTGTGTGTGTGTATGTGTGTGTGTGTGTATGTGTGTGTGTGTATGTGTGTGTGTGTGTGTATGTGTGTGTGTATCTGTGTGTGTGTATCTGTGTGTGTGTATGTGTGTGTATGTGTGTGTGTGTATCTGTGTGTGTGTATGTGTGTGTGTGTATCTGTGTGTGTGTGTATGTGTGTGTGTGTATCTGTGTGTGTGTATCTGTCTGTGTGTATGTGTGTGTGTGTATCTGTGTGTGTGTATCTGTGTGTGTGTATGTGTGTGTGTGTATGTGTGTGTGTATGTGTGTGTGTGTATCTGTGTGTGTGTATGTGTGTGTGTGTATCTGTGTGTGTGTATGTGTGTGTGTGTATCTGTGTGTGTGTATCTGTCTGTGTATGTGTGTGTGTATCTGTGTGTGTGTATGTGTGTGTGTGTATCTGTGTGTGTGTATCTGTGTGTGTGTATGTGTGTGTGTATCTGTGTGTGTGTGTGTGTGTGTGTATCTGTGTGTGTGTATGTGTGTGTATGTGTGTGTGTGTATGTGTGTGTGTATCTGTGTGTGTGTATGTGTGTGTGTGTATCTGTGTGTGTATCTGTGTGTGTGTATGTGTGTGTGTATCTGTCTGTGTGTATGTGTGTGTGTATGTGTGTGTGTGTATGTGTGTGTGTGTATGTGTGTGTGTATCTGTGTGTGTATCTGTGTGTGTGTATCTGTGTGTGTGTATGTGTGTGTGTGTATCTGTGTGTGTGTATCTGTGTGTGTGTGTATGTGTGTGTGTCTGTGTGTGTGTGTCTGTGTGTGTGTATCTCTGTGTGTGTATGTCTGTGTGTGTGTATGTCTGTGTATGTATGTCTGTGTGTGTGTGTGTGTATCTCTGTCTGTGTGTGTATGTGTGTATGTCTGTGTGTGTGTGTGTGTGTGTACACGTTTAAAATTATAAATGTAGTTTCATATACGAGTTTGTGTGTATGTGTGTGTGTGTGGGTATGTATATATGTGTCTATGGGTGTGTGCGTGTATACACTATATATATATCACCCGTGTGTTACCGGGGCCCGAAAGGGGAGCAAATAATAGCAGCACTGTTTACCTTCCATGCATGTCGTAAGAGGCGACTAAGGAGGTTATGGGATGGAGGTGGCTGTCCCATCCCATATAGGGTCAGTGACCCAAAGCCATGCGGAAGTCGGATATGTCAGGCCGAAAGGCGCAGATATCGCAGCAATGCTGTACAGCAAGACACAACGCATTCCGTTCTCCGGACTATATCCTGTAAATCTGCAGGAGTTTGAGAACGAACACAGAAAAAGATATATATATATATATAATCACGTGACATATTCTTTCTAGAACGTTGTCTTTGCAGTTGGTGATCCGACTCTATCCTGTGCCCAATCTGCCTGCCTCCTCCAATGATATCTTCATGTCTTTGATGTCATTTTTTGTCATATGAAATTTGGACATGAGAATATGACCGTTTCGTGACATTTTAATATCAGAATGTAATAATTCATGAAATTTGAACATCAGAATGTGACAATTTCATGAAGATAACTTGTATAGGAATAAATTACTGTAAATTGAACACATGGTTCTTTCTTAAATCCAGACATAATGAAAAATAAAATTTAAATGTTTGGTAGCAAGTAGTAGTCGGTATGTGACATATTGATACAAGTGAGATATCGATACCTCAAGAACAGCATCGACTTATTGATAACGTAATATGGCATCATCTGCTACTCTAGCTTTGAAACAATCAACTGAATGAACAGGAAAATGCAAGTGGTCTTAACTTACTATGCAGATATCCGTGATACAGTTAATTTTTTGGGGGGTTTTTACAGTTGATTAATCTTGATAATATAGCCTCCGTCGTAACGTTTATGTCCAACCTGTTATCACCATATATATATAATAATGAATCGTATACAGGAAGGGGCCGCGTCATTGGTGATCGTACAAGACAATACATGAACAGGAAAGCGTAGTTATGTCCCATTTTTTGCACAGATCTGAACAACAAAGTGGCCATTAAACTCAAGGGAATTGAGATTAAGAATGATATCAGCGAGACCAGTTCGGCCTCAGATTCAGGGTGACGTTATTTAGATGGAAACGTCGATTTCGATTGTTTTTGTGTTGTGTTGTGTAAAACGAGCTTACTCGTGTCTTAATAACTCGCTGTGTGGTAGCAAAAACAGTAGTATGTTTGGTGAATATTGTAATAGTGATGTAATAGTGTATGAGTGGTAGTAATGACTGTAATGGTGGTGATGCTGGTAACTGAAGCAACAGCAGGTATATTGTTGACTACCCTCGTAAATAATAATTGTTTGTATAAAATTATCTCAATCAGAATCACTCACAATGACGGCTACTGTCACTGAAAGCACCACGCCTACCAACATAAATAAACAATGAAATTCCTCTCTATCGTTAACGTCTATAACAAATCTCTATTTAACAACACTTTACAAAATCTCATATTATTTTTATTATCTATTGTTTGTAATCCATGAAAATATGAGAATTTTAAAGTGTAATGTTATGTTCCTCCAGGGCCATATGCGACGCATAAGGCAGAAACCATAGCTTTCCATTCCTATCTTTGTGTTGCCAGGTCTTTCAGTTCTTGGGTGTTGTTTAGGTTCATTGACTTGCCTTCTCTATTAATGGTTCTTTGTAGAATTTCTCTATGTCTCCCTCTTCTTCTTACTCCGGGTGGCACCCAATATAATGACTGATGGGGAATTCTTAGGCTATTTCTAAATTGTTATATCTATTCTATATTTATGTTTGGCTCTGAACCATGGACAATAAACAAACAAGTTATGAGACATGATTTATGCCTTCGAGATGTGGATATATAATGGAAAGAACATGATGGAAAGAAGAAAACAAAGAAGTTCTAACAACACTTAATATTAAGAGTTATTAAAGGAAATAAAAATCTGGCAAATAACATATTTTGGACACAGTAAAAGACATGACACCTTACTGAAGAACTTACTTGAGGGTAAAGGCGAGCAAGTGGTAGGCAGAGATACAACTTGGAGAGTAACATCACGAGATGAACAGGTTAAAGTCTAGCAGAGGGCAACACAAGACAAGAGACAGATGTTGTAGGTATGTTGCAGCCAACCTTCGTTGCAAAGACGACACTTGATGATGATGATGATACTGTATATAGCGAATTGTTGTTAGTACATAAATATTTCATCGGTCCGGATCAAGTTGTAATAATGAGATCTGACTGTACCATTATTCGCGCATGAGGTTGCATCTGTGGGTCTCACCAATGGCTCACTAGACAAACCAACCATGCAACAGAAAACCTTAGTAGTTGACATGCCTTTACATTGAGGTTATCTTCTTATAGAAGCTTCATGGCACGTCATCTATGCAATCCCGTAGTTGTAACCTTCGATAACAGTTACCATGTTGTTCCAACAGGCCGACGTTGTGCTTGAACTAGTTACGGGCACGGCGTGGACGGGCGGAACAACAAAGAAACCTGTCGCACGGGCCACAGTTGTGCCCTGATGTCGACGTCTGTTTCGGCGACATTGAACTCGAAACGCCATCGACTCGAATTGCTGCTGGAAAAGAGGGCGGAGCACATATGGGAATGCCCCACGTGTTGTGAGACCAGTTTCTAATCAAGAATCCGCTAATATTCTATTCACTTAGCTTCTCAACAAACCATATCCTTTTGTCCAATGTATTCTTTGTAAACTTTTGTTTCTAAGCCCTGCCCATATTTTGTTGCTACTGTGTATATAACTCTTTACTCCCAGTAAAGTGATGCTCAAAATACTACTTAACAGAATAAAACACAAGTCGGAAGAAATAATTGCAGAAGAACAAGCTGGCTTCAGAGCAAACAGAAGCACTGTTGAGCAAATATTTAACATCCGAGCACTAATCGAAAAACATATTCAGCACCAACTATACCACAACTTCATTGACTTTACAAAGGCCTTTGACCGTGTTTGGCATGATGGTCTGTGGCACATACTGAGGCAATTTAATTTTGACACCACAATTATAGACATTATTGAAGCTCTGTACAAAAAATGCACATAGTGTTGTCTTGTCAAACAATACAATTGGAGAGTTCTTCAAAACAAACGTGGGAGTTCGACAGGGATGCATAATTTTCCCAATACTTTTCAACATATACTTAGAGCACATCATACAAGAGACATTACATGATTACAACACGTCTATATCGATCGGAGGTCGCCCTATTTGCAACTTGAGTTTCGTTGATGATATTGATCTTATAGCTGGGTCAGAACAATCATTGCAAGAATTAACATCAAAATTGGAAAAAGTTACCAGCAAGTACGGAATGGAAATCAATACAGATAAGAGCAAAATCTTGGTAAACAGCAGAGACACAGAAAACCAGACTAATATCACAATGAATGGACATAAGCTTGAAGAGGTGAATACCTTCAAATACCTTGGATCCAGTATATGCAGCGATGGTAAATGCAAAACAGAACTAATAATAAGGGTGGAGATGGCTATCGTTCTTGTCATGGCTAACAGTGATTTGTAAAAGCAACATCAGTGTTGGAGTGAAAATCAAACTGTATAAGTCTCTGGTGCTTTCTGTTGTGATGTGTGGTTGTGAGAGTTGGACGCTCACTGCGGACATGGAGAGAAGATTACAGTCTTTCGAGTACAAATGCTACAGACGAATTCTACGAATTTCAAATAGGGAACATAAGACCAATGTGTACGTAAGAAATAAAGTAGAGATGTGTGCAGGTGTTCAGGAGCCATTGCTTTCAATAGTGAAACGATGAAAACTAGCATGGTTCGGACATGTATGCAGGTACGATTCCTTGTCAAAAACAATACTGCGAGGAACTGTCGAAGGTGGAAGTAGAGGAGTACAAATAAAGGCATGGACAGACAACATCAAGGAATGGATAGGGCAAGATATTTCCACGCTCATCCGCATCGCTGAGGATAGAATTCGCTGGAGGACTCTGTGTGCTGAAGCATCCAATGTGGTACCTCTACGGCCCTGAAGGGTTACGGGTTTGTTGATTGATTGATTGATATAACTCTTCCATTAGATGTTTCTTAGTCTTATTTTTTTGTGTCTGCAACTCTGGCTGCTTGCGTTTGTCTCGGCAATGTATAGAGGACTCTACCTAGATGAGCTTCTTTGTTTCTTATGGTCAGGTCATGTATCTCCTGTTCTGTTATATTAGTTCTAATTTATTGCGGAATATCGACATGCATGGTCATATATGTAATAAATAATACATAGTAATAGTATGTGGCAGTATTACTATTCCTTTCTCCCCCTTTTGTGCCACGGTAACACACGTACGACGCCTAGTATTAACTATGCTGCACATGAAGACATGATTTAGCATGTGCATTCATTTTCCTTTAGCGCTGAAGTTAGCGCATAGGGCAGAGGTCAGATCTCTGCAATTCTGTCTGTTCAAAGCTATTCTGTGCAGTTCTTTACTAGTATGGATATTTATTGTTTTACTTTCTCTAAGTATTGTTCTTCTGAGTGTTTCTTTTGGTCTACCCCTTGCTCTTTTGCCTGCAGGTATCCATTCAAGAGATTGGTGGTGTATTCTGTTGACGTCTGCGCGTAGGACATGCTAGATGTAGGACCAATGACGTTTTCTGATAACTGATGAAGTTTTGATTTGTCTCTTCCCAGATTTTATCATTCGATTTGAATTAATTCCAATGGGTGTTAGTTATCCTACGAAGACATTTGTTCTCGAAACTCAAGCATGTGTATACCTAAGCGATAACACGTTTAGCAATTATTTCTACAGCAATAAGAGGAGATTCAGGCGGAGTTACATCGAACATGTACCGTACTTAAAATGAATGAGAATAAAATGCCACTATATATCTAAATATATTCGTATGTTCCTTCAGCACCGAATACGGTGTTTGAAGCAGAAACCAGTGCTCTCGATAAATGTGATGCTAAATTGAGGACGTAGCCAGCACCCCAGTATTTTTTGGCTGTAGTGATTTTCTAGGTAATATAATTACGTTCAATAGTTTAATATTGCTTTCTGAACGGTCCAGATGCACAAATTCATGTGGCGGGATTCGAACTTGGTATGTTGGCCGTCACAACGCGCTCTGTACCATTTCGCCACAGAACCGCACTCTACAGTATTAACAACGCTAATGTGATACTGATGTATGTAGTTCTTGCATGTTGTTGAGACTCATGGTCATACCTTTTTTTGATGGCTATTCTGCGAGGAGTCTCTCTTTCTTTTTCTATCCTGACACATGTTAATGCTTGTAGTGGCAGTCTTCTTTCATTCATTCTAAGTACATGCCCGATATAAGTCCATCGTTGTCTTCTTATTGTTGTAGAAACATATTTGTTGTTTTGGTGTCTTCTCTTACTTGTTTGACTTGATTCTCTTCCCAATCAATATTTAAGAGTTTTCTAAGACATTTATTTTCAAACTAATTTAATTTCTTCCATAGTGCTTTTGTTTTCCAATTTTCCCAAGCATATTTTAATACGGATATTACTACCACTAAGAGCATTTAAATAGGTATCAGATGGCAAAAGAATAAAGAAGACCACGGACAACGTAAATTATCAATCAAAGAGAGGAAGTCTGTAGATAATACGTTGATACGGGGGAGGAGGTTGAGTTTTTTTTTCCTTTAAAAAAACCTAAAACTCGGTTTATGTTGGATTATGATCTTTGGGGGGGGGGACAACTAAGGGGATGTTTACCCTGTAATTTCCTAGTTTATTAGTACACTATGTTCTGTTTTCCTAGTTTATCAGTACTAAATATTATTTCTGTTTTTCTAAGGAGAGGGTTTGAACCCCTCAAACACACCACATATATGCCCTTGAAAGAGAGCGTGACTATAAATCTAAACAACATGCGAGAGTTACACAATGAAACATCCCACTGTTGGAACTAGAAAACACTGGTGTCTGATCTGTGCTCTTCTAGATATAAAGGATTGACTGCTCTATACTCGGGTTATTCCATATGTGCTTGCCCTTCTCAACGAAGCAGCAAGATGCCTGTCCAGAGTACCACCCATAACTCTCTTAGTTTCAACCCACAGGTAATCAGATAATCCCCAGAAATCTCCGAGAAAATATACTTTATAAACAAGATATCGGGATCATACTTGAGTACCTAGCAAATGACTTAACCACATGGCGATCCCCTAATGTGCACCGTATGTCTCACAACTTGAGCACATGGATATCCCCTAATGTGCACCGTATGCCTGACAACTTGAGCACATGGAGATCCCCTAATGTGCACCGTATGTCTCACAACTTGAGCACATGGAGATCCCCTAATGTGCACCGTATGTCTCACAACTTGAGCACATGGAGATCCCCTAATGTGCACCGTATGTCTGACAACTTGAGCACATGGAGATCCCCTAATGTGCACCGTATGTCTGACAACTTGAGCACATGGAGATCCCCTAATGTGCACCGTATGTCTGACAACTTGAGCACATGGAGATCCCCTAATGTGCACCGTATGTCTGACAACTTCAGCACATGGAGATCCCCTAATGTGCACCTTATGCCTGACAACTTGAGCACATGGAGAACCCCTAATGTGCACCGTATGTCTGAAAACTTGAGCACATGGAGATCCCCTAATGTGCACCGTATGTCTCACAGCTTGAGCACATGGAGATCCCCTAATGTGCACCGTATGTCTGACAACTTGAGCACATGGAGATCCCCTAATGTGCACCGTATGTCTGACAACTTGAGCACATGGAGATCCCCTAATGTGCACCGTATGCCTGACAACTTGAGCACATGGAGATCCCCTAATGTGCACCGTATGCCTGACAACTTGAGCACATGGAGATCCCCTAATGTGCACCGTATGTCTTACAACTTGAGCACATGGAGATCCCCTAATGTGCACCGTATGCCTGACAACTTGAGCACATGGAGATTCCCTAATGTGCACCGTATGCCTGACAACTTGAGCACATGGAGATCCCCTAATGTGCACCGTATGTCTTACAACTTGAGCACATGGAGATCCCCTAATGTGCACCGTATGCCTGACAACTTGAGCACATGGAGATCCCCTAATGTGCACCGTATGTCTGACAACTTGAGCACATGGAGATCCCCTAATGTGCACCGTATGCCTGACAACTTGAGCACATGGAGAACCCCTAATGTGCACCGTATGTCTGACAACTTGAGCACATGGAGATCCCCTAATGTGCACCGTATGTCTCACAGCTTGAGCACATGGAGATCCCCTAATGTGCACCGTATGCCTGACAAATTGAGCACATGGAGATCCCCTAATGTGCACCGTATGTCTCACAACTTGAGCACATGGAGATCCCCTAATGTGCACCGTATGTCTGACAACTTGAGCACATGGAGATCCCCTAATGTGCACCGTATGTCTGACAACTTGAGCACATGGAGATCCCCTAATGTGCACCGTATGTCTCATAACTTGAGCACATGGAGATCCCCTAATGTGCACCGTATGTCTGATAACTTGAGCACATGGAGATCCCCTAATGTGCACCGTATGTCTGACAACTTGAGCACATGGAGATCCTCTAATGTGCACCGTATGCCTGACAACTTGAACACATGGCGATCCCCTACTGTACACCGTATGTCTGACAACTTGAACACATGGAGATCCCCTACTGTACACCGTATGTCTGACAACTTGAACACATGGCGATCCCCTACTGTACACCGTATGTCTGACAACTTGAACACATGGCGATCCCCTACTGTACACCGTATGTCTGACAACTTGAACACATGGCGATCCCCTACTGTACACCGTATGTCTGACAACTTGAGCACATAGCTATCTCCTACTATACACCGTATGTCTGACAACTTGAACACATAGCTGTCCCCTACTGTACACCGTATGTCTGACAACTATATGTGGAAAAATATAGCTTATTAATAGTTGTAACATCTTTATTACCCATTTAATCATATCTTTGTGGTCGACTCGTTAATAACAAACACGTTATCAGAATTATTCCAATCACTCAAGAGAAACCACACTACACTTGCAATGAGTACTATAGTTTAGTTTTACGCCAGCGACCTTGTTTATCTGGACAGAACTCTCTCGCGTTTAGGAGAAACTATACTAATAGCGGCAGAGATCAATGTTGAAATCAATAAGGGCACTTCGCTTGGAGTACAGAAAAATGGATCCAAAATAAGTTTCTCATATTGTTTGAAAATCTTGCCTCATGTTTAAAGAGTGTATGTTTAACGGTCTGTCAGAGTTGTTTCCGGATATTGTTGTATTATTTAGTCTTGAGTTGATTAGTTTCACAGTTTTTGTACTCACTGACACTAACACTTTTACCATTTTAGTTTCCCATCACGTATTTTTTTGTTTAAACACATCGAATATGGCAGTACGGCTCACCAATAATGACTATCTCTGTCTGTTACCACAGTGGTCTTGTCTCGTCTTATATATCCACTAGTAAATTGTAGTGGGAAGCTGATGCTTCATGTCTTTAAGTGTCTAGTTATTCCAGCCATGAAATGTGAAGCGTAAATGTATTTCCTCTCGTCTAGTTACCTATGTTTGAAGAGCTATAGTTTATTTCGTCTCGTCTAATTACTTATGTCGTGAAGTGTTGTGAAGAATTTAAATTTATTTTGTCTCTCTAATTGCTTATGTGGTGAAGTGTTGTTGAGAATTTAATTGTATTTCGTCCCGTCTAATTACTTATGTCGTGAAGTATTTGGAGACCTCAAATTTATTTTATCTCGTCTAATTACTTATGTGGTGAAGTGTTGTGGAGAACTTCATTTTATTTCGTCTCGTCTAATTACTTATCTCGTGAAGTGTTTTGACAATTAAATTTATTTTGTCTTGTCTAATTACTTATGTGGTGAAGTGTTGTGGAGAACTTAATTTGATTTCGTCTCGTCTAATTACTTATGTGGTGAAGTGTAGTGGAGAACTTAAAATTATTTCATCTTGTATAATTACTGTTTTATAATTACTGAAGTGTGTGGAACTTAAAAGTTTATCTTGTCTCGATAGGTTACTTGTGAAATGTTGGGGGAAGCTTGAGTTAATTCCATCACAGCTAGTTACTTTTGTCGTGAATTGTGTGGGTAGTTAATTTTATTTTGTCTCGTTTCGTTACTTATGTCATGAGGCGCTTACGTCGTTTGAGTTTTTTGCCGTAACGTTATGTAAGAATAATTTGTTCTTGTCATTTCACCTAGTGTGTCTCAGAGTTAGTCTATTATGTAATATTTCTTATGTATATATTACACTTCCTGTGTACACAAGAAGTTTTCAATTGAACAATGACCATTTCGGCCAAATAGTATACTGTACTAAGTTAAATACTACTTTTAATTTTGGATGTAGAGACAAGGTCAGGCGTGACACTCATTCTTAGAAGACCTACGATCTGAGTCAAAACAGGTCTTCCTATGATGCGATATTGGATATTTCCGTGGTCAGGGCAATATTTTCGTTGGTCACTTTGTGTCGCCTGTCAATTCCGACCAACTAAATGCACAGAATTAATCACAAATATTTCTTTAAAAGGCTTGTTTTGCTTCTGCCTGTTGGTTTCTATTCTCAAGTGTCATGGTTCAGGCAGTGTTTAGTTGTCCAGTTTGTATCTAAGGTGAAATAAGACACTTATAAACAAGAAATTAGCTTTTTGCTAAATTTAAGTACCTGGAAAAGTGGGCGGATCGGCTACAAATCCACATAGCTATTTTTAATTATCCTGATGTTTCACGACACTATAGTTTATCACTTAATCTATCACTAGGAGACCTGTCAATGTCCCTGACAGTTTGCCATTCTGATCACAAATAAATGCGATGACCATTTCAGTTACTCACAGTTGAATTTTATTTTGGACAGCATGGGAGTTTTGTTAAACTGTACTAAATCAAAACCAAAGTAAGAAACAAATAAAAAGATGGATATACAGCCATCCCCAGAAATAAAACTCTCTATCTCTCTCTCTCTCTCTCTCTATTATATATATCTGGGGATTTCACTATGGGGAAACCAAGGTACAATAAAGTCAATCCTCTAAGACTTTTGAACATTTTTCACTTTGCTCAAGCCGACTTCTAATGTGCACTATATATGTGTTGAAATAAAATAGTTATATGAAGGTTTTCTTTATGTTTTCAGATAACAACGTACCTAGGCAAACGAGATTTCATTGATCACCTCTCTCACATAGATCCTATAGGTAAGTCTGTCTGATCATTTATCTTACAAAAACAGTTAGTAGTAATACACCTTTAACACCAGACTGCATTACAGTTCAAGGGAAAAAAACAGTAGTAATGCACCAATCAATAGTAGACTACATTATAGTTTAAGGGTAAATACCTGGCAATAAAGTAACTGCCTGATCACTGCAGAATGAGCTAGACCAGATCGCCTCCTGGTGTGATGATCAGGGGCACTGATCGACAAAGAGAAGGCTGCAGTGACCATGGTTCTCTCTTAACAATCACATCGTAAAGTCTGTAACACGACGGTGGAAATGAGAGGGTATGATGTAATCAGGATCTCATCCTTACAATACCTGGGCGTGCGATTTCATCGTAGTCTGTGTTCCGGGAACACGTTGATCATGTTATCACAAAGGCCCGCAAAAAAAAGACTTCAGCTCTGAGAGTGATGGCAGCAGCTAACACTTAACAACAGCTCGTAATCTTATATGAGGCTCGTGTCCTCCCTGTCATTGAATATGCAGGCAACACTATCACCGCCAGTCACACACAGATTGAGAGGCTGGAGACAATTCAAAATGAAACGATGCAGATCATCCTTGGTTGCACAAGGGACACACCCTGTGTGGCTATAATATGTCTCCTTGATTTTCCGAGCATATCTCGTAGAATTGATATGTGGTGTGCCCTTGCATACCTGAGAGTGAGTTCTGACATAGACCACCCACTACACAGCGAGCTCCCTCTTGTGAACGGAAACAAGCTCAAGAGAGGCATATCGTAGATGGGTCAGGCCGAGAATACCGTTAAACATATCTGCGCCCCAGAAGACATAACTCCTTGTGAGGAATCAATACCTATTCCTATGGTCTTTCAAAAGGCATTCAAGACCGTCATTACACTCAACAGAGAGTGCAGGAAACATAGCCCCGTAAGCGTGGATGCTAAGGTCAAGGCACTAATCTGTGAGAATACCAATGATACAGATGTTGTCATTTACACGGACATGTCGGTCATCTGTCACCAACGGTGCACATGGGACTTTGCTGCCAGATAAAAAGGAAGAACAGTACACGATGTCAGTCATGCCTTTACCGCAACGAGCAGTCAAACAATGGAAGTATTCAACGAAACGCAGGCACTTTACTTGCTGCAATCGCAAGCTTATTCCCATACATGCATACTAAGTGGCTCACTGAATATGATTCAGAAAGTCAAAACAGGGAATGGGCAAATCATTAGAGAGCTAAATTGCGGGCATCACTACGAAAGCTCACGCTTATATTTGTCTCCAGACATGCAGGTGTGGAGGGAAATAAACGGGCCGACCAATTAGCTAGCCTCACCACCACAACAGACGGTCATCCTATGGACCAAGCAGACATACTCTTTGCTCTTTGTTAGTCTTCACGATCAGAGAATTTTGAGATGAATGAGCATGTGTCAATATTGAGAATGCGAAAATTGAGAGTGATGATGGGCATGGCCGTTTTTATTAGCCGTTGCCGATATACCCTGAGAGATTTACTGAAGCGGAGATTGAGCACCTATGGACGTGTCCGGTGTGCGAAGAGGATAATCAACAGACCTAATACCTGGCAATGCACAGAAATATGTGTGCCTTGTCAGTACTACATTGTAAACCACATCAGATTCACAAAGATATTTCCTTGCACATTGCTGGCACCATTGAATATTTTCTTTATGCAAACGCCTAGATATAGTATAGTCTTTACTTGGAAACCAAACTGAAGGTATAACAGCTGTTCTGTCTTCCTTGCTATATGCAACAGAATCTATACTAGGTATCATGTAAGGTAGCTTCACTCATTTCACCTTAGTACCTGAGAGAGTTGTATGGTGTGCAATGACAAGATCATACTTGATACTGTGATACTTCAGAGACCCATAAATGGGAAACATCCACGCCCTGTTGAGAGGTCATAATGTGAAATATCCATCCCTTATGTATAGGTCATAATGGGAAACATCCATGCCCAATTTGTAGATCATAATGTCAAATATCCATGCCCTATTTTTTAAGTCATAATGTGAAATATCCATGCCCTATTTATAGATCACAATGGGAAACATCCATGACCTGTTGAACAACTTATCCGGCTTGTCCTTGCAAAAGACTGTAAGGACAAATGGATTAAAACAAAAAATATGCAAATCCAATGAAACTGATAAAGTTGATTTGAAGTTTATTGCATAAATAAGCATAAAATATTGGGTATTTAAATATACAAAAAGGGTGTTTTAAACATTGCAAAATTAGTGCACCTTTTTTTAGTCCTGCAGACTCATACTGCTTGATCTACAGACTCTTACACAGCCATTTTTTACACTTTGTATCTTCTCTCTATTTTTATGTCCATGTGTTGCTATGGTCTGACAAGGGATCAAAGATAAGCACTGCTGCCTGCCATTCAAGTCACCTTGATTCCAGATTGTACATATTTACCTTCCCCTAAATGTGTCTGTAATGTTTACCCAAACACACTATTGCACTTCTTAGAAACTTTTCTGTCAATCTTATCCATCTTCTAGACCATTGGTTCTCAACATATTTTGGGCCCATGGCCCTCCTATTGAGGAAAGTTTCCTTCTGTGGTCTCCCTAGTGCCAAAAAGAAAAAAAAGTTTGTTTACTTTCTTTTCTTCTGCTTCTTCTTCTTCAGCGTTCATTCTCAAACTCCTGCTGAATTCTATTGTAGCAGGATCATTGTCCTACTAGATTTCCAGCAGGATGTAATCCAGAGAATGGAAATGCGTTGTGTCGCCGTTTTATTTGTGCCAATGGCCCGATACATCCGTCTTCAGCTGAACTTTCTTTTCAAGTCACCAAAGCTTTTCAAGCTTTTTTTATGTAAATATGGTTGTTATTCAAACAGACACCTATCTGTGACTCTCCCAGAGCCTGTGAAACCCCACTCCCTTGAAATCTGTTGTGGCCCTCCTGCAAATCTCCATAGCCCACATTGAGAACCACAGTTCTAGACTATCCACAAATGTTTTATTTTTACAGATGGAGTTATCCTGGTTGATCCAGAATATCTCAAGGACAGGAAGGTATTTGCCCATATCTTGGCTGCCTTTCGCTATGGACGTGAAGACCTGGATGTTCTGGGGCTGACATTTAGGAAGGACTTGTACCTATCCTCGATGCAGGTTCGCTCAGGTTTCTTTCTTGCAGATCTCAAGCTTATATTTTTTCTGTGTGTGTCAACATTATATTATATATGTACATATCAACTAGTATGATTTTACTACATTTTTTTATTATTTTAAAACACTATTTTTGTTGACAAAAAAAGTACCTGTATGTTTTAAAATCAAACAAAATTTATGTCAGGATTTTGACTGGTATGCATTTATGAATGGCTAACTGGTGTATCATAGTCCCTTTTTGTGTTCATTCTCAAAATTCTACTAGATCGTGTAACTGGATATTCCTACTAGATTTCCAGCAGGATATAGTGCAGAGAATGGAAATACATTAAGTCGTTATTTTATTTCAGCTAATGATCTGACAGATTCCACTTCAGTTATTATCAGTCTTATATACTTGATTAGACATGTGTAGGTAGGTAACACTCAACATATAATAACATCACCCATGTGTTGCCAGAGCCCAAACGGGAAGCAAAGAATAATGACACTATATCTCCCATTCACTTTGAGTGATGCAACTTTTGGGGGTCGTCTTGACTGATTCATCAAAGTGACTCAGAAGTCATGCAGAAGCCATAACAAAATCATGTTTTTATATATAAAATAAAACTCTCTTAATAATTGTTTCCTACAAGTGATATTACTAGTACTAGTTTCTACACTGTGGGTTCGCTAAGCCAGTCACAGTGTCATTTCAGTGACTCCAAATGGTTAAGCCGTGTTCTAATCTATTTCATTCAGAAAATAAATCACATAGTCCATCTAGAAAAACACTGAAACACAGAAACTTTTACTTCCTTTTCGGCATTTAGAGATAGCAAACCACCATCTCCCACCAAAGACCGGAACTTCTACCCCTGACTCCGCAAGGCAAACAAGGGATGCATATAGATAGATAAAAAACAAAAAACTGTTATTCTTTATACTTGTTTAGCCATGCAGAAGTTTTATATGTCAAGTCGAAATGCTCAGATATCGCAGAGTACATGACAATGCATTTTGTACTCCAGACTATATCCTACTAATCTGCGAGAGTTTGAGAATGAACGCAGATGGAGCAAAAGATCAAATAGTAGAAGAGAAAATGATGATAACCATGAGTTTTACATTTGCAGGGACTTCCCAAGTGTTCTTTGCCCTACTCATGCTGGAGATTTGGGTAATGTGAGAGTTTACAGGCTATATTCAAATTTACAGGATCAGGACAGATGACAATGGATAAGGGAGACATTTTGAATTCCCTATGTATGCATCTTTTTGATGATGATATTGTGGTGGGCAAGGCTATTATTGATAAATTGAAGGAGTTTGAATTGCTGAGTGAGACAATTGAGAAGTAGGATGAGGAAGATATACAATCAATGTGTAATGGGAACTATCAGCATAAATTCACTGCATCATCTTCTGAAATAGACACATCTCCTATGGAGATGCCCGGAGTTTATTGTCACCAGTTCATAAAATCACCAAATATAATGACAAACATAAATAGAAACCTTACAATATAGAAATTTGTGAATAATAGCATTTACAATCAATAAGAAAACCAAGCAGCCATAATGGAGATATTCTAAAATATACATTGATGAAATGTGACATTTGTAGCTAACCAGTAACGCAGGGAAATAAATGTAGTAGAGCAAATCATAAGACATAGATGAACAGGATGATTTTTTTCTATAATAATAAATCATCGATGCTTCTTTAGTATATTATAAATGTGTTATGACTTCTATGCTTCTTTAGTATATTATAAATGTGTTATGACTTCTATGCTTCTTTAGTATATTATAAATGTGGTATGAAAACACATCATAAGATTGAGATTTATATTCTGGATATTGTATACTGAGTTACAGGAGTTTGTCATTGCAGGTGTATCCTCCACTGAATGAAAGCACAGATGTGAAACCCCTGACTAGATTGCAGGAGAGACTAATAAAAAAATTGGGGCCAAATGCCTACCCATTTTTCTTTGAGGTTACATAGTTTTCTACATTTGTGTTGTGTTTTTTCATGTTACTTTTTATAATTTTCTTGTGTCTTGAATTGAAACATAAGCTATCAGCCATTTACATTAGGGACCAAACCCAAAATAAAGGACTGACAAAAACGGATGTGCTGGACCTCGGACATCCAGACCTTAGAGTGGCCAACCGAGATGCAAATAAAACAGCTCTACTGTGGAACCTGCAGCACAACGTAATTCACGCTCCCCGGCGTAAATCACATGATATATTCGTTGTGGTTATATGAGAGTGACTGCTGAAGAAGAAGAAGAAGCCATTTACATTGTTCTGCGGGCATAAGCCATTCACCATGTATGTTGTTCTTACGACATAAAGTATCAACCATCTGCATTGCTATCATGGAGAAAAGTTAAAACACAGGATAATGAAGTTTAGAAATCATAAGCTTACAAGAAAACCCACACAAATTGACCTTTCAACAAGAAGGTCTTTATCAATAACAAAACATAACACACAGTGTAAAGATGACACTCCCTCTATAAGGAAACCCTATATGTATTCATAGGGAGTGTCAATTTTACTGGATGTTCTGGTCTTGTAGTTTTTGGCGAGGGCCTAGCATTATAGTTCAGGAGGCATTTCATATTAAGTACTTCACATTCATTCCATCAGCCATCCATCCAGCTGTACACATTCATTCCATCAGCCATCCATCCAGCTGTACACATGAGCCATCCATCCAGCTGTACACATGGTCCAAGTCAAATGTTCATTACATAAACTTCATATCTTTTTGAAAAACAGTACACTTTCTCCCCCTCACTCCTGATAACTTACATTTTTTATCATTCTCTATACATATACATACAAAGAGACATTTGTGGATGGATTGTCACTGTGGCACAAAAAAGAAGTCACGAATGGAACTTGTTAACAATACAAGAGACAGATAGTTCCGAAGAAGCATGATTGCCTAAGTTACTCTGCATGGCACTTGATTGATTGATTAATACATACACATTACCACATAGAATCCCTCTATTGAGCATCCTTTTATAACAAATTTCCCTATTTAACACTTTTTAAAATCCTCAATTATAATTATTCCTTATTGTTTGTACTGTATACAGGGAGGAAATTTCTGTTATTACATACATATTTTTTAAGTTTGGACCAAGTTGTTATAATGGGGTTGACTGTCACATCTGCCCTTATCTTCATTTTGAAGCAAATCTATATCTGTATTGATTAAGTCTGCCCTGTGTCTTCTCTTATAACTTAATGGGTTCTTCAGTCAGTGCAGTTGAAGGAAGTCTGTCAGCTTTTCATTTCGTGAATGTCACCAGGTCTGGGTTATAATCCAGTAATACAAATTATAGCCAGATGGTTCCACATGTAAAAGGTTAGAATGTCTCATCAAAAGCTCATCAGATCAACCACCATGCAACAGTAAACACTTTAGAATATAACATAAATATATAGTGAGACTTTTCCGCTATGGAAACCCTACAACACTGCATCTATACAATTATGAATTCAACCACTCCTGAGTAGGAGGCTGCTTCTCAAAGCATTGTTCTCAATCTAAAAATGATTGTTTGTTCCTTTCTTCAAAGCCTGTAGATATTATCATATTTTTTACTGCATGGTTGAGTAATTGTAATTCTATGTTAATGAAGCTTTTAATGAAGGATTTCACTTCTGGAAATGATACTGAATCTTCTATCTGTTGTTGGCAGTTAGTTACAGTTCTTGCTAGCTGGTTTACTATCTCATTTCCCGTGATTTGTAAGTAGCATCCCTGGAATCTACTACATAGCTGCCAACTAGTACACAGAAAATACTCAACTTTTATTAAATATACCAATGTTGATCTTAAGTATTTCTCTGTAGTGAAGTTCCCTTTACATAGAATATGTAGAGAATTTGTATGTCAAAGTTCAGATTTTCAAAGTTCTGTTTTGGGCTAACATATGGAATGATCATTTTAGAATTTGACAGGTTTGAGAATGAAATAAAGAACATAAATGAGAGAGAGAGAGAAGAATAGGGAAGCAAAGATACAGTAAATGATATAGACAGAGAGAAAATATAAAGATGAGAGACCATAGATATAGTGTAGTCAGTTTCTGAAGTTTATTCACAATGTATCATATTCCATTTGTGAGCCATGGAAACTCAGTGGTTAGTGCACTGGCTTCTTATTTGCATAATCCAGATTTGATTTTCCAGTTCAGCTGAAAAAATATTTGGACAAAACACAGCTCTTTGGTTGACCTAGTCTAAAGAAGTGGATAATATATTTTCTGTGAAAATAAAATCAGTAGAAGTGATGATGACCACATCATCCCTAAATATTCTGTTGGTCAATGTAAAATATAGGCCTATGCAGTGTATTTCTCAATACAGTTTACTAGTGAATGGAGGGACTACTTAGTAAGTTTTCGTCCTGATGAAGGCTTTCAAGTCGAAACGTCTGTCTTTTATCTCATTGTTAGTATATTATTTAACTTTCCGTAACACTAATACCTATATCTGTTTATCTCAATATTTGATCCGGGTTGCCCAAACCTTTGCATCTCTAGCACATCTGGTTTTTTCCAGAGCCTGGTGATTTATTCTCTGAACTACATGTACCATAAAGCAGTGAGTCTCAATATTTTTTCACCCATTTCACCCCCCCCCCCCCCCCCCCCCCCATTTTTCAAAAACAAATTGTATTCTGTAGCCCCTGTTTCTAAAAAAAAAAAAGGATCAAATTATTTTAACCTTTACCACCCACTCCCAATAAAAATTGCATAACTTTCCCCCTGCATGCTAGATTCTTTTTTGACAATTTGCTTATTTTTGGTGGATATTTGGAGAACGCATTAATTTTTTTGGTTTTTAGAGATTTTTGTATATTTTTTAATGAAAATAAAAAAATTCAATACTGAAACTAATGATGTAAATTTTGTTGCTGTATGTGTGATATGTGAGAAAATTGTGACAAAAAAATGCTCACACTTACTTATTTCAAAATTAATTTTATAAATAACATGTGCTTGTTCTATGGAATCCACGAAAAAAATGCTGTTAAATGCTTAAGCCTATTATATTTATTGTTATTTCATAACAGAAATTATGTTCTTATAATGTCATCTGTGAAAATAAATAATAATGTGAAATCATCTGTCATTCAGTGAAATAAATGTATTTCCTAAGAATTCCTCTTCATCAGAATCACATTCCATAATAATTTCACTGAATAGGAATGCCATTTCACTCAATTCACGCTTTCCATGACCAATGACTAGAAATTAAACTGCCGATATAATATTCCCTCCTGTTTCAAACACGATGCAGAAATTTCAAACACATACAGAAAAATAAAGTTCAATTTAGTTTGCCACTCAGTCAGTTCCTCTTTTGCCAAGTTTGGCACATAGGGCGGATGTCATAGTTCTCCATGCTTGTCGGTCAGTTGCCAAGGATTGCAGGTCTTGTGCATTTATGCCTGTTGATTTTAATTCATTCATAAATCTAGTTTGCCACTAGAGAGTGATAATTCCCGGTCACATGACATTAAGAGTCATGCGATTTCACGTCTCTAAGTAGTGCCTGACAATGGGCATTGACAACAGCTATTTACGAGTAAACACACATTGTGACTTTAATCACAGACAGTGTGCTACAGGTTAAAAGAAACATGTATGTTAAAGTTTAGTAGAGAATAGCATAAATGCATGTACAAGTATATAGTGATGAATGAAAAGCACAGCAATAATCAAAATCATCATGGATAAAGGCTTGTGTTGATTGTGCTTGTAGGTCTTCTGTTTATGAGAGTAACACATGAACTAACTCATACCTATTGTTAAGTACATTTTGTTCTATTGTGTAATTAATTGAGCATCTGTATATTACAGTGAGCTTAAAGTAGAAACAAAGAACAGTTACGCTGTCACCTGCCATACATATCTTAAGAGGTGACTAAGAAGGTTGAATTTGGGGTTGACAACTCCACTCCCATGATTTCTGCTGTGATGAAGCCTACTGAGGACCAATTCCTGGACTTCTAGGAGGGAACCATCATGTAATTATCTGCAGAAAGCCTCAATATTGCAAGAAAATCATGGTAAAGTTCCCTCCCGAGTAGAAGAATGTCCAGCCCATGACATTGCAGCTACAGCAACATTGAATGAAGCAGTCATCCATCTGAAACTTGCTAAAGCTTTAGGGAACTTTCCAATCAAAAACAATGTCAAAGAAATACCTAAAAAAAACAAAAACTCCACCACCTGACATAGGAAAGAAGAGCAACAAGCTCCTACTCCCTCAAACTTCTATTCCTCATCATTATAACTATGTGATGTCATTAATCAGTGATCTTATTATTTCAGCTGCCACCCAACTCACCAGCATCTGTCACTCTACAACCAGCACCTGGTGATACTGGCAAGGTAAGGTTGTTCATTTTATATCCCTTCTGCATTTTGTTGTAGTTGTTTTATTCAGACAAATCCCATTCTATTTGGACACTGTACAATATAAAAACTGAAGGTGGCAGAAATGATTTTAAACCAGGTCCCTTCAGCTGAAACCAATATGTCTCACAACTTGAGATAACACATTCTCCAAATTTGACCAGTCTTGGTTGGGATTTGACCATTCATGGTTGGGATTTGACCATTCATGGTTGGGATTTGACCAGTCATGGTTGGGATTTGACCAGTCATGGTTGGGATTTGGATTGATCAGATTCAAAGAACATGTTAACAGATGAATATGATAGTATTTCATATGAAGAATTCAGTGAGAGAAGCCTAATGAAGAGGAAGACAGCACAGAAATGAAGGATTGAAGGTGAACTAAATGTAAGAATATATTAGAATGAAAGATTGAAGGTGGACCAAGTGTAAGAATATATTAGAATGAAGGACTGAAGGTGGACCAAGTGTAAGAATATATTAGAATGAAGGACTGAAGGTGGACCAAGTGTAAGAATATATTAGAATGAAAGATTGAAGGCTGACCAAGTGTAAGAATATATTAGAATGAAAGATTGAAGGTGGACCAAGTGTAAGAATATATTAGAATGAAAGATTGAAGGTGGACCAAGTGTAAGTATATATTAGAATGAAAGATTGAAGGTGGACCAAGTGTAAGTATATATTAGAATGAAGGACTGAAGGTGGACCCAGTGTAAGAATATATTAGAATGAAAGATTGAAGGTGGACCAAGTGTAAGAATATATTAGAATGAAACATTGAAGGTGGTCCCAGTGTAAGAATATAGTAGAATGAAAGATTGAAGGTGGACCAAGTGTAAGAATATATTAGAATGAAGGACTGAAGGTGGACCCAGTGTAAGAATATATTAGAATGAAAGATTGAAGGTGGACCCAGTGTAAGAATATATTAGAATGAAAGATTGAAGGCTGACCAAGTGTAAGAATATATTAGAATGAAAGATTGAAGGTGGACCAAGTGTAAGAATATATTAGAATGAAAGATTGAAGGTGGACCAAGTGTAAGTATATATTAGAATGAAGGACTGAAAGTGGACCCAGTGTAAGAATATATTAGAATGAAAGATTGAAGGTGGACCAAGTGTAAGAATATATTAGAATGAAAGATTGAAGGTGGACCAAGTGTAAGAATATATTAGAATGAAAGATTAAAGGTGGACCAAGTGTAAGAATATATTAGAATGAAAGATTGAAGGCTGACCAAGTGTACGAATATATTAGAATGAAGGATTGGAGGTGGATGATTATTGCCTTCAGTTGCAATGAATTTTTGTTGTTGAATTATTGATGTTCATAAATCCGACTTTAGCTAAAATTTCACAAAATTCTTCACTTTATTTACCACTGTTTCAGCCTTGTGGGGTTGACTATGAGCTCAAGACATTTGTGGCTGACAATATGGATGAGAAGCCACACAAAAGGTGAGCCATGGCTCAACAAATTAAAGAAATCTCCACATGTCAATTAGCTTCTGGATCATTATTAATTCTTCATTAGAAACCATCATCATAGTATTAAAACCCTTAGAACCCGGTATCCAGAAATTCTGGGATTTACACTAAATATTGGTACCCCAAGATACCGATTTTTTGGTATTTCAACTTCACAAAACAGTACCCCTTAATTAATAATAATTATTAATAAATCGATTTACAATACTTATCAACGTCCTGAGGCACGCATTGCATTGTGGGATTTACAGTCCACAAAGTTTGCAAAATGGCGACCTAATGTTGATATTCTTCATAATTAGTTTTAAACGTTGTTTTTTTGTGTGTTCAAATACAAAAACAGCTGAACAATTTGTTGAGTTTTGTGTAATAATTCAGAGGACATGAATTAGATTTAGATGGTGATTATTCTGAAAATATCAGAATAGACTCAGGAAGACCGCTTAAGCCTGAGCGGTCAGAGTATTCGTACGTAGGCCTATAAATTACGACATGTAATAATGGTTCATCAGTGGAGGTGTCCGAAAATTAAAGGCAAAATTTGAATGTAGTTATTGCACCACTTATCTGTGTATGAAGAAAGGCTCAACATGCTGGGAGGATTGGAACAGAACAAAAATTACCGGTCATCATAAATAGTACGTCAATATTATATAACAGAACATAATTTTATGTCTTATTTCTGTTAAAATAACTCAGAGTTGGAATGTTGTTTTTGTGTATTTTTTACTCAGGAGAAGAGGAATTTATGGGAAATTTGTCTAGGGTTCAAACAGTTAAAACTCAAGGTCCCAGACACATATTGGTTACTTGATCTTCAGATCAATTCAGAGAAGACTCACTTTATTACCTCACTCTAGGTATTTCCAATATCTATCATTCTCTGTACATATACATTATCACTCCAGGACTTTTATTGATTTTTATGTCTAATGCAGATAATGGTAGGGGAAGCAATCTCGTCAGATACCTGTTGTGTTGAGTTTCTTCCCTTGGTAGTGGATTAGAGTGATCTTTCGGAAACTAGAAACTGATTAGAATTTGCCTCACAAAAACTACAGTGCCCTCGTGGGCATCATTGCCTTTTTTATTTTCATTTGATGCTATCATCAAAAAAAGTAACTTCTCTTGATTTCCAGCAATATCTGGAACTCACTATCAACTGAAACGGTAGGGAAGATTACTGTGAAGAAATGTTAACACACAAAGTAAATGCTGTTTAGAAATGAGTTTATCATTTCAGTGCTTTTCTGTGTTTAAAATAAAGAGTAATTCGCTCATTCTTTATGTGTGCGGGTTGTTACATTTCATAAGCAGTAACTTTTAATTATGTGCACAGACTGCTCACCCACATATGCTAGAGGGAATATTTGTCATGACCCCCCAAGGGTTTTCTTTGGGGTCACCTCTGGACGGTGAACTAAACAAATATTGATTTAGAAGACATGTTTGTTTTAATCAGTGTCTTCAAGTCTATCTATCTATACGTTGTGGCCCTTGTTTGCCTTGCGACGTCAGGGGTGGAAGAGTTCTCTGGAGATGGCCTTATTGTGTGCCATTTGTAAGCTTGTTCCTGTGGCTTTTTTTATTTCTGTGATCCATCTTTTACATGGTCTGTCTCTGGCTTTATAACCGTTATGTCTATGTGTCATGGCCATTTGTGGCATGCTATCTGTTGGTAGTCTGGAATCATGTGAAAACCACTTGATCTGTTGTCTTTTGATGTGTTCTAATACTGGTATTGTTTTGGTTATCTGTCTGATGTTATCGTTTCTAATTCTATGTCTTACTGACACTCCAAGTATTCTTCGTAGACATGTCATTTCTGTTGTCACTATATTTCTTTTGTCTTGTGCTGTCATTGTCCAGGTTTGGCACTGGTAGCACAGTGGTGGAATAATAATAATTATGTATAATGCAACTTTAGTGCCTATGTTTATATTTATGTTCTTGAAAATATGTGTCATCTGTCCTAGGATCTGTCTTCAAGTATGAGTAATATAATTTGTAAATATCAAATGTAACCCAGAAAAATTGAATATCTTTATATTTTGTGTTCCCACTGGATACACTGAAGTAATCCTTAGTCACATACATCATTGCACAAAACCAATCATGCTGACATATGCCCAGTTTTGGAAACGGCCGCGAATTTAGAAGATTATTAAAAGTTACAATTTCAATTCTTGCATTATGCTTAAATATTTGGTAAATTAACATAATATTGAATTATATTCTACTGAAACATCCATTTTCTATGTTTTATCTTTTACCATATTAAAATTCCATTTTTTTTAAAAACATGTATGTATCGATTTTGAAATGCCGGTCACTTTGCTTCTATAAAATGGGATCAGTGATTACTTCTATAAAATTTGGTCAGTGGTCACTTTGCTTCTATAAAATGGAATCAGTGTTCACTGTGCTTCTATAAAATGGGGTTATGGGTCAGTTTACTTCTATAAAATGGGGTTATGAGTCACTTTGCTTCTATAAAATGGGGTTATGGGTCACTTTACTTCTATAAAATGGGGTTATGAATCACTTTGCTTCTATAAAATGGGGTTATGGGTCACTTTGCTTCTATAAAATGGGGTTATGGGTCACTTTACTTCTATAAAATGGGGTTATGAATCACTTTGCTTCTATAAAATGGGGTTATGAGTCACTTTGCTTCTATAAAATGGGGTTATGGGTCACTTTACTTCTATAAAATGGGGTTATGAATCACTTTGCTTCTATAAAATGGGGTTATGGGTCACTTTGCTTCTATAAAATGGGGTCACAGGTCACTTTACTGATACAAAATGGGATTGGTGGTCACTGTGCTTCTATAAAATGGGATTAGTGGTCACTTTGTTTCTATAAAATGTTGTTATGGGTCACTTTACTGCTATAAAAATGAGGTCACAGGTCACTTTACTGCTATGAAAAGGAGTTCACATTACTTCTATAAAATTAGGTCACATGTTACTTTAATTCTATAAAATGAGGTCAATGATGACTTTGCTTCTATAAAATGGGGCCAATGATTACTTTGCTTCTATAAAATGGGGCCAATGATGACTTTGCTTCTATAAAATGAGGTCAATGATGACTTTGCTTCTATAAAATGAGGCTGCTACTTGAAAAAATGTTTGGAATCTCTGGTTTAGAAAGTTTAAAAACATGAAAAAAATAAAAGGTTAGTTAAGAACATTACGATAAGCAAAAAAAGTATATAAGTTCTTGATTGTACAGTAGCCAGTGAGCCTATCTCACAAACACAGTTCTGTCAAACTTGCTTATTTTTTTAAAACTGATCAGCAACTTCGTACTGGCAATATAATTAGATGTATTAGCAATTCCTAAAAATATGATAATTATTAAAAAACAATACTGGATATGTTTCAAAATTATTATTATTATTATTATTATTATTATAAAATTAAGGAAGATATTGGGTATAAAAATATGAATGATATTGTAATAATGGAGAGGTTGTTTAACAAAATGTAACAAGAATAAGTGTTAGGAAATAGGTCTGTTAAAAAAATTGTGAAAATCCTAAAGGTAAGGAATATGTTGGTTAAAAAAATTGTGTCAAGTGTAAAGATAAGGAGATTAGTTTTAAGATGTTACGTATAAAAAAATATGTCAAGAGGTTGGTTGAAATAATTGTGTAAAGATAAGAATGATGTTTGAGACAAATATGATGGTCATAGAGAAAAGAATGAGATTAACAATATGCCGAAGCTGAATGTGTCATGCTGAAAGATGCAGGTATCGCAGGTAAGCTGTAAACCATGATACAATCATTCCGTTCTCCAGACATCCTGCTAATTTATAGGAGTTTGAGAACAAACACAGAAGAAGATTAATGAAAGAATGTAGTTTCTATAAACATAAGAATGATCTCTCAATAAGACAGCATGATTAACTCTAATATGTTCTACTGAATTTCTTGTATTTATACTATCTATTTATTAAACTCATGTGGAGAGCCATGACCGCCTACACCAGCCAGCATGGCACCTGATGATGATGATTTATTAAATCCATAACCTGTTAGGGTCATAGGGTACCACATTGTTTGCATCAACATACACAGTCCTCCAGCAATGTTTATCTTCAGTGATGCAGACGAATAAAGAAAAATCTTGACCAGTCTTGTCCTTGATGTTATCTGTCCATGTTTTTCTTTATCCTCCTCTGTTTTTCCCACCTTTGACTATTCCCTATGGTATAATTTTTGACAAAAATCATATTAACATACATGTTAAAACCATGCAAATTTTCATTGTTTCATTATTGAAAGTAATGGTTCTTGTGTAGCTATGTGTCTCCCTATTTTATTTCTTATGTACACATTTATCTTATGCTCTCTATAGGAGATGTGTCAAATGTGTTGATGTATTTATACCAGGAACTCTGTACGTCTGGCCATTCGTAAGCTGACATATGCACCAGAGGAGCCAGCTCCCCAGCCTAATGCTGAAGCAGTCAAAGACTTTATCATGAGTCCAGGAAGCATAAGACTAGAAGCATCTCTAGATAAAGAAGTAAGTTTGAGGAATCAATGATGCTTTAATGTTATACTTTGTTCTAATAGGTAACATTTATAGAAATGAAGATAAGATTGTTACAAAATTATGCATACCTGAACTAAGATTTGGGTTCAATTTTATGTAAAACACAGACAGAATACAGTGTAGATTAACTTGCTAAAAGATAGATAGCATACAGTAAACTTGCTAAAACATAGATAGCATACAGTAAACTTGCTAAAACACAGACAACATACAGCATAAATTAATTTGCTAAAACACAGACAACATACAGTATGAATTAATTTGCTAAAACACAGACAACATACAGTATGAATTAATTTGCTAAAACACAGACAACATACAGTATGAATTAATTTGCCAAAACACAGACAGCAATCACAGACATCTTTAATTCGGTTTTGGATTTTCTATCACTACATCGACATCGACCAGCGACATCAAAGAATGTATGCACGTCTCTGGCCAATGCAGGCCTGCTTGCCCAGAACAGAGAGGCCTTCAGAGTATCCACAACAAAGACAACATTCTGGAAAGAATATGTCACTTGATATATACATAAATACTTACACATTACAGTAAACTCAAATTATGGCCACTGTATTCTAGAACAATACATCAGAGATAATAAAGGGTGGCTTTCCCTAGATGGGTCAAATTTGTTGTGTCCACCTTCCCTTGAAAATCTCTGTGGCCTCAGTGTTCTACATTGACAACCACTGCCCTAAACAATTAGCAAAGTTTTTAATATAATAATTTCATAGTATGTATTGTTCCTCTGCAGAAATACTATCATGGAGAAAGCATTGCCATCAACGTACTAGTTGACAACAATACCAACAAAACAGTCAAGAAAATTAAAATATCAGGTACATGTCTTAGTAATGAATATGTTACATTTCCCAGGATGTAACACTGGACCTGTATTTTCATTGAAGAGATATTTCAATCCCTCTTAAACATATCTATTTGCTAATATGAACTTTGTTTTCATTGAATAGATATTTCAATCCCTCATAAACATATCTATTTGCTAATATGAACTTTGTTTTCATTGAATAGATATTTCAATCCCTCTTAAACATATCTATTTGCTAATATGAACTTTTTGGTAGAATGGATTAACACTCTCAGTCATCTCAACATCTTCCTGCATTTGATGCAATAACAACTTTCATCCTTAATGCAATAACAACTTTCATCCTTAATGCAAAAACAACTTTCATCCTTAATGCAATAACTTTGATCCTTAATGCAATAACAACTTTGATCCTTAATGCAATAACAACTTTCATCCTTGATGCAATAACTTTCATCCTTAATGCAATAACAACTTTCATCCTTAATGTGATAACAACTTTCATCCTTAATGCAATAACAACTTTCATCCTTAATGCAATAACAACTTTCATCCTTAATGCAATAACAACTTTCATCCTTAATGCGATAACAACTTTCATCCTTAATGAGATAACAACTTTCATCCTTAATGCGATAACAACTTTCATCCTTAATGCGATAACAACTTTCATCCTTAATGCGATAACAACTTTCATCCTTAATGCGATAACAACTTTCATCCTTAATGCGATAACAACTTTCATCCTTAATGCGATAACAACTTTCATCCTTAATGTGATAACAACTTTCATCCTTAATGTGATAACAACTTTCATCCTTAATGTGACTACCATGTACCAGTGTATTCCATGATATCTACATCACTTCTTAGTTTTGTTACTGTAGCACTCTCCACCTTGTTCAATATCCTCTGACAGTTTTGTTACTGTAGTACTCACCACTTTGTTCAATATCCTCTGACAGTTTGGTTATTTATACTTTATGTTTCTGATGTCGATTTTATATTATATTTTTTCCTGTGTATCTGATGTCAATTGTTTGTTTGTTTGTTTTTCGTTCGCTCCATTGTAACCATCACGGATATCCATGCGATTTCCGCCGGGAGCGTGATTACGTTGTGCCACCGTTATGCGCCTTGTAGGCCTAGCACATCCGATTTCGGCATGCCTTGACAATTCGGGTGGGCTACCCTTAGCCTGTGACAGCCTCTATATCTGTCTCCAGGCACGCGTAGTGGAGACTCTTCGCCCAGACGATATTTTGCTTTCGTCTGACTCGAACGAGGTGTTCCACTGTCTATGAACTTGCCTCGTGTAATTGGACGTGCTGTGCCTGTGCCCATTGGGTACCGAACCGTTTCTCATCCGTGAGCCTGGTTCCTTAAGGGGAAGAACTCAACAGATGAGTTGGACCCTGGCTCTTTCGCCCTCTTAGCCGAGGTGTCATTCACCGACATCGTGTACCCCTTGTCCAAGTTCGAGTCTCACACCACGTGTTTGAGAGCAAGGCGTTCTCGAGCTGAGCGTCCTTGTCCCAATAGCGCCTGAGCCCATCAGGTACTGAACCCTTTCTCTCTTCAAGTGTATTTCCGGTGTAGGAAAACCTGACAGTAGAGTTGGGCCAGGGCTAAATCGTTGTCCCTTTTGTGCCTGAGCGAATCGAGTACGGAAACCTTTCTCTCTGCAAGTGTACTTCCGGTATAGGAAACCTTGACAGTAGAGTTGGGTCAGGACTACCATCGTTGTCCCTTTCTTGCCTAAGCCCATCGGGTACAGAACCCTTTCTCTTCGCGAGCAAATTTCCGGTTTAGGAAGGCTCGACGTTAGAGTTGGGTTAGGTCTTCTTGCTTTACCAAACGCCAATGGATGGATCTGGGTCTCTGCCTGTAAGGAACTCTGGTAACTAGAAGCCCGTCTCGAGCTGACGGAGCTTGTAGTTCCCCTTTCCTAGGGACTTTTCACTTTCTATTTGCAGTTCGCGCTGCCCTCTAGCGCTGTTCTGCCCCTTCATTGTACTCTATGAAATATATTTGTCTCTCGCCATGCATTTACCTTTACGTGCATTTTACATTGGCCGCCCCTCCAATGTTCGGACTGGACTGACTAGCTTCACTGTATGTCGACAGTGTCGCTATATGTGGTGCTGCTGGTGGTGTCGGAGATATTGTCTGTCTCTTGTGCAGTCAAATCTCTTTCCATCTGCTACCTCCACATTCTCGGACACGATCCCCAAATGATTTTGCTAGAATCAGCACGAGCTGCTGTATTTCTGTTTCCAGGGTGCACCGCGTGGAGGTACATTTGGGATCTTGGTTATCTGCTAACCCTGGGTCCGCCTAGAGCAATGCGTTCCCTTTGCACCCCTCTGATGTCAATGTTATGTTTCATTTTTTTCCTGTGTATCTGATGTCAATTTTATGTTGCATTTTTTTCCTGTGTATCTGATGTCAATTTTATGTTCCATTTTTTTCCTGTGTGTCTGATGTCAGTTTTATGTTCCATTTTTTTCTAGTGTATCTGATGTCAATTTTATGTTCCATTTTTTTCTAGTGTATCTGATGTCAATGTTATGTACAATTTTTTTTCTGTTTGCTGATGTCCTCTTCTTCAGTATTCATTCTCAAACTCCTGCTGGATTTCTCTTGTAACATGGCAATGTTCCTACAAGATTTCCAGTCGGATGTAGTCTAAAGAATAGAAATGCGTTCTGCCGCAATTTTATTATCATCAATGGTCTGACACCTCTGTCTTCAGCTGAGTTTCTGATGTCAATGCCGCTATTTGTAAAAGTAACAGTTCATTTGTCATAGTCATATCTAATTTGTCATTGTCACTTCTCATTTGTAATTTTCACTTCTCATTTTGCACTCACTTAACACTCACTTTCACATCTCAAGCATTTGTGTATCATGTAGTTGTTTTTTTTTTGTTTTTTTTTAAATTCATTTTAATTTGTCATTCCCCATCAATCCCAGCACCAGCCTCTTGTCATAGATATGGTACTTAAGTATGCTACGATTGGCTGCAAAATTAAGCCTGGCATAACCCACCTACATCTAAGCAGGATCACGGTCTGCCTTAGCAAGATAGGTCAATTCCAGGTGACGAAAGAAATATTTCCAATTTGTGACACACTGTTGGCATTACACTGAGCTAGAAAGATAACACCACTCATAATGGCACATTTTCGTTGTGGACTCTGTATGATTGGGGGGGGGGGGAGATTAAAAGGTTGAGTCTTGCATAAGCAAGGACTCCCATCATGTCCATCTACATCATTCTGAACAAGAACTCCTCCCACCATGTCAATCTACATCAAGCAGGACAAGGACTCCTCCCAACATATCCATCTATTTAAAACACTTTATATGGAAATCTGTCACAACCACATACAGATTTTACAAATTAACATGGACTTCCCAAGAGTCAAAACTTGCAACTCGTGATAGAAGAAGAAGAAGAGGAACTTCTCATTATGTTTTCCACATCTCACCCTCATAAATGTTTCACTCATGTGTGAACAAGTCATTCAAAATGACCACATATTCACATTTATCACGTCACACTAACTTACTCATGTCTGATACATATGTATCCCTCACTCATAATCATATCTCCTTCCATAGCCACATCTGTATTATAACTATTCCTTAGATATATCACTTAATGCTGTTTTTTTGTTTCTGCCATGCTTGTACAGTTCGCCAGTTTGCAGATATTTGCTTGTTTTCCACTGCACAATACAAGTGCACAGTTGCTGATCTGGAAAGCGAGTAAGTTGAGCATACTGTTTCACTTATTTAATGACTATTGATTTTATTTGAATGCACACCTGCCAACCTGTTGAAACAAAAAATCTGTACAAAAGCTTCACAATGCCATAAGAAACTTTATACAAACAGACAAATCCATATGCAAACAGAAAAAGCTTTTTACAAACAAAACACCATATGGAAACAAAAATGCTATACAAACAAAACACCTTATGCAAACAAAAATCTTATAAACAAACAAATTACCTTTTACATATAGAAAAGATCTGATTATAAACCAAGGGAGAAACAGAAAAAAACTTATACAAAGTAACCTTTTTGCAAACAGAAATCATTATACAAGCAAAAAAACCTTAGACAAACAGAAAAACCTTATGCAAACATAAATAATCTTAATAAACATTAAAAAACCTTATGCAAATAGATACAACTTGTAAGAACATAAAACATAAAAGAATACCTTCAAACAGAAAAAAACTTTATGGAACAGAGAAATACATTTATAAATTATAAACATTCAATAAAGAAATCACTGATAAATGATTAAAATCTATCTTTTAAATTCTTCTCATTTATTTTTGTCTTGAAATTTTCTTTAGAGTGTATTGAGGCTGTTTCTTTCAGTCAGTTCCTCTTTTGCCAAGTTTGGCGTAAGGGCGGATGTCATAGTTCTCCATGCCTGTCGGTCAGTTGCTAGAGATTGCATGTCTTGTGCATTTATGCCTGTTGATTTAATTCATTCATAAATGTTCTTCTGAGCGTTGTTTTTGGTCTTCCGTTTTCTTTTCCCGTCTGGTGTCCACATGAAAGATTGTCGTGGAATTCTGTCTTCCTTCATTCTAAGTAAGTGGCGATGTATGTCCAGCTGCATTTTCTGATGATGTTCGTCACGCATTCTTGTTTCCTCTCTTAGTATGTCATTTGATTTTAAGTCTTTCCAATTAGTATTTGTGATTTTTCTGAGGCATCTATTCTCAAAAGCAACTAACTTCTTATCCATTATTGAGGTAGATTTCCAACTTTCACATCCATATCTCAATGATGGAATCACACTTGCATTGAATAGTCACAGTTTGATGTGCTTACTTGCGATCTTCGATCTCCAGATATTTGAGAACTGTTTCTTTACTATCCTTTAGAACAAACTTACAAAATGGTCTGTACATCACAAGAAATGTTTTATTCTGAAAATTGTGATAAAAGGTTAAATCAATGATGTAAAGGTTACACTACCAAGTATTACTGAACAGGTTCATTTTTAAGCAAAAAACCTATCAGATTGGCAGGGATATAAAACACAGTTGTAGACACAACTTTGTAAAGTAAGGAGTTTTTTTTAATGCAGAAACCTTAATTTTTAAATAATAACTAAATTCTTTGGTATAACTATGTCAATAAGACTGTTCTGAAGTTGAACACTTTTTATATACTGTATTATATATGGTACTTTTATATACAGTCAACTCAGCTGTAAATTAGTACCTGATACGTGAGTTAGTGAAGGTAAAGACAGCAAGGAAGGGAACTGGCTACTCCATCTAATAGTTGCTACGGCTTAGTACATGAAAAGTTATCTTCATCCCCGACGGCAGATTGTTGTCATGGACCTACCTTTACCTTTTATATACTGTATTTAAACTTGGTGATCCAGCTCTACTGGAAATGTCTCAAACAACAAATGGCACCTAGATCAACATAGCCTGAGAAAAATGCATACCATATCTATGAGAAAGTAAAGGCAGCAGGCTTGATACTGACCACATCATCCTTAGATATGCCATTGGTCAATTAAAAAATACAGACCTAACACAGTATTCCCCAATATGTGCCTCAATGATATGCAAAAGAGAAAGCTTTACTTTTTACTTTACTAATTATCATAAAATCTTCCCTGATATTCTGGGAAATATATACCGTATGTACACTGACTCCATAATGGGTGACAATAAACAACAAAAATTCTACTTTTTTTATTCAGCCCCAACACGTTTTGATGTTTCATTTTTTGTTGTAGGGAAGGATTCCCCATCCAACCCAGCCAGACAGGGTTCTGTAAAGTCTACCATCTGACACCTCTGTTGACCAACAATCGAGACAAGCGTGGCCTGGCACTTGATGGCAAACTGAAACATGAAGACACAAATCTGGCATCCTCTACCATGTAAGTTATCATGGCATGGTCATGATGGACAGAAGCACTGATATAAATCATTTTAATCACTTTTTTTTAATAATATGGTTCAAGAAATAACCAACTTTCTCTACATCCAAGTTTGGATCTATACTATGTGGTTTAACTTCACCACATCCAAAGGTGAGATTAGAATATAGATGACCAGCCGTTACCATATCCAAGGTTGGATTAGAATATAGATGACCTACATTTACCACATCCAAGGTTGGATTAGAATATAGATGACCTACCTTTACCACATCCAAGGTTGGATTAGAATATAGATTACCAACAGTCACCACATCCACGGTTGCATTAAAAATTGGTTGCTTACCTTACAACATATAGCAACCACTAAAAACACATTGAAAACATGATTTGTTTTGATGCTTAAAATGGTTTTGTGTGTATGTAATTTTTCAACCCAGAGTGTGTGCAAGCTGTGAATTTCATGCAGTCCCATTCTTGTGTTAATGTGATGTTTCTTTCATATTTTTCGTGCTTACAATGCAAAACAGTAAATAAATTAATTCTCACCTTATTAAAAGTTGAAATTTGGTACACACATTTAATAAAGTTGAAGTGAGTAAAAAACATTATTTGATTTTTAATCGAAATAAGGTCTGTTACTATTTTTTTCATACCTTGATTGACATTACATGAGCGATGGCAAGCTGCTGGTATGATTGTCAGTGGAATGGCGATCAGACAAATTGCCAGACATTTCATTTGTAACCAGTTCACTATAGTATGGCTGCAACAACAATTTCTGGCAACAGGCACCACAGATGACTACGGAATACCTGGTAAACCTCATGAACATCACTATCTCAAGATCGTCATAATTATACTGATGCATATGTGCAACCACTTCCAAACATCAACTCAGACAGCAGCTTACACACGCCGCAATCTAGGGCGTATTAGCACAAACTTTGTGATGGAGACTTTCACTCTTCTGGCTTGGAAAACAAGTCCTAACATTGGTCCTATCCTTACTAGAGCAACAAACTGGCTCGGGTCCAACAAAATATTCATTAGATTAAAACCAGTTTAATGTCTCATTTGTTGATAGGAGACATTGAGTCTGATGTAATCCTGGAAAAAGATATGCTAATGTGTGTATACTCCAGCATAACAGATATAAAGGAGGAAGCGTACATGTTTGAGGTGAATTCTCCATTAAGCACCGTACTCTCCTTCATGTTTTCATAGTTAACGTAACCTCTAATATCTATGTTAATCAAGTGATACAGCCTATCGCTGTGCTTTTCTTCCATAATCACCAAAATGTAGAACTCTTTCAGCACAACTTTGTAAAGCTTCTCACTGCTAATGTAACCAGGAATTTTTTTAGCCCAGCAACCTTTTCTTGTACCGGATTGGCCTGCAAACTCTCCTGACATGAACCTGATTGAACACACTTAGGATGAACTGAACAGAATGGTCTGGCAGCATCATCAACACTCATTGCAGAAGGGAGCACCACACCTCAAACATTTTTCAAGGCACACTGCAATAACATGAGATGTCAATGATAAGCTTATATTGATGATTCTGGTGGACTCATGCAATATTAATGACGGCTGTGACGTGATGACATCGATTGAAAAATATATTTTTTACAGCAAGGGCAGACAACTGCTTACTATCTGGCTATGAATTGTTTTATTTTTTAAAATACTGCACATTTGATTCAGCAAATGGTTCATAAAAGAGAATAAATAGTTTCAGTTAATTTCAATTCAGTTTATGTAAAAAAAAAATATGCTGATGCGTTTTAAATGATTGTTTAATATATGTTGAATTATAATAGGTGATTTTTACCTTCATGGTTGAGGGACTTGACCACTGCACTACTCAGGTCAACAAAATAGAAAATATCAATTTCATTTTGTTGATTTAAATATCTTATCAGATTTGTTGATATGTCAGATATGTCATAAATTTTTGTATCAAAATGTCAAATATCAAAATGTCATATATTTTGTATCAATATCAAAATTCCTCAATATTGATTGAAATATAAATTTCCTTGTGTTTATTGAAATATTTCTTAACTTCAATTTCCTTATCAGAATATTTATTGAAATATCAATTTCCTTGAAATATTTCTTAATTTCAATTTCCTTATCAAAGTATTGATTGAAATATCTCATTAATTTTCTTTAAGAATTTTGATCATTCCTGATTTGTATTCAAATCATAAACACTAAATACTATCTCTGCATCTAAAGTTAACTACTGCAGACCTCCAATATCCTCTGTCTTTTGCCTTACTGAAGCAATCTGATAGTATCTTGTCCATCTCATGATATTTCTCTCCCACTTGTTTCTCTTGCTTACCTCTTGCTCTCTTCCCCACCACTTTACCTTGAAGTAAGTTCTTCAACAAAGTATATTCAAAATATTATATTTGTATTGCCTTTAATAGTTCCTTCTTCATATGTAGTCTTTCTAGAACTTCTTTGTATTCTTCTCTTTCTGCAAAGTTCTCCATATTTATCTATACAGCCAATCTACATCACAGAGGCTGTTATACACAATCTTCATCACAGAGGCTGTTATACACAATCTACATCACTGTTTTCTAACTGTTCAAATATCTGAACCAGTAATCGCAGAGCTAATACTTCCTGTTCACAGTTTTTAAGAATTTTGCACCTGTAAAGTTTTTATTGTCTCTCTCTCTCACCACGAAGGGGTGGGACATGTACTAGCATTAGATTTATTGTAAACACTATATCTAACCCTGCCCCCCCCCCACTCCCAGGGTCCTAAAATTTAACAGTATCCTGCAGTTGTTCTAACGTTCTGCAAGTTATGTAATTTCATAGACCGTACATCATCATCATCATCATCATCAGGTGCCATGCCGGGTGGCGTAGGCGGTCATGGCTCTCCACAGCTCTCTGTCCACAGTATTATGTATCAAAGTCGTTGTTGTTTCTTTGCCGTGCCAGGTTGTCAAACTGTCTAATATTTTCTCACGTTGTCGCCCTCTGTCTCTGGTGCCTTCAATCTTGCCTGTTGTGATTATGTTCTCTAAACCTGCCTGTCTCATGAAGTGGCCAAAAAAAGAAGATTGCCTTTTTCTTATATTGTTGATTAAGGTCCGTTTCGCATTTAACTCTTTTAACACCTCTACATTAGTTTTTCTGGCAGTCCATGGTATTCTCAGCATTCTTCTGTAGAACCACATCTCCGTTGCCTCCAATCTCCCACTTTCCAGTTTGTTTATTGTCCAAGACTCGCACCCATATGTTAGTATAGGGGTTATATAGCACTGCAGAACTCTCTTTCTCACCTCTAATGACAAGGTCATATTACACAGTATATTTTTCATTTTTCTGAATGTTGTTTTTGCCTGTCCTATTCTGCATCTTATTTCTGTTGAACTTCTTCCATCTGCTGTTATAATTGTACCTAGATATTTGAAGACCGTACAATAAAATGAAAACAATGCACAAACCATCATAAACTACCAATGAATATGTGCATTTAATTGTTCGTTCACATCCCGCTATAATAACAAAATATGGGTGTATGCTTTGCGATTATAGAACCCAAATATTTCTTATAAATTTCATTATTAGAATTTTGATTAAAAAATAAATTTTAAAATCGTGAAGGTTTTATTCTAATGTTATCTACATTCAGATGTTGCCTCTACGTTTATTGTCCTTCTCCCTGATTAGGCAAACTATCTCCCCTACTGAATATCTGGGGGTCATCTCTTATTCATCTCTGGGATGCCATCTCTTATGATATTTTATTTATTAGAATTGTTGATGTCAGAAGCACTTAACATTCTGTAATGTGTGATTAAATCTCATATAGATATATCTGTTATATTTAGTTTGTTGCCTTTGCAGAATTTTTAGTAAATATAAAGTCTATTATGTCATTGCTGACTGCTGCAATACTTGGATTTTATCATCTCTGGAATGGTACATTTCTCCACAGAATGACTGAGAAAAGTCAGAAGGAAAGTCTGGGTATTGTTGTTTCATACAGGGTCAAAGTCAAACTCATAATGGGATTTGGGTCAGGGTAAGCAATAATAGAAGTCAAAGTTTAAATTAATGTTGTGTAAGTAATAGATGTCACAGCTCATATTTTTATGGCATAATAAAATAACAAAGGTCAAAGTTCACTTTATTGTGGGGGGGTAAGTATGTAGAAAGGCCAACATTGATATTTTTTGTGGTGAAATCATTGTAAAACAGAAGGTTGAATTGAAGCTTTTTTTTTGTCCACTTCCATGTCTCTCTATGTTGTATCCATCAGCAGTCTCAGTTTGAGCTATGTAGAGAAATGCATTCTGTTGCCAGGAGTTAAAAGAGTGGTGAGACATCAGAGCATCAGCTCATGAGCACATCTTATAGTAAATGTATTTTAAATATCTGCTCAACATCACAAGCACACATTTCACTAATGAATCTGTTCTGTGAAACATGCAAGTCAAATCAAATATCAAATTAGGTAGAAGGGGTGGCTTGCAACACATTCAGTAGCAGGTTTCCCCCGATTATTACTAAGAATATGGACTTAAATATCCTCAGTAGTGGGCTTTCCATAACAAAAAGTTGAGAACATGGGAGTACAGCACCCTCAGTGCAGGCTTCCCTCAACATTTACTAAGAACATGAGCTTATAACATCCTCATCAGTAAGGTTTCCCCAAAAATTACTGCAAACAATGGCTTACAACACCATCAGAAGCAGGCTTTCACAAAAATTAATGTTTTCATTAGCTATAACATCCTTAGCAGTGAACTTTCCACAACAATCAGTACTTTCATAAATTCACAACTCCCCACTGCATAATTAACTATAAATAGTACTTACATAGAACACCAGTTTTTGGAAGTTTGACAATCACCAGCAGAATATTGGGACTATGAGATATATAGACGAAAACATATAAATAACAATATACAAGACTTCAACGTTTCAACCATAAGGTCTACTTCAAAAATATACAACACACACACAGTGAACACGACAAAATCAGTGAATATTGTTTTTGTTTCTTACCTTTATTACATCACCCCTTCTTACCTATTAGCATTTATCGAATTAACTACAAAGGGCAATGACTAGATTTAGTTTGTGTTGTATTGCTGGTGTTCATTCCCCATGTTTGTTCATATTCATAGAATGAACTTCCATTTTTGACGTTGTGAAAATCATTATGGTCTTTCTTTTTTGAAGAAAATTGCTGCAGTGGTTGTCTTAATTGCAGAAACCATATGTGAACCTAATTACATATGAGGGACTATATTTAATGGACAATATTTTTCATCGCGATTATTCTTTTTCATGCCATGCTCATCTTTGCTTGCGAAGGAGGAACATCATCACCATGATCATATAGAAGAATAGGGAGTACATGATGGAAAGAAAAGAAAAAAATAAAGAGGTTCTAGCAACACTTAATATGAAGAAAGAGTTATTAAAGAAAATAAAGATCAAGCAGATAAAATATTTTGGACACATTAAAAAACATGACACCTTGTTGAAGACCTTACTTGAGGTCAAAGGGAAGCAAGCAAGAGGTAGACAGAGATACAAGTTGTTTTTTGTTTTGTTTTTGTTGCGTTCGCTCCATTGTAATCAGCATCCGTGTGATGGTTATCTGTGCGATTTCCGCCCGGGAGCGTGATTACGTTGTACCACCATTATGCGCCTTTTAGGCCTAGCACATCCGATTTCAGCATGCCTTGACAGTTCAGGTGTGCTACCCTAGCCTGTGACAGCCTCCCTATCTGTCGCCAGGCACGTGGGTATGTAGTGATTCTTCGCCCAGACGATTGTCATTCACGTCTATATCGCACGAGGTGTTCCACTGTCTATTAGCTTGTCTCGTGTAATTGGACATACTGTGCCTGTGCCCATCGGGTACTGAACCGTTTCCCATCCGCAAGCCTGGTTCCGTAAGAGGAAGAACTCAACAGAAGAGCTGGACACTGGCTCTATCGCCTTCTTAGCCGAGGTGTTGTTCATCAACATCATGAACCCCTCGCCCAAGTTCGAGTCTCACACTACACATTTGGGAGCAAGGCGTTCTCGAGCTGAGCGATCTTGTCCCAGTTGCGCCTGAGCTCATCAGGTACTGAATCCTTTCTCTCTGCAAGTGTACTTCCGGTATAGGAAAGCTTGACAGTAGAGTTGGGCCAGTGCTAAAATCGTCCTTTTTGTGCCTGAGCCCATCGGGTACGGAAACCTTTCTCTCTGCAAGTGTACTTCCGGTATAGGAAAACGACAGTAGAGTTGGGCCAGGACTGCCATCGTTGTCCCTTTTTTGCCTGAGCCCATCGGGTAGGAACCCTTTCTCTTCATGAGCATATTTCCGGTATAGGAAGGCTGACATTAGAGTTAAGCCAGGTCTTCATGCTTTGCCAGACACCCATGATTGGATCTAGATCTCTGCCTATAAGGAGCACAGGTAACTAGAAGTTCGTTTCGAGCAATCAGTGCTTGTAGTTCCCATTTCCTTTTCACTTTCTATTTGCAGTTGGCACTGCCCTCTGGTGCTGTTCTGCTCTTTCGTTGTACTCAGTATTGAAACTATTCGTCTCTCACCATGCATCTACCTTTTTGCATCTTTTTCATTGGCCGCCCCTCCAATGTTCAGACTGGACTGACTAGCGTCACTGTATGTCGACAGTACCGCTGCATGTGTCGGTGCTGATGGTGTCAGAGATATTGTCTGTCTCTTAAGCTAACAAATCTCTTTCCATCTGCTACCTCCACATTCTTGGACACAATCCCCCAAATGATTTGGCCAGAATCAGCTCGAGCTGCTGTATTTCTGTTTCCAGGGTGCACCGCGTGGAGGTACATTTGGGATCTTGGTTATCTGCTAACCCTGGGTCTGCCGAGAGCATTGCGTTCCCTTTGCAGCCCAGAGATACAAGTTGGAGAGTAACATCACAATATGGACAGGTTACAGTCTAGCAGAGTGCACCACAAAACAAGAGACAGGGAATTTTGGAGTTCTGTTGCAGCCAGACTTCCTTGCGAAGATGGCACTTTATGATGATGATGATTTAACAGACAACTTAAAGAAAATTATATTTGAGGAACTACATTTAACAGACAACTTAAAGAAAATTATATTTGAGAAACTATATTTAACAGACAATATAGTCTAATGGAAATTATATGGGAATAATTATGCATATATTCAATAGAGAACTTAATGGAAATTATATGTAAAGCACTCTAGTTATCTACGATAGAAAGTTGTATTATGATATTATTACTACTATAGATAATTTTTGTGTTAGTGTTATGGAAGCATGTACACAAAACAACAAAGAAAAGAAAGAGGTGATAATATTCTGGATTTGAGCACAGTCCATTCAAGTGATAACATACCCTCGCTGCACTAAATAACCATCACAGAAACTTTTTAAAAGATATTTCTTCGTAACTTGTTCTAAATCACAGGTTTCTTACAAGCAAGACATATCTTTGAAAGCATAGCCTGAATCACAGGTTTCTTGCAAGCAAGACATATCTTTGAAAGCATAGCCTAAATCACAGGTTTCTTGCAAACAATGCAGATCTCCAAGAGACTAGCCTGAATCACAGGTTTCTTGCAAACAATGCATATCTCCAAGAGACTAGCCTGAATCACAGGTTTCTTGCAAGCAAGAAAGATCTCCAAGAGACTAGCCTGAATCACAGGTTTCTTGCAAACAAGGCATATCTCCAAGAGGCTAGCCTGAATCCCAGGTTTCTTGCAAACAAGGCATATCTCCAAGAGGCTAGCCTGAATCACAGGTTTCTTGCAAGGAAGGCAAATCTCCAAGAGACTATCCTAAATTGAATCTTTTTACCATTTTAATTATTACATTTTTCTATAACTCCTGGTAGTATCTTATTTGTATAATTCATTTACTGATTATGTTGTGTGTCAATGTTTTCTTAATGTCTGTAAATATATATTTATGCGTTGTGGTTATTTGAGTACAGTGTGCACATGCCACTAGCATTTACAGCTTCTTATTCTGTTCCTACAGTCAATGTTAGTTGAGTTTGTTACCATCATTCTCAACATATTTTTTCTTGTCTCACAATTTATTGTTGTGTATCAGTGTGTCCTCATATTTTTCTTGTATCACAATTTATTGTTGTGTATCAGTGTGTCATCATATTTTTCTTGTCTCACAATTTATTGTTGTGTATCAGTGTGTCCTCATATTTTTTGTCTCACAATTTATTGCTGCGTGTCAGTGTGTCATCATATTTTTCTTGTCTCACAATTTATTGTTGTATATCAGTGTGTCATCATATTTTTCTTGTCTCACAATTTATTGTTGTGTATCAGTGTGTCCTCATATTTTTCTTGTCTCAACAATTTATTGTTGTGTATCAGTGTGTCCTCATATTTTCAGAATGTGGTTTCAAAAGTTAATACCTCGACGGCGGCCCCCAAACGAGGGAAGCTCAAAGCAAGTTGGTCGGGTTGGGGGGAAAACATTTTATTTGCACAGCTTAACATGTGTCTGCTGCTTGCTGTAATGCTGCCTATTTTATGCAACTGCCCTAGGGTTTTTTTATTCTTTTGTTGCCCACTTTATTTTATCTATAATTTCTTATAGCTACACATATTAGGTATTTTTAACTTTTGGTTTGAAAGGTTTATTTTTAAAACCTTGATCTGTTAAGTCTATTTTTTTTTTACATTTGTGCACTTTTAAGTTTACTTGTATTGGTCAAGTCTATTTTGTTAACATTTGCGGATCTCTAAATTTATTTGTAGCAGTTTGACTTACAAATTTTGATATATAACAATTTGAATTAAAAAGTTTATGTTTAACAGTGTTATTTCAAAAGTTTATTTTAACAGCTTGATTTCAAAAGTTTATTTGTAACAGATGAAATCAAAATTTTATGTTACATCACAAGTTTATTTATAACAGTTTGACTTAAACAATTTGTAATAGTTTTATTTCAAAAGTATATTTGTAACAGTTCGGCATCAAAAGTTTATTTGTAACAGTTTGACATCAAAAGATTGTTTGTAGCAGTTTTGACATAAAAAGGCCTTCCTGTACTAGTCATGGCAACTGCTATATCAACGTGACTTTAATTTCCACTGCAGATAAAAAGCCTCCTTCCACTACTTTACAGGAAAACATTTAGTAATGTAAGACTTCAAAAGTTTATTTGTAACATTTTGTAACATATTTAAGTTTTATATTTTAAAATCTATTTACCTCACAATTTGATCCCCAGAGTTACTAATCAAAATTTGTTTGCTATATATTTTTTAATATAAGCAGAGCATTTTTGTATTTTTTCCACTATTTTTGTGGCTTATATACATGCACAATAAAAATTATTATTTTTAATTACCGTTAGAAATGCACAAATGGTGACACGGAATAGTCAAATAGGATTACTGGCAACAGGAAAAAATCTGTCTTATCTGGCATGTAACCTAAATCAATATTGAAAAACGTCTTCTCATGTCCAATCATCTTTTAAAACTGTTTTTGCACCTTTTTGTTCTAGTGTGGTATTTGAAGTCAAATCTAAAAGCCAAGCCAAAAGTTGACAGGATCCATTATTTGACTAGGCTTTGAGTTTACCGTAATGACTGATGCTATAGTTGCAACCAGTCTTTGTTGCTGAGACAACACTGAATGAATGAATCCAAACTTCCCAGCAATATAATGCCATTTAATGGCATTGGGTCAAAGGGCATGAGCCCATGGACCGCTGGATCAGCAACCAATGAATCTAATATATCAGAACACTCTGGTACCTGGTGGTTGCGGGTTTTAATTAGTCTGGTAACTCCTCCTGGGAAAGTTTGCACTGCATTATCTTTGAGGTTGTAATTTATGTGACATGTAGGGTGGGCCAATGGAAGAAATGACCTTGCATCTTTACCATTGCTAAAGTTTGCGTTATTATCCTTTTAGCAATATTTCACTTGTTCCTTCATACATAGAATAACAGAATTATACAGTATTATTTTCAGAAATTATTTGTTTATACTTCGGTCTATTACACAGGTTTCCAACTTTGGTAACATTTTGGATATTAAAGTTACATCCCATGCTTATAAATAGATCAGCTTATATTCAGAAATATATAGTATGCATCTAAATTTATGTGTTTATGTCAGAAACTTGATTGATCATAAGCACCTATAAACTCAGATGCCATTAACCCTCTTGATTCTATTCACAAATATTTTCACATCTTCAGATTTGTTATGGGTCTCCTTTTGAGCGAGTGGCTACCATGCACATTATATAGCATGAACTATATTTTCACACAAAAGCTTGCAATGCAATTAACTCTATGACTTCAATCATATTTGACTTTGACTCACTGCCAGAAAATATAAATAATAATTGCTTTTCAATTATTGTTGAGATATATTTCATGTCATACAAATGGGAGATTTAAAAAGTGATATGTTAACCTTACTCTAACCCTATGCATTAAAAAGTGTTGTTAACCTTACTCTAACGTCAATCATATTTGACTTTGATTAACCTTTATTAATGCAAATGCTGCACTCAATGCAAATCCTGCACAATGATTGTTTTTTAAAAATTGTGTAATGATGAAAAAATGCATCGAAAAAAAAGTTTTAAAATAGCTGACTCACGTGTTCTTGTCCGACCAATTTATTCTTTCAATAAATTCATATACCTTTCTTATTTGTAATTAAATTTATAGTTAATTTCATAACCAAGCTAACATAACGAAACTAACCAAAATAAAACACTGAGATATCACTGACTTTCAATCTAATTTTAAATTTTAGCATATCCTATTCAGGACGTAGCTATCAACCCAGCATTTATTTGCTGTGGTGTTTTTCTAGGCAATATAAATATGTTCAGTAGTTTGCCATTGCTTTGTGAACGGTCCAGATGCACAATTGCCTGTGGTAGCGATCGAACTTGGTACCTTGGTCATCACAGAAGTACTCTTAGAAGTAGTATTATGCATTCTATCATAGTGTCTGGAAAATAGAATATTGGACAAGAAATTGTAAATATCTAGATATCTGTCTCGATCGGAATGAATCATTATTATAATGACATCAACATGTATAAGTGGCATAAAATAATTATGAATTGTGGTTCTGATGATACAGAATTCTTGGGAATTACATTTGTTTTCCAAGTAGGTATAGTAACACATTGGTTTTGTTATGAAATAACAAGCAACAGTATGGACCTAATGTATCGTGTACTATAGCCAACACTAGATCTAAGTCTAGAGAACAACAGTTTTGACAAGGTAAATTACATTTACGTTTTATTTATTTCCTGAGCAATATTATGTTAGTTTGGTTATGAAACACCATAAATACAATAGACTTAGGTGTGTAAAAGTATGTTATCAGGGTTGCCACACCGGACAATAAACGTGATTAATATTTTTTTCAATTTTATTTAGATTTTCCTCCTTTTTTTCCATCTTTACAACCTTCTCACACCTCTTGTATCACACAAACAAAACTTACACTTGTATATGGAGTATTTTATTATTTATTTACATGTGTACAAATTATTTTAAAATCTTTAAACACAAAAACATTATTGCATTTTCCATACATCCACCGAAAATAATGCAAGTTGTCAACAACAAAAATCTAGTGACTGTGTAGAAATTGCATATTTTTAATCTGGTGTGGTAAAGGTTAACATGAAATATTCTACTATAATCTATTTTGTTGTATGCTGTCATAGCATCTGACATAATCTGCATGTCTCTTGTGTATTCTATTCTGGTTATGGGTGATTGTATGCTGCATGTTATGTTTTTGTTTGTGTCTCCTGAATCTTGCATTTTTGGTATGTTGCAGCTGACTGCTATGTTTTTTTGTATGTTCTGTATATTTGCAGAGTTGTTTTCTTAATATAGTTGAGTGTTGTGTGTGTGTCTGGTAACTGTTTTGTTAAGTACATGTGGTGAATGTTGTATTTTTTGTGTTTATGTCTCCCGAATGTTGTATTTCTTAAATATTTTTAGCCAATATTGTGTGTGTTTGATATATGAAGCCAATGTTGTGTTTGTTAGAGATATATAGCCAATGTTTAGTCTTTTAGGTATGTTCAATGTTGTTTGTATGGTATATGTCTGAAAGTTGTGTTTGTTGGGTATATGCCCTACATACCAAATATTGTGTTTGTTTGTATATAGGTCTATGTACTAAATGTTGTATATGTTGAATGTAGATTTATGTGCTAAATGTTGTGTTTGTTGGATACAAGTGCTGTTGGATATTTGTGTTGGATATAAGCTTATGTAGGTCCTACTAAATGTTTTGTTTGTTGAATAAACTTATTGTTGAAGATAAATTACTTGACGTAAATGTTTAAGAAAAAAGTTATATTCCCGTTGGTCACAAGAATTTTTAACTTATCCTATTGCTTCCTACTTGAATTTACTTGTATAAGCGGTTATTTGAAGCAAAATTGTATTGCCTATATGTTATTTATGTTTACAAGATGACCTATTGGCCCGTGTAGAACGAATAAGGATGTTATATGTTTGTGTTACTGTGGATACTTCAATACTTGTGCGTGATGTTCGTTGTTGTTGTGATGGTCCTTGTATTGATTGGTCCATTCTCAGTTACTTGAGTACACAGTTTGAATGTCTTGACAAAATCGTATCTTTTATTGGAGTCAAATATGGAAAAATCCATTTAGTTGCCAGGTGATTCAGTGCTGTTAAAACGGACAGGTTCAGTTCCTGTTGGTCTCAAGAATTTTTAATTTATCCTCTTGCTTCCTGCTTGAATTTACTTCCATAAAACATTCTAGCTCTAGAAAGAATCACTTGATTAAAAATTACACATAGTTCTATACACAAATATTTCATATGTAGCTCCTTAGCTCTGTATTATTTACCGGTACTTTTAAAATATTTATTATATTAGATAGAATCTACAATATTTGTATAATGAAAGTGTCTATGAGTAAATATCAAATATCTATTCTGTTATGTAATGTCATATATTTAAAAATATCATTGATGTAACTCTAAAGCTATATCCAATATTTGTCTTATCAAAGTGCATAAAGGACAATGTTCAATATTTCTATTATGTAGTACTTATCCAAATTATTCTTATTATAGGATATAGGTTATGTGAACTGGCCGCACCAGTTGGTTATTGATTGATCTGTGCTTTTCATTGGCTATCGATTAAAGTAGAGTCAAACTGACAAATTTTTTTATTTGATCAGCCGAGATGAGTGGCCACAGGACCTATATCTGGAGAAGGATTTGACATATTTGATAAATTATTAAAATACACATTAGGCAATATTCATTGTTTGTATTTTCCAGGTAATACATTTTTTCCAGAATGTAGTCTTCTTAATGGACACTCTGAACAACCTATGAGTTAACCTGCTGCAGCAAAGACATGTTTAAACACTCTGAAATGTCTTTCAGTGTCATCTTAGGTGGCCATTTTCCCTATTGCCAACATCCATGCCTTCCATTACTAGTTTTTCCATGCTGTTATGACTATGTGACCAAAAATTTAAGCTTTCTTGTTATAATGTTATTTAAGAGTCAATCCTCTTCCACATTGATTGTTCTTCATAACTCTTGATTCAAATATTTATTTTTCTTCTTATGGTCCATGCCGTTGATATCATGTCTTTCCACAGCCTTCTATTTTGTGTGCTGTCAATCATTTCTAATACCAATGTTCTCCCATGCCACAATGCTAGGTGATCAAGCATCTTCTCTCTAGGTCTTCCCCTACCTCTCTTGCTCATCAACTTCCCTGTTGTTACAATGTGTTTCAACTTTTCTCTTCTCATGATAAAAGTATATAATAGCCAAAAAATGTGAACTGTCTCTTTCTGATACGGGTAAGTTGCTCTCTTTTTGAAATAATTTCTTTCGAGATATCTTTATTACCTTTTTTATCTGTCCATGGTGTTCTCAACATTCTTCTATAAAACCACATCTCTGCTGTCTCAATATAATTTTGCACTATTCTGCTGAGTGTCCACGATTCACTTCTATACATCAGAATTGGTTCAATATAACTTCTAAGAATTCTCTTTCTCACCTTAACTGATAAAGATATATTACATAGGATGGTCTTCATCATGAGAAATGTTACTTTTGTCTGGACAATTCTACTTCTTTACTAGACAATTTGATTTCTTTATTGCATGTGCTGTTATTAATGCACCCAAATATTTGGAATCTGTTGACTTGCTACTGATCCCATCTACTTTGATGTTGCCTTCTAGAAAACATTTTATTCTTTTATATTACCAATACTTCAATTTTTCTGCTATTCAGACTAAGCCCTTTGTTTTGACTTTCTTGTGCAATGATATTCATCATTTCTTGTAACTGTGCTTCATCAAACTGTATCATCAGCGTATTGTATGTTGTTTATAATATACCCTCCAACTGATGCTCCTGGCATATCTTATATAGATCTCATTATAATTTCACTGTATAAATTGAACATATCGGGTGACAGCACACAATTTTGTCTAACCCCTTGATTGATGTGTTGAAATGCTCCAGTTTGGTTATCGAATCTTATGGCTGCTCTTTGTTGTCAATATATATTCCTTATTATTCTCAGATCTTTACCATCAATGTTTAAATTCTCCAAAATTCTATTTTTTCCTTATCAAGTTCCTTAGAATAGTCAATAAAGCACAAATACAGATCTCTGTTAACTTCCATCATTCTTTCTAATAACCCTTTCACCACTATGTGATTTCCCAATTGTCAATCCCCCATCACTAATACAAGGGGTACAACTCCTCCAAATTGTTGATATGATGATTTTAAAAATGCATTTTTTTTAAAACTGTCTGTCGTATCACACTCAGACTTGGCAGATAAACAGAAAAATGAACAGTCTCACAGGAAACTTTATCAACAATAATCTAACACTTATATATTTTTTTTAAAATTAACTGTTAAAGTCAGAAAAATGTGGAGAAAAAATTATGTAACTTACATTTTCAGCAAAGAAAAAGTATCTGGACTGATCATTAGTCAACTTGTCAATGTGGCATGATATTTGGAGAAACATTCTCCCTTGCACAGTCTAATCTGACACAAATCACAACCGTAGACTGTCTCATGTGCCCTGTTTCTGCTCCCATGATGCTGGTTCTTTATACACCAGAAACATGCCCTTTTATTCCCTACCATGCAAATAAACCTGTATTCGAGCAGGTTATTGTTACCCACATCTGGAGTAATCTATGAAACCAGCAGGTGTGTAAATGTGTTGAGTAATCTATGAAACCAGCAGTGTGTAAATGTGTGGAGTAATCTATGAAACCAGCAGGTGTGTAAATGTGTGGAGTAATCTATGAAACCAGCAGTGTGTAAATGTGTGATCTTCTTCTTCCATTCGCAGTTTGACTTGTCTACACAGCAAGTCCTGTTTCATGCAGACATGTCAACTATTCGGTTTGCATGATGCCATGGTTGCTGGTGCGCCTCTCGGCCTGGCATCTCTGACTTAGCACCTGTGCTTGCTTGGGCAGGATTGTGACCCTGCTCGATATTGGGTTAGCCCGACCAATCTCAGTTTCCAGCCTCTGTTGGCTGGACTAAGCCCCATCTCGACTTCAAGGACTTGGCCTCGATGGGGCTAAATGTGTGATAAGAATAGATATGTATAGTTTCATAACTTTAATCTGAAAAGAAAACCTTAGAATAAAAAAATAGCTGGTATGTTCCATTTTAAAGCTAATAATGTCTTTGTATGGTTGGATTCTTCTTCTTCTTCTTCATTCGTTCACTTGAAACATGTCTATATCTGTAATTCTGTCTCCTTAATAAAACTCACTGTCTTTTGTAGTTCATACAGTGTCCCATAGAGTTTTGATTCCAGTGTTGTTTCCTCTGGCCAATATGTCTGCCTCAGCGTTTCATGCTCAGAACACTCTTGAAGTATATGTTTGACACTCTGTGCTGCCTGTCCACATGTACACATGGCCGTGTTGCCAATCTTGAACTTTGTATACATGTGACTTCGGAGTCGGTTGTGTCCTGTTCTGAGACGTAGAATTATAACTTGTTCTGGTCTGTTCATAATATGATAGTCATCTTGTGTTGGTGTTTGTGGCTTTCTTATTGACTTGATCATCTGTTTTTTTCTGATGGTAGGTGATTGGTATATCTGGTTGGTCTTCGGCAGCACCTTCCTTAGCCAGTTGGTCTGCTTTTTCATTTCCTGGTATTCCACAGTGAGAGGGTATCCACTGCATGGTTACCCTATACTCGTAAGACAATTCGCTAAGTAGTTTTTTCAAGTCTGTTAGTTTTCCAGACTGGAGAGCTTGAAGCACTGACCTTGCATCTGTCAGGAATACCACATGCTGTAGGTCAGAGTTGGAGTTCAGCAGTTTTTTAGCTGCCACACTAATTGCCTGGATTTCAGCATCATAATTATTGCAGAATTTTCCTGTTGGTGTTCTGATGGTATCTCTAGAATTGTGTGGATATTCTATATATACATCTGCACCTCCATTCCTCACGGCATATGGTTGGATAAATGTTATAATCATATATATCAGTTTGTCCAAGCTTTAGATCGACATCAGCAACTTCATCATGACAATGGCATTTACTTCATACATTTTTAATGCTGACCTTTCTCCAATAATATGCTGTTCTTTACCCCAAATCACATTGTTAGAAACTATCATAAATTCTGATGAAAAACAAAGTAACGTGATAAAATAATATCCTTATCAACACAACACATATTTCAGTTTAAACATTTTTAAAAATCACAATATTAATGATAACCACAGACAGAGTAAGAAGTTGGGGGGAAAAAAATGATCAAACATTAGAAAAAATATGTTTCCTCATTGTTAAAAATTGACTTGTCCTTGGCCTATCAGAATTTGTTCTGTAAAAGATTTGAATGTTGTGTCAGTCATGTGTGGTTTCAGCAAATACCCATAGATTTGAAATAAACCTGCTGTGGATCTTTGTCCCACACATCCTATGTGCAATATATATATTTAACTCGTAGTATACATGAACTAAACTCACATTTTTACACACTCTTTCTATACAGCAAAATTAAGAGCGTGTTTACATTTGGTCTTTGTACAATATTTCATTTATTTATAAACCTACAGTGATATACTAGGCCTAAACATACAAATGTGCAGAATTGAATAACATTTTCAGAATATGTGTCTGTTGTCGTGTTTGAAGAGTGGAAATATATAGTATAGGCCTATTAGATAAAAGTTTATGATAAAACATAACAACAGCTAAAAAAAATTTTTAATATTAATTCAAAAATATTTTTTATTATGTCAGACATATAACTCTAAAGTTGTCTGTTTTGTATAACATCTCCATTTGTGCAACTATTTGGATAGTTTAAAATGCTCTATGTACAAACAAACATGCTGTGATGATTTCAGTGTTTGTTGGCATATGTAGAAGAATTTGCCAAAAAGATTACATTTTACAGTTTACATTTAGTCTTTGTGAAATATTTTATTTATTTGTAAACCTACAGTGATGTAGTATGCATCAAAATGTGCAGAATTGAATGCCATTTCTAGAATGTATGTCTATTGTCGTGATTGAAGAGCAGAAATACGTAATACATTACAAGATAAAACATAGGCCTAATGATAGTAAAACTTGAAAATAAAATAATAGGCCTAAACTATTAAAAAAATGCTTACAGACTCAGCAACATGTGACTATCATCTAAAGTTGGCTGTTTTTGTAAAGTATATCCATTTTTGCAACTATTTAGAAAGTTGTAAATATTTCTATGCACAAATAAAAGTTCTGTGATAATATGAAGAAGTTGACATGCTTGAATTTCTGACAAGTTTTTGCACTGTCTTTGCCGATCAAAGGCCAACCAAAATAACTTACCATTTTTCATTTGCTCCTGAACTAATATCACAAAATGGCTCACCATAGTCACAAGGCAAGACCTTTAGAACAATGAGATTGAATCAAATACCCCACCGAAGATGGATGTGTTGGGCCATTGGCGCAAATAAAATGGCAACACAACGCATTTCCATTCTCTGGACTACATCCAACTGGAAATCTTGTAGGACCATTGTCCTGTTACAAGAGAAATCCAGGGGGAATTTGAGAATGAACGCTGAAGAAGAAGAAGAAGAATCAAATACTACTATAGGGGCCTATGTATTTTAGAAATTCTTCCAATCGTCTTTTAGAAAGATGAGCCAGAATAAGGAAACTATTCATCTTTTAGAAAGATGAGCCAGAATAAGGAAACTATTCATCTTTTAGAAAGATGAGCCAGAATAAGGAAACTATTGATCTTTTAGAAAGATGAGCCAGAATAAGGAAACTATTCATCTTTTAGAAAGATGAGCCAGAATAAGGAAACTATTCATCTTTTAGAAAGATGAGCCAGAATAAGGAAATTATTCATCTTTTAGAAAGATAGGCCGTATACTAAGAGTTAAACCCATAGTGATATGTGAAATATTAATTTTTTACAAAACCCATAGTGCCATGTTTTTATGTACTTTACTATATAGGCCTACTATATACCTAGTACTTTTTCCCCACAGATTTTGTAGACATATTTAAAAAAGTTGGACAATATAAACTTTAATAATTATGTACTATTGATATGAGATATTGTGGTATCCATCTGGAAATCTCTCAACTACTACCCACCCATTTACCTTATCTGTGAGGTCTTCTCAGATCTGTGTTCAAAGTCAGCTTAAAGCCTTGATAAACTCTTTCCAGTTTGCTATGTTTGTGTCCATCACCTTCAAACCTTATGTCCAGACATTCTTGTAGTGAATAAATATATACCTTGTAGTTCTTTTGCCAGATCCAACTCTTTGTTTAAGATATCGTAGGGTTGTGGCTATATTCTACCACAAGTGATCAAGTTGACTCTAGTACATTGAGAGAGGAAAGTGGCCATGTTGGACATCTTAGCATATTAGAAATTCTTTCATCTGCTTGTATTCTACTTGTATCAAATCAGTACAAGCATCATGCAGAGCATAGGAGATATATGGGCTATAGTTATAGTAAAACTAAATATATTGGATACATTGTCTTTCCCCAGGTGGTTTGTTATCCACTCTTGCCGTTAAGCATAGGTGGTGATTGGCGCTCGAGATTATGCTCCAAGGCCAGATGTGTTGCCTCAGCTGTGCTATGACCGTGTTTGTTCACGATATCCCTGACGTTTTCTATCCATCTTTTCTGTGGTCTTCCACTGGCTTTGTACCCTGATTTTATTTGGTTATATGCATTCACTGGTAATTTGTTGTGATGCATTATCAATGTGGCCAAGCCACTTGATCTGCTGCCTTTCTATGTATTTTGTGCAAGGTGTTATACCTATTCTCTCCCTGATGTATTAATTTCATAATCTGCCAAACCTGATGACCCCTGCAGCTTTCCTCAAGCATTTCATCTCACATGTCACTATATTTCTGAAATGTGAAGATGAGAAAGACCAGGTTTGGCACTGGTAACACAGTGTTGGTACAAATATACTGTAAATCATTTATCTTTTAATTTCCATCTCAATCTTGGGATGAAGAAGTAGTGATACATTAATAGGCACAAAACATGAAAATCATAATGAAAACATTGGCTGATGTTTGGAACTAATGATATTTTTATATCAAATGTTTGCTTTTTATTAACAGGGAATTGGCAGTTGAGCTCCCCTTTACCTTGACACACCCAAAGCCCCTAGACAGTCCTATCCCCTCACGATCGGCCAGCATTGTACCAAATGAAGGAGGAGATGCTCCAGTGGACACAAACCTGATTCAACTGGACACAAAGTAAGCAATTGCAAATGTAGTAGAAATTATTCAAACTTTGCTTGTTGTGTATGCTGTATCTGGTACACATGTCTGTGAGAGTTGGTACACTAGATGTCTGTGAGAGGAGTTGGTACACTACATGTCTGTGAGAAGAGTTGATACACATGTCTGTGAGAGAGGTTGGTATACTAGATGTCTGTGAGAGGAGTTGGTACACTACATGTCTGTGAGAGAGGTTGGTATACTAGATGTCTGTGAGAGAGGTTGGTACACTACATGTCTGTGAGAAGAGTTGATACACATGTCTGTGAGAGAGGTTGGTATACTAGATGTCTGTGAGAGAGGTTGGTACACTACATGTCTGTGAGAGAGGTTGGTATACTAGATGTCTGTGAGAGGAGTTGGTACACTACATGTCTGTGAGAAGAGTTGGTACACTAGATGTCTGTGAGAGGAGTTGGTACACTACATGTCTGTGAGAAGAGTTGGTACACTAGATGTCTGTGAGAGGAGTTGGTACACTACATGTCTGTGAGAAGAGTTGGTACACATGTCTATGAGAGTTGGTACACATGTCTATGAGAGTTGGTACACTACATGTCTGTGAGAGGAGTTGGTATACTGTCTGTGAGAGTTGGTACACGTCTATGAGAGTTGGTACACTAGATGTCTGTGAGAAGAGTTGGTACACATGTCTGTGAGAGTTGGTACACTAGATGTCTGTGAGAGGAGTTGGTACACTAGATGTCTGTGAGAGGAGTTGGTACACTAGATGTCTGTGAGAGGAGTTGGTACACTAGATGTCTGTGAGAGGAGTTGGTACACTAGATGTCTGTGAGAGGAGTTGGTTCACTAGATGTCTGTGAGAGGAGTTGGTACACTAGATGTCTGTGAGAGGAGTTGGTACACTAGATGTCTGTGAGAGGAGTTGGTACACATGTCTGTGAGAGTTGGTACACTAGATGTCTGTGAGAGGAGTTGGTAAACTAGATGTCTGTGAGAGGAGTTGGTACACTAGATGTCTGTGAGAGGAGTTGGTACACTAGATGTCTGTGAGAGGAGTTGGTACACTAGATGTCTGTGAGAGGAGTTGGTACACTAGATGTCTGTGAGAGGAGTTGGTACACTAGATGTCTGTGAGAGGAGTTGGTACACTAGATGTCTGTGAGAGGAGTTGGTACACTAGATGTCTGTGAGAGGAGTTGTTACACTAGATGTCTGTGAGAGGAGTTGGTACACTAGATGTCTATGAGAGGAGTTGGTACACTAGATGTCTGTGAGAAATAATACACTGCATTTCTGTGGAAGAGATATTCATATATACTGTCTGTCTCTTTTCTACACCATTGAGGCATATTGTGGAATATGTGTTAGATCCGCATTATTTTTATTGACCAACAGTTTATGTAACGCTTATACTAACATATGTATGCGAGTCTTGGACAATAAACAAACAAGAAAGTAGGAATTAGAGGCAGTAAAAATGTGGTTCTACAGAAGAATTCTGAGAATACCATGGACTGTCAGGATAAAAATACTGTGGAGGTGTTGAAAGCAATTGCAAGACAGAGCTTAATCAATAAAATAAAAAAGACAATCTTCATTTTTTGGCCACATTATGAGACAAGAAGGTGTGAAGAACGGAGTCGCAACAGAAAAGATATTAGGCAAAAGAGACAGAGGGCAATGACATGATAAAATATTAGACAGCAGGGAAACAACAATGAGCTGATACATAATACTGGAGATAGAGAACTTTGGAGAACCATGATTTCCTACTGCCAGTCGGCATGGCCCCCTCCTGATGATGATGAACGGCATACCTAGGAATGATATTGTCAGCACTATACTTGCTGTGTTGACGTAGGGTGCCATTAGTGATTTTTCCTTTATAAATATCTAGTTGAACTGGAAACCGACTTTCAAAGTCAGTGCACTATGTACAGGGCTACCACAATCACCAAATACAGTGTCTGTTATGTACAAATTGTGAAATTAAATCTTATGATTGAGACATTCAGTGGACTTCATTACAATTTCGTGCTTGCAGGAAATTGTATGTATTTATTAATCTGGTCACATTGAGATACAGGGTAAAGAGTTTCATGCCTGCTGGAAATTATGTGTATTTACTGTTCTGGTCACATTGGGGTACGGGGTAAAGAGCTTCATGCCTTCAGGAAATTGTAAAATTGTATGTATTGTACTGGTCATGTTGAGATACTGGGTAAAGAGCTTCATGCCTGCAGGAGATAGTATATTTTTAATGTACTGGTCACGTTGAAGTGTGGGGTAAGAGCTTCATGCCTGCAGGAGATAGTATATTTTTAATGTTCTGGTCACGTTGGGGTAAGGGGTAAAGAGAGAATTGATAAGATATCTCTTCTTCTTGTGTTCATTTGAAACATTTCTATATCTGTAATTGATAAGAATAATAACGGTTCTTGTTTATATCTTCCACAGCAGTGAAGCCTTTTATGGTGATAAGGATGATGATTTTATCTTTGAAGACTTTGCTCGTCTGCGTCTGAAGGGCCATGAAGGTGATGATACAGAGGCCTAGTAGTTCATCTTGGTTTCTTGTTTGAATAAGCCATCCATTAATATTTTGTCATCACTATCATGAGCTGGTGAATGTGAGAAGACTTGAGCAAGATTAATATATATATATGAATATATTTATGTACAAGATTTAAACACAAACATATTTGAACAAAATAATAAATATGTGTAAATATAGAGAAAAACCTTACATTATGTTGGGATAACAGGCTTTTAACAAGTCAGACATTCAATATCTTGAAGCTGCTGGAAAGAGAATGTAAGCACAGTTATGAACCAGCATCTTAGAGCATGGTTTTCCCCATAAGTGGCCAGCTGGTTAGCTGGTCAGTAGTTGACAAGAAACTGTTTGACAAGCGTCACATTTGCACTTGATCAGTACTGATACCAGCGTACCTTAACCGTACCAGAGCATGAGCGTCGGTACTCAACTTCCTTGAGGCCAGGAGAACCACAGAGTAATTTTTTATTTCAAACCACAAATGCCTGAACTCAAAAACCTGATCTGTTGGTTAGCGGGCAAGTGATTTAACACTACCGCAGCTCATGAAAAGACTGAAAAAGATATATAAAAGTTGAACAAAGCTACTTGAAGAAAAGCAGGTGGGAGACTTGTTTCAGTTTCTCAGTAAAACAGGAACTTAGAGTAAGACAAAGATGTATTTAAACTGATGCACTTATCTGTCAGTCTTGACTTATGGACATCACAGACATCTCACAAAGGTTAACTCCAAACTTCACATATGTGATATTTAAAGAAGATTATTCAAGAAATGTGAAAATGGAGATAAATCACAAAAGTTTCAGAATAACCCAGAGGCTGAAAATATTGAGACTGTCGTAACCAAGGGAAAATGTTCTTGTCCTGATGAAGCTTTTTTATTAAAAACATTGTTTGTGTTCCATTGCTAGTGTGTCGTGTTTACATTTGAATTTATGGATTTCAATTCATACTAAGTGAAAAAATGTGTAGCCAAATAATACGGCAAGTCTGAAATTTCTACCAGTACAGACTATGTTGGAATGATACTAATAATAGTTTGAAAACCTTTGAAAAATAGAATTGCCACATCAGGCATGGGAGACCAAGATTCCAGATATAAGACCATCAGAAATACCCAGAGTGTTGTTGTTGTTCATCAATTACAAGTACATCTCCACAAAATTAAGGCTGCCCAAACTGACCAATGCCCATGTCAAAAGGGTCCCCAGACTCCAGAACATATTCTGCAGACATGCCCACTCTTTGATGACGTGAGAACCAAAATATGGCCTCAAGAGACAGATCTGAAGGTGAAGCTGTGGGGCAACCGTGAGGACCTCCTGCAGACGACTGAATTCATGGAGGCGGTCCACCTTCCTGTATAGACTTATGAGCATAGGAAACTGATCGCAGAAGAAGAATTACAAGTGATAATGAACCATGCTGATATATTGAATGCAATCAAAGAGTTAGATGATGTGGGACTGGTTAGATGATGTGGGGTTTGTTTCTTCTTCCGTGTTTATGTCTAGAATTTAAGGGCTGGGAGTGAAGCATGGTGTTACAATAAGTGAGCTGCATATTGAAATAAAAAGAAGAGTTATCAATCAACACAGAACTTCTTCTTCTTCTTTCGTTCACTTGAAACATGTCTATATCTGTAATTCTGTCTCCTTAATAAAACTCACTGTCTTTTGTAGTTCATACAGTGTCCCATAGAGCTTTGATTCCAGTGTTGTTTCCTCTGGCCAATATGTCTGCCTCAGTGTTTCATGCTCAGAACACTCTTGAAGTATATGTTTGGCACTCTGTACTGCCTGTCCACATGTACACATGGCCGTGTTGCCAATCTTGAACTTTGTATACATGTGACTGTGGAGTCGGTTGTGTCCTGTTCTGAGACGTAGAATTATAACTTGTTCTGATCTGTTCATAATGTGATAGTCATCTTGTGTTGGGGTTTGTGGCTTTCTTATTGACTTGATCATCTGTTTTTTCTGATGGTAGGTGATTGGTATATCTGGTTGATCTTCGGCAGCACCTTCCTTAGCCAGTTGATCTGCTTTTTCATTTCCTGGTATTCCACAGTGAGAGGGTATCCACTGCATGGTTACCCTATACTGGTAAGACAATTCGCTAAGTAGTTTTTTCAAGTCTGTTAGTTTTCCAGACTGGAGAGCTTGAAGCACTGACCTTGCATCTGTCAGGAATACCACAGGCTGTAGGTCAGAGTTGGAGTTCAGCAGTTTTTTAGCTGCCACAGTAATTGCCTGGATTTCTGCATCATAATTATTGCAGAATTTTCCTGTCGGTGTTCTGATTGTATCTCTAGGCTTGTGTGGATATTCTATATATACACCTGCACCTCCATTCCTCACAGCATTCTGTGCTGACCCATCTGTGTATACTCTGACCCATATATCTTGTGGATATTCCTCGTCCAGGAAACTGAGGGTGACTGTCCTCCGCTGCACACTGTTCTGTTCGTCCTCGCTTAGTATTCCTTTCACATGGGTCTGAATGTATATTGGCATTCCATGCCTTTCACTCCATGGGGTTTGTTCTGGTACAGACCTTAAGGGGCTGTCAACTTCAGGTAGGTCTGTAAGTTGTCTACGGAGTCGTTTAGCTTGATGGATAAAGCTGCTTCTTTTCAGTCGCCCCATTGCTAGGTTTTTGAATCTTTCCTTCATTGGATGACTTGGCATACACTGAAACTTTTCCGCTTGAATTAGTACTTTTGTGTCTCTGCGTTCGCCAAGTGTTTGCATTCTTCCCATTTTCTGCATCTCTGCTATGGGTGTTGATTTCATTGCTCCCAACATTATTCTAAGTGCCTGGTTTTGCACTTTATCTAGATCTTGTAATGTGGTGTTTGATGCAGGACACCACGCAGCTGAACCATATTCCAGGTGTGGTCTTATGCCTTGCTGGTAAACTTTACTGAGTATATTCCCACTGGCTCCCCATGTGGTTCCACTTAGTTTTCTCAGGATAGCTAACTTCCTCCTGGCCTTTGTTGTTGCTTTGTTTATGTGCTGCTTCCATGTCAGCTTATCATCAAAAGTAATTCCGAGGTATGTTGGTTGTTTGTCTTCTTTCAAGAGCTCTCCGTCTATCTTGATATGACCTGCTTTTTGTTTTGGTGAGAGGGTAAAGAGTGTAGTGCTGCACTTATCTGTGTTAATGCTGACACACCATCTATTTGCCCATAAGGTTAGGGCATCGATAGCTCTTTGTATTTGTTTAGTGGCCACTGTCGCATGTTCTTCCATGCACCAGATCACCAGGTCGTCAGCATACATTGCCACTTTGATCCCGTGTGGTAGTTCAGCAACTAGGTCATTGATGTAAACCAAGAAAAGTGTGGGTGACAGGACTCCTCCCTGGGGGACTCCATGACGCAGTAGGACTTTCTTGCTTTTGCGACCATCTAATTGTACCCTGGCTCTTCTATTATGCAGGTATGCTTTTACCCATTTGTACATTCTTGAGCTAACCCTGCAATTTCGCAATTTCTTTAGGAGCCCTTCTTTCCAGACCTTATCAAATGCTTTCCTGAGGTCTATCCATGCTGCTAGTACCAGTTTCTTATCTTGGAAGGCATCCTCAATCTCTTGGGAGAGGTAGGTTGCCTGATCTTCAGTAGAGTAGCACTGTCTGAAACCTGCTTGCTGTGATACCAGAAGGTTTTCACTTTCAAGGTACCACTGCATCCTAAGATTGATAATGCGTTCCATTGTTTTGCATAGACAGCTTGTGAGGCTGATGGGCCTGTAGTTGGAGACTGTGTTGCCATCTTTTCCTGATTTGAGGAGAGGTATCATTATAGCTTCTCTCCATGCCTGTGGTACATTACCTGTGGACCAGCTTGTGTTAAAGATTTGCAGCAGCTTTGCTCTTGCTGCAATTCCCAGGTTTCTAATCATTTCATTGGACACTCCATCAGCTCCAGGGGACTTTTTCATTTTCAATTTGGATATTGCATGCTCCAGTTCTCTCATTGTGATTGGTGCCTCCATGACTTCAGGTATAGGTTCGTCTTGTCCAATGTTTTGCTGGTTCGCTCGAACCTCCTGTTGTTTGTCTGGGCTGACTTTGACGTTATTGTCTTCTGCAAAGGAATCTGCAAAGTAATCAGCTGCATGTTTACCTGTTAAAATGTTTTTATCTTTATAAAGTGTGATCCTGGTATTTCTCCCTGTACCTTCATCATTTAGTTGTTTTACAAGTTTCCATAATTTCCTAGTATCTCTTTCTAGGTTCAGCGACTCTGTTTTTTCTTTCCAGCTGTTCCGTCTGGCTTGTAACTTGGCTCTTTGAAATTTAGCCTTTGTATGCTGATATTTGTTGTGATGTTCTTGGCTAGGTCTGTTCTCAGCCTGCTTTCTAGATGTTTCCATCTCATTTTGCAGCTTTTCCAGTTCATCATTCCAGTAGGGTTTGTAGTTTTTGCGTGCCCCCCTGGGTATGGTTTTACTAGCAGCATGTAGTATACATCTATTAAATTCACTCACTGCTCTATTGATGTCTTTGTCCAAGTTCATGTCCTTAGCTAGAACACTGGTTAAATGCTGGTACATTTTCCAGTCTGCCTTCTTATAGTTCCACCTAGTGAGCGTGCTGCTGTCCTTGGTATATTCATTGTGAATTTCCAGAAATACTGGTCTGTGGTCACTACCCCCAAGCTGCTTTCCAACGACACGTGTGATGTTCCATTCCAGGCCTGGTGAGTGGAATGCCAGATCTGGTGTAGAGGTGGTGTGCCATGCTCTCGAGTAGAAGGTTGGTGAGTCAGCTGGCTGGTTAATAAGAATGAGATTATTTTCATCCTGCCAGCTCTCAAGTTCCTCACCTCTCTTGTCGATATGATCGTAGCCCCAGCTCTGAGAGTGGCTGTTGAAGTCACCACACACCATAAGCCTTTCTTTGTCTGGAATTGTGTCTAGTGCCAATGGTTTATCATTTGGGCAGTAGTAGTTCAGGAGATGGAATTCTGCACTGTCTGTTTTTAGATGGAGCATCTGGTATTCTGCCCCGTCCATGTATACTTCCAGCTGACATGCGCTGATATTGTTTTTAACTAGTGTCAGAATTCCACCCTTTCGCCTGTCTTTTCTGTCAGATCGGTAGCACTGGTAGCCTCTGATTTTGAAGGCTATGTCGCTGCTGAGGTGTGTTTCTTGGATACAGCATATATTAACTTGTTCTTCACTGAGGACATTTTCAAGTTCCAATTTTTTGCTGTATCCATCTCTTTTACTGTTGACACCCTCAGCATTCCAGTGCATTATTTTTATTGGTCGTTTGTTTGTTTGGCCAGTAGCTCTATTCCCTTGCCTCCTGGCTCCTCGGGGCAATTGAGAAGGACTTCCAGTAACTGAGGTTGGGCCCTTTCGAGGTATAGGGCCCGGCACCGTCCCTGCCTGAACGTCCGCCACAGGGCAGGCACTATAACGTTTATTAGATGCAGACATGTTTCCATTGTGTTTTATGCGTGGCAACCTGATTATCTGTGCGCCTTATGGCTGGTTGCCTCCATCTTCAGCACTCTGCTTACTTGGGCCGGACTATGGTCCTGCTCGAGTGGGAGTGCCCGACCAGTCTTAGTTTCCAGCCTCTGATGGCTGAACTAAGCCCCATCACCACTTCAAGGTTCTGGCCTCGATGGGGAACACAGAACTGAAAGTCAATTATTACATGTTGAAGGATATACTGAATATGCGAACAGAGCACCTATGGACTTGTCTGAAGTTCCACAATGATGATCTGACTACTACGTGATGATGACCATTTGTTGCATCCGCTTTATACAATTCAGTTAGAGTTATATCCTTGTCCTAGTTCATAGGCGGTTGATAAGCCCTGTGGTGACCTCAAATCCCTTGAATATAAGGTAATACTGCTGTGAAATGGAACAACAATAGTACTTATGTAGAACACAGGTTAATGAACACAACAGACAGACTATCACTAAGGGGTTATGAGGTGTGAAAACGAATAACTACAAATGACAACACACAAGATATTTTCAACACTTCGAACCATTAGGTCTTTCTCAAGAATATATTAAAAAAACTATAATAGAATTTTGATCAAAGCAACCCTTACGAAGCAAAGTATAAAAATGACACAATTACAGCAAACACCACTATAACTTGGCCAGGCCAACGAAATATGTAGGTGCACAGAAATTTGCCACATACACTACAAACAATAAAGAAGAAAATATAATTAGGGATTGTGAAAATAGAAAAAATAGGAAAATTTGCTGGGAAAAAATAGAGAAATTTGCTATAAAGGAATTATTCTGTAATGCATAATTTAAAAAAAACATCACCCAATAAAGAAATGAGAAACTGGAGCTTGTCAATAAATCCTCCCACAAAACATAAAATATACTTTTTCTATCTTTTAGTAACTTCATTTGGTTTTAATTTTAGTTTGGTTAAGGAAATGGCATATTGTGTCAAAGCAATCTATTAAAAAAAAAACTGTTCAGGTTACTAAAGGGAAGTAATAATTACATTTTCTGCATTATGAGCAATTGAGGACAAGAGCAAAGAAACCTATTGATATTTTTGTAAAGTTATGTTACATTACATTTTTTTTTTCACTTTTGGTATGTAAGGTGTGTTCCATCTAGCATGATTATCTGAAGTATAATGGTTCAATTCTTAGTAAGCTTGGTTCATTAATCTACCCAACAGATAATCTGTAAATTTTTTTTTTTTTAGTGTTTTCACTGTGACTATTGTATCTGCTTGAAACTTTCTGCTTGTTTTGAAGATCTGTCTTGTATTTTAAGCAAAGCATGAGATCTCAGCTAAAGTTCTGTGATAATCTCTGTTGGCTTAACCATAATGTGATATTATGTGCTAATTAATTGTGCCAGTGAGTATTTTAAAGTGAATGTACTTTGAGACAGTTCATGTGTTTACAAAGCTTTTATCTGGGTGTTTCATTGAGAATCTTCAGATGTTGTTGGTCCGATGCTATGCCCTGGACGTGCCTCTTGTACACCACACACTTTGCTGTTTCACCGTTTGAGCCGTTAATCCATTTTGATTCCTCAGCCTCATGCAAATTTGAGATGTGGGTATATAGAAGAATAGGAAGAACATCATGGAAAGAGAAGAAAATAAACAAAGAGATTCTAACAAACACTTAATATGAAGAAAGAATTACTAAGAGAAATAAAGATCAGGCAAATAAAATATTTTGGACACATTGAATGACATGACACTTTGTTGAAGACTTTATTTGAGGGTAAAGTCAAAGGGAGGTGAGCCAGATGTAGGCAGAGATATAAGTGGAAGAGTAACATCACAAGATGGACAGGTTACAGTCTAACAGAGTGCACCACCAAAACAAGAGAAAAAAGATGTTGGAGTTCTGTTTCAGCCAACTTTTGTTGCGGAGACAGCACTTGATGATGATGATGATGATGATAATAATTCATAGAGAATAGGTAAGTGTTGCTAGGTCAGAAATGGGTGACAGGAGTAGTAGTAACAGTGTGACTTGCCATGCACATCATGAGAGGTGAATAAGGAGGTTTGAGGGTAGAGTTCGATGCCCCATCTTATAGAAAGACAAAGTAACCCAAAAGTCATGCTGAAGTCAGCATATATCAAGCTAAAAGGTGCAAATATCACAACCAAGCTGTAAACCATAACAATACATCCTTTTTTCAGGACTACATCCTGATAATCACCAGGAGTTTGAGAACGTATGCAGAAGAAAATATAAATGATTATTGATTTCCAAACATCAGACATACTGTTCTTATAGATATCAACTATAGTCCGTTCAGATTCGTTTGCCGAGATGTTATGATTTATAATTCAAAAAGTTCTTGATGATTTCACATGAATTTTGGCATACGTTGTTAAAATGTCCATGTCGCGAAAACATATGTGTTACTTGATGTCTAGCTGTAACGGTTATTTGAAAGCGGCGAATTCTTTTGATGTTTGCCCATGTAAATATTATTTCGACCATAAACAAAATATTTTACAGTAATCTAGTGCAATGATGACCCATAGGCGTGTCCACAAAATTTTACATGGTGGCAGGTGTAAAAAAATTTAAAATATATCTTTTGTTCGTAGAGTCAATTTGATATTGTTCCATGCTCTTGGTGTGAGTTTCACAAATGTTGTCGCTGCCTTTGAAATAAGTACATATATTTCTTCATGTAAGGAAATTTTGTCTGTAATAGTTGATCCAAGATATCTGAACTTCTGTATTGAATCAAGCGGGCTAATTTTTATAAGTAATGGTTGATGGTTTGCTTATAACATTTTTTTGAATTGCTTGGGTGGTATTGAGCAATGAAATGTTTTACAAATCAACTTGTAAATTTTGCAAATCAAACTTTTTTTAGTGTAGACTTAATCAGAGTAATGATCATTCATAATCAGACGAGTCAAATAGGTCGATTACTGTTTTCGGCTGAACAAACAACAAACCTTCCTTTTTCCAATATTCCTCTTCTTGGCGTAACACATGATCCTCACATTTCACCCAGTAGTCTTTACGTATATTTGATAGAGCCTGATTTGTAAGTGTCTCAATATCACATAATTTGAAAGTTGTATTTGTAGATGCTACGTGTCCTTTAACTTTTGCCCAAATTAGCTCTATAGGATTTAAGTGTGCATGATATGGAGGTAGTCTCAAACATCTATGACCATGTTCTTCAATTAACTTGTCTATTTTAAATATCTTTGTTCGTTGTGTCTGTTTTACAAGGTTAAGCAATTCGGGTTTCAAGTACCTGTCGGTAACTGGTATGTGTTCTTTTATGAGCCACGTTTTGATTGCATCTTTTGTACTTGATGATGTTGGGATTCTATCTTCTACGTTCACTACGTTATGGTATGAAGCATTGTCCATTATCAGACAAGAAGGTCTATCTAATATTGGAAGAATACTTTTTTCGATCCAGTCTTCGAATATGTGCCCATTCATTTCGGAGTGGTAGTCTCTATTGTCAATGGATTTTGAAATGAAAATTAGATGAGCATTCTGCAACAACCCATTATGTCTGCTACCTGCATGTGCAACTATCAAACGTTGCCCTTTACTACTTGGTACTGATCTTTTAATACTTCCATCTGCTAACTGCCATTCCTTTTCATTTGTATGATGAGCGTTGATCCAAGTTTCATCTAAATACACAATATCATAACCATTCTCGCGCATTCCCTTCACTTCACGTAAATACTTGCTTCTAAGAGCTACCAGATGTGGCTTTTCACAAATAATGTTTTTTCCACCAGCATACTTTCTAAAGGTGAAGCCTGCATTTCTTACAGTTTTCCATAATAAAGTTTTTGATATTTCAATGTCGTTATTAGTTTTCAGCCAAATCTTCAACTTTCTAAGTGTCACTTCTTCGTTTTTATCAAACATTCTACATATTTCTCTTTTTACTAGGTCCTTATCGAAACTGTCTATCTTTTCTTTCCTTCCTTGCTTTCGTGAATTTGTTGGCAATAAATATCCGCTTGCTTCCACTATTCGATCAAATGAACGTTTACACAAACCTAAAATATGCATTGTTCTCTTCTCAGGATTTGATAAAGAACAATAAAGATGTCCCTTTTTACGCTCTCTGCAGAAGTATTGATAAATCTTTATAGCAATGTTATGCTCAGTAAAATATTTCGCTTTCAGATTCATTCTCACATAGACTTGCAGAAGGTAATATGCTTAGTGCCGCCTACTTTCTGTAAATATTGAGACGTGCCTCTGACTTGTGACTTGAAATCGAGTCAATAGCCGTTTTTGATTTCACATAATTCTAAGTTCAGGAAAAATAATATTTGGTGCTAAACGGGAATTTCCATATGTAACATTGCTTTATACAAATGTACAGTGGAAACAACTACTTTTAGAACGGTGCACATTCTACCGTGAGGGTCATGCCTTTATATTTAATAATCAGCTGTGAGATGTAAGCATCTACATAATCCAGCGATTGTTTATAATTTAGATTAACTTTTTTTTAATATAGGTTAAATAAGGTATCTTTGATACTGGATCACATTTCTTTGATAAAAAAATATTTCTATAGCGACATTATTATTCTAAACCTAACTTCAAATGATCAATCCAAATGAACAATACGTTTTTGATAAAAATAATTTAACATCTCGGCAAACGAATCTGAACGGACTATAGTACAGATTACCCATATTGATATGGATTTCGGGCCAAATAAAAAGAAAACAAATAATTTCTTTCTTAAAAAAAGGTCATTTGGTTTTACTTTTCAGTAATTATTACTAATACTGATGTTTTTATCTCACATGCACACATTGAATATATTAATGGGCCCAAAAAAAACATTAACTGTCTATTGCTGTTAAATATGGACGTTTTTATTAAAATAAGCATATACATTGTAAAAAAATATGAATTTATGCAAAAATATGTTGATAGCTACCGGGTATGTGTTCTAATTTCTTGCCTTAAATAAGAGCATGTCTTACACATAGGTCTACCTGTATCAACCCATTGATATAAAAAAAACTGTACAAAGCTCACATATTTATACAAGATCCTTAAAAGGGGATCAACTTACTTATTAATTATTACATTTCAATGCAGAAATAACACATCAATGATTTAAGAAGTTCAGTTCTTCTAGTTGATTTCTGAAGATAAATGACCAAATTTTCAAGGATTGCCTAGCACACTGAAAACATAGGTGCTGCAGTAACACAGGGAAACAAAACTAACTTTGTACAATTATTTTGCAGGGAACATTCGAGGGTGGAAGGAGTTAAGTTCTGTTGAATAATGAACAGAATGATGGTGGTACGGTTTAGTTTACTGTGTAAAATTCGAAGGCAATATTAATGATGTGCAGTCTTTCTCTCTTTGTAATGTTAAGTGATTTAATAAGATCGATTATGTGATTTAATAATTAATCATGTAAATAACAGTTCAGTAATCATATCCGGAAAACCCTACAAAGACTAATTGGACGGCAGGGTTGATCAAAGGTCGAATAAGCTGTTATTATTAAAAATATAAATAATCACACTGTCAGAGGATATCTGACATGGATGTGCTTGATGATACATGTAACCTTATTTCTGGTTCGTTTTCATTTTGGTTTTTATTTTTTGATAATGCTTCCTATTGGACAGAAAATGTCCTTGTTCCTGTTTTTGTTATATCTTATTGAGATTAGTTTTACTATTTGTTAGTTATATTAGTTAGCAGTAACAATAATACATTATCATAGTTGTTGTCACCATTTAAAAACTGATGACGAAACAGACTCGATGCTAAACATCTATGATGACCCAATCTCATTTCCTGGGAACAAGAGATATCCTTAAAATCTAATAACTAACAAAAGCACTGGAGAAAAAATTAAATTTATTTGAAAATAAATGTCTTAGGAAATTCTCAAGTTGGTTGGGAAGAATTAAAGTCCAACAAGCGAGTAAGAGAAGACACAATACAGCAATTACGTTTTCTACGCTACGGTCCAATAAGACCCTTTTTTTTTGCCCGAAATCCATATCAATATGGGTAATCTGTACTAGTTGATATCTATAAGAACAGTATGTCTGATGTTTGGAAATCAATAATCATTTATATTTTCTTCTGCATACATTCTCAAACTCCTGGTGATTATCAGGATCTAGTCCTGAAAAAATAATGTATTGTGTTATGGTTTACAGCTTGGTTGTGATATTTGCACCTTTCAGCTTGATATATCAGACTTCAGGATGACTTTTGGGTCACTTATCTTTCTATAAGATGGGGCAGCCAACTCTACCCTCAAACCTCCTTATTCACCTCTCATGACATGCATGGCAGGTCACACTGTTGCTACTGCTGTCCCCATTTTTTGGCCCAGCAACACTTACCTATTCTCTATGAATCATCATCAATTTTTTTTAAGATATGCTCCTTCCTCCTCCTCCTCCTCCCCCCCCCCCCCGAAGACTCATATACTGTCTTGCATATGATATTGATACTACATCTTTAAAATTCATACAGTATACTTTACAAAATTGTATGCAGATTCTGCCTTAGTAAAAATCTTCAATGTTAGGAAAGGTTTTCATTTGAAATTTATAAAAAGGTTTACATTAATTATGTAGATGTTACATGTTACATGTTCAAGCTAAAATATCTTGTTAAAACTGTGGTTCAAGATAAATATCTTGTTAAAACTGTGGTTCAAGATAAATATCTTGTTAAAACTGTGGTTCAAGATAAATATCTTGTTAAAACTGTGGTTCAAGATAAATATCTTGTTAAAACTGTGGTTCAAGATAAATATCTTGTTAAAACTGTGGTTCAAGATAAATATCTTGTTAAAACTGGTTCAAGATAAATATCTTGTTAAAACTGTGGTTCAAGATAAATATCTTGTTAAAACTGTGGTTCAAGATAAATATCTTGTTAAAACTGTGGTTCAAGATAAATATCTTGTTAAAACTGTGGTTCAAGATAAATATCTTGTTAAAACTGTGGTTCAAGATAAATATCTTGTTAAAACTGTGGTTCAAGATAAATATCTTGTTAAAACTGTGGTTCAAGATAAATATCTTGTTAAAACTGTGGTTCAAGATAAATATCTTGTTAAAACTGTGGTTCAAGATAGAGTAATTTCTTGCTGAGACTGTAGTTCTCTGACTTCTCTCAATGTACTCACTACATCTGTAATCTCAGAAGTGATAGATGATTGTCACTATTGTCTTCAGTCTCTTGTCACAGCACCTTACAAAAGGTTGTATTTCTGTCACAGCACCTTACAAAAGGTTGTATTTCTGTCACAGCACCTTACAAAAGGTTGTATTTCTGTCACAGCACCTTACAAAAGGTTGTATTTCTGTCACAGTACTTTACAACAGGTTGTATTTCTTACCACAATGGAGATATTGCTTCAAGCTACAGAGTTACATGCTATGAATGGTACTCTTGGCAGGTGGTGTGCCTCTTCATTGAGAGGGATGGAGTAGACCTACATATGTGGTAACCTGAGTACAATGAAGTCAATCCTCTACATTCTTTGAACTTTTTTTTCATATTGTTTAGCCCAGGACCTCAGTCTTACTTTTTGCATCTTGGTGTGTTTCCATGGCCCTTACCCATACAAGGCAGGTTTTAGTTTGAAGTCTCCCTTCTAAGTAATTTTCATTTGGGTTAAATTCTTTATCTGCTCAAAGTTTCAAATTTGTGTTTGTTCTCTAATGAAATTCAGTGGAATCCATTTTATAACAACTAATAAAATATGCAATAACAGAAATTCACTATATGCAGTACAAACAACAAAGATTAAATAGAATTAGGTATTGTGAAAAGTGTTGTTATATAGGGAAATTTGTAATAAAAGAATGTGTTATAGAGGGATTCCACTGTATTTGTAATCCAGAATTTAGTGATGCAGATACTGTCATTGTTTTTGTCACCATATGAACATGACAAGAGTGCATTCTTTGACAACCCTGTGTGATTGTCAGAATACAATTATCTAACAGATGAATTACTCAATTGCCCATTTATTTCAGTAAGTACTCTGCCGCCACCCCCCCCCCCCCCCATTAACACTCAGTCTCTTTGAGAAGATAGTGAAGAGTATGTATTCATGTTCCAGCAGTGCATCAGTTTTTCATATTTCTTATTTGGCCCCTCTCTTACCCTTCTCTGCTTGTCCCATGCTTGATTCCAAAAATCCTGCAGTCTTTGTACTACTTATTTATTCAGTGCTTATTTTAAAAATAACAGTACCTGATATGGTAAAGAATGCTTATTTTCAGCTTGTTCACTTTGGTTAAATCAGGTTGTAAAATCATCTGGGGGGTGTAGTTCAGGTAATCCTGCAACCATGACCTCAAAAAACATTTCTTGACCATAATCGAAAGTGTACTTATCTCCCATTACCATGGGTAATTTGTGGTGCTGTAGTAAAAAAAAATGACAGTGCTGTCTGGAAAAATGATAACAAAATTGCAACATAGACTTTTAAAGCGTTCAATGTGTCATAATGGTTGGTTTGTTGCTGACCAGCTGCCCATGTGTCAAACTGCAAACTTGAATTGTCTGAAGGAATTTTCAAGCCTCAAGGTTATTAATATATTTAGTTAGTCATCAGATCATCATCACTGCAAACTGGACATGTCCATAGTTACTTCGATCTCTCCCTTAGTGTATCCGCCATCACACTTCTGCTGACAGTATCGGTCCTCTTGTAGTGACTTGTAGATCTATTATGGAAAATAGGAATGCCATTATGCAGATAAGGATTGAATAATGCTACTTAATAAACAGTGAATGTTGAAGATATAATTATAAAAGTGCCAGCCACAAAGTGGAGAGTGTCGCAGTAGTAGAAATAATAACGTTAAGTCCGGGATATTTTAATCTGATTTGCGGCCTTGTCCTTCGGTATGTATTGGATTGGCAAATGCATCCTAATACAACTTATGTATGGTAAGCTCCTTAAGGGAAAACAACTGATGTATGGTGAGCTCATTAAGGGAAAACAACTGATGTATGGTGAGCTCCTTAAGGGAAAACAACTGATGTATGGTGAGCTCCTTAAGGGAAAACAACTGATGTATGGTGAGCTCCTTAAGAGAAAACAACTGATGTATGGTGAGCTCCTTAAGCGACAACAATTGATGTGTGGTGAGCTCCTTAAGGGAACTCCTTGACTGGCCAGTGGACAGAAGAAACAATTTTGGTTGTAGAGATTTAAAAGAGTAATATTATTGCATGTTTAAACCTGTGAAAACAGTGCATGTCTTCTTCTACTGTGTTCGTTCCAAACTCCTGGAGATAAGCAGTATATAGTCCGGAGAATGGAATTTGTTCTATCATGGTTTAACAATTTTCTATGACATTGCACTTTTTGACCGGACACATTCAACTTCAGCATGGCTTCAGAGCGTGGCATTAACTGTGTAGACATCCTTTGAAACTTCAAAGGACTAGACAACAAAATTTAACCTTGTTGACTCCCATACACAATGAATGTTCATTCTTGTTTGCCAACCTAAAGGTTGCCCATCTCTGGCACTAAAGCAGATGTAGGGTAAATCTAGAACATGTGAAGAGAATGTGAGAAACTTTCACAAGATATGGATGCTTGCAGCAGTGGTTCCCAAACTTTTCCAGCTGTCATGCCCCCTTGGATATCTTGCAAAGGCCTTATCCCCCACCTCTCAGTTTTAGATGCTAATTTAACCCCATCTCCACTTTTTCAACCTAGTCATAATTCCAGGAAACTTCTGGGCATATGGCATGGTGTAGGTAAACAATGTTTCACACTTTTCATCTGTACAATATTTTCATATGTTTTTTTTCTGAAATATATTTTTTCAAACATGCTTTTTATTTTTAACTAAACAGCAATCATGTACAAACTAAATTTACATATTGAGTTACTTCAATTATCCCCCCCTCCCCCCCCCCCCCCCCCCCCGATCACCTCATGTCACCCCAGTTTGGCAACCACTGGCATTGAGAAAGTAAGTTAGTAAGTTCATCCTTCTGGAGAAATGATAGAAGAAGAATGTGAGGTGGTTATATTACTTATGACATGTTATCCTTACAAATAGGTCTGTTTATCTGCATTACATATTTCATATGTTCATATTTTATATGTGTATAAATTCTAATAGTGCATTCATAATGTATTCTCTGTGCTGCTATTATTGTAAGTGTATGCTTCCAAATATTTTTGTCAAATTAGTTTATATTTTTTATTAATTATGTACTGTTCATTTATTATGGAGATTAATTTGGTTCTGGTGTGTTTATAAGCAAGTTGTTTTATTTAAAGTTACCATCACTATAGTAATCTTCAAAGATGTACAAGATTGGCCAATTAAAATTAGTTTATGTCCAGAGATGTAAGATTGGTCAGCTGAAAATGAGCTATTATCAAGATTAGTACGATTGATCAGATGAAGTGGATTATTATCTAGAATTGTAATTTACATCAGGGGTGGGCTCCCATTGTCTGTGTTCGGGTCTAACTCAAGTGTGCTTTCTTTGGATCTGTCCATATCCGCTAAATAATCTGAAAAACATTTTATTTTGTACTTTTAAATGTATTTTTAATTTGATTTTTTAAAAACTAGCTCTGATTGCAGTCAATAGTTCTTTTGCATAGTATTATCAAATAGCGCAAAAAATATCTCCCCAAATTTATTTTAAATTCTGAAAAACCTTCCCATCACAAGAAACCCATCCCTTCACAGAAAATCTTTCCATCACAAGAAACTCATCCCATCACAAGAAACCCATCCCATCACTAGAAAATCTTCGCATCACTAGAAAATCTTCGCATCACAAGAAACTCATCCCATCACAAGAAACCCATCCCATCACAAGAAACCCATCCCATTACTAGAAAATCATCCCATCACAAGAAACCCATATCCCATCACAAGAAAACCATCCCAGCACAAAGAATGTCATATAAGACTAATATGGAAATGAAAATCAAGCTTCATCACCTGGCACAGGGAACATGAGGGATAAAATGTACTCCTTCAGGTTTCTGTCAACATCACCACTCTTTACTCAATTTGACATATTTTTGTAATTTGATATTTTGTGAACCTGGTGGAGGGAGGAGGTATAACAATTTTCAATCACTGTACCAGGTCAGTAGAATCCTTCTATGGCTCATCCTTTTACAACAAAAATCCTTATATAACAACTTTTCCAACTCCCCAATTTGTTTATTCTCTATTGTTTCTAAAGTATATAGTGAATTTATGCTATTAAATAAATGTTTTGTCAGTCCAGATGAAGTTGTAATGGGATTTGTCTATAATTGAATGCAGGTCTTTGCTATAATGGGATTTGACTGTTATAATGGCATTTGATTGTAGTTGAAATGGGACTTGACTCTATTTTACCCCTATATGTTGGACTTTGCCCACCCTTGTTTTACATGATAGATTCAAAGAGTGACTCTAGTTGTTTTTTTTTAAAAATCATTGGTTGTTTCTGTTTACATGATTGACTGATTCAAATATTGTCTCTAATTAGAAATAGCCAATGAATGAATGGTTATAAAGATTGTTGTTTTTTTTAGTAATACTGTATGAAACTGTTTCTGTATTGAGTAATGTGTATAATACTTAAATTCTAGTTCATCATTTGATTTTTACAATTACCAAATGTGTTGTGAAAAATAGTTTATTGTGTAATTCCACCAACTTGTACTAGTGACATCTGACACTCCACCAATTTAGACTAAAGTAACATCAGAAATTTCACCAACTTAGACTAAAGTAACATCAGACATTCTACCAACTTAGACTAAAGTAACATCAGACATTCTACCAACTTAGACTAAAGTAACATCAGACACTCCACCAACTTAGAATAAAGTAACATCAGACACTCCACCAACTTAGACTAAAGTAACATCAGACATTCCACCAACTTAGACTAAAGTAACATCAGACACTCCACCAACTTAGACTAAAGTAACATCAGACATTCTACCAACTTAGACTAAAGTAACATCAGACACTCCACCAACTTAGACTAAAGTAACATCAGACACTCCACCAACTTAGACTAAAGTAACATCAGACATTCCACCAACTTAGACTAAAGTACAGTCAGACACTCCACCAACTTAGACTAAAGTAACATCTAACACACCACCAATATCAGACATTCCACTAACTAAGACTTAAAGTAACACACACACCCACCTAAAGACACTAACTAAGACTAAAGTAACACACACACCTACCTAAGGACACTAACTTAGACTAAAGTAACACACACACCCACCTAAGGACACTAACTAAGACTAAAGTAATACACACACCCACCTAAGGACACTAAGACTAAAGTAACACACACACTCACCTAAGGACACTAACTAAAACTAAAGTAAACCACACACCCACCTAAGGACACTAAGACTAAAGTAACACACACACCCACCTAAGGACACTAAGACTAAAGTAACACACACACCCACCTAAGGACACTAACTAAGACTAAAGTAATACACACACCCACCTAAGGACACTAAGACTAAAGTAACACACACACCCACCTAAGGACACTAACTTAGACTAAAGTAACACACACACCCACCTAAGAACACTAAGACTAATGTAACACACACACCCACCTAAGAACACTAAGACTAAAGTAACACACCCACCTAAGGACACTAAGACTAAAGTAACACACACACCCACCTAAGGACACTAAGACTAAAGTAACACACACACCCACCTAAGGACACTAAGACTAAAGTAACACACACACCCACGTAAGGACACTAAGACTAAAGTAACACACACACACCTAAGGACACTAACTAAGACTAAAGTAACACACACACACACACCCACCTAAGGACACTAACTAAGACTAAAGTAATACACACACCCACCTAAGGACACTAAGACTAAAGTAACACACACATACCTAAGGACACTAAGACTAAAGTAACACACACACCCACCTAAGGACACTAACTAAGACTAAAGTAACACACACACCCACCTAAGGACACTAAGACTAAAGTAACACACACACCCACCCACCTAAGGACACTAACTTAAAGTAACACACACACACCCACCTAAGGACACTAAGACTAAAGTAACACACACACCCACCTAAGGACACTAACTAAGACTAATGTAACACACACACCCACCTAAGGACACTAAGACTAAAGTAACACACACACCCACCTAAGGACACTAAGACTAAAGTAACACTCCCACCTAATTATACTAAGACTAAAGTAACACATACACCCACCTAAAGACACTAAGACTAAAGTAACACACACACCCACCTAAGGACACTAAGACTAAAGTAACACACACACACCCACCTAAGGACACTAACTAAGACTAAAGTAACACACACACCCACCCACCTAAGGACACTAACTAAGACTAAAGTAATACACACACCCACCTAAGGACACTAAGACTAAAGTAACACACACACCTACCTAAGGACACTAAGACTAAAGTAACACACACACCCATCCACCTAAGGACACTAACTTAAAGTAACACACACACCCACCTAAGGACACTAAGACTAAAGTAACACTCCCACCTAATTATACTAAGACTAAAGTAACACATACACCCACCTAAAGACACTAAGACTAAAGTAACACACACACCCACCTAAGGACACTAAGACTAAAGTAACACACATCCACCCAAGGACACTAACTAAGACTAAAGTAACACACACACCCACCTAAGGACACTAACTAAGACTAAAGTAATACACACACCCACCTAAGGACACTAACTTAGACTAAAGTAACACACACACCCACCTAAGGACACTAAGACTAAAGTAACACACACACCCATCCACCTAAGGACACTAACTTAAAGTAACACACACACCCACCTAAGGACACTAACTTAGCTAAAGTAACACGCACACCCACCTAAGAACACTAAGACTAAAGTAACACACACACCCACCTAAGGACACTAAGACTAAAGTAACACACACACCCACCTAAGGACACTAAGACTAAAGTAACACACACCCACCTAAGGACACTAAGACTAAAGTAACACACACACCCACCTAAGGACACTTAAGACTAATGTAACATCCACACACTTAGGGACACTGAATACATTGATTACTTGCTTTGTCCATATCGTGCTACCTGCCCCTGGTTTTAATTACAACTCCTCTTAATGTTTCTTATATCTTAAAAACAAGTTTTGAGTAATTATATCATACTTAAATTGAATATTTATTATTACACTTCCATATGTTTGCATGTGTGTGTGTGTGTGTGAAAAGTTTTATTTCTTCAGCTGTCAAGTATTTGAATGACCTCCCTCTCATATAAACGTGTACAGTGTTTGACTTCCCAGAAACATATGAACTAGTCTAACGGAAAAGTTGTGATCGCTGCCAATATCATTCTGAATTTTTGTACAAACGTATAAACATCATCATCTATATATTCAAACCACCTTTTTTTCACATTTTGTCCCTTTTAAGATTTTTCCTAGTATATATTTTGTCAGCATATGGTCAGGAATTAAGCAGAAAAAAATTCCTGTACTGTGTTGATTTTTTAATTGCTGTTATTGGGATGTCACTTTTTGTGTGGTTAGTTCTAACTTGTTTATTTACTGAGGGAAGTTGTATGTGCAATATTATTTTTAATTGTATTACCAGCATTTTGTTGTTCATAAACATGTCTGTTTCTGGTTTATTGTCTTGTTTTTCATCTTTTAGTACATCTTGTGTCTGTCAGAGTGATACATTTTTTTGTAAACAGTATACAATTTACATCAAATTGTAGTCAATGAATATGAACAGAGAAACTTGAGATCAAGATTTTCTATATTTTGCAATTATTTACTGTGTTAGATTATTTGTTTTGTAAACTGAGTACAGTGAAATCTCTTTATAAGCAAATTGGTCTGGACCACTTAAATATTTATGTAAAACCAAAATTCAAGACCAGTTTATAAAAGTTCATCAGTCATGTTCAACCATCAAGACTGATTGTTGTTGCTTTTGTTATTTTTATATATGTATGTGGTTGGGAGGAAGCCAGAGACGTATTGCGCAGCAGTGGGGAGGAGGAAACTGACAGCATTGTTTTTTATTATGGCTAAGGCCTATTATAGAGGCATAGTGACTCAGGATGTGACAATCCTTTTGACTTTAACATTTAGTTGCATGCCTGGAGCAATCAGAAGTTCGGCATAATCAGTAGTCAATTGATGGTGGGGAATTGAACCATATCTTGGCTGCAGTGGCTCGGAGAAATGCATAGGTTGAAACCTACTTTCCTGATGGTGTGATAGCAATTCTCTGGCTCTAGCCCCGGTAGGCCAAAATCCAGTCTTCCCAGCAATCGGTTATGGGTAATGGCATTGGGTCAACAGGAATAAGTGCTTGGACCGCTGGATCAGCAACCAACCATCTTTGAAGCAGTAAAAACTAACATGGTTTGGACATGTATACTGACATGATTCCTTGTCAAAAACAATACTTGCAGGAAACCGTCAACGTTGCAAGAAGTAGAGGAGGAAAAAGGAAATCATGGACAGATAATATCTAGGATTGGACAGGTCAAAATTTGTCATCACTAATCCACGTAGAAGATAGAATTGCTGAAGGACACTGTGCTGATGCATCCAATGTGGTACTTTTACAATTCTGAGGGGTATTTATATATGAATACGGATATAAAATTATATAAATTAAATAATACACTAATTGATGATTTTGAAAAGTATTGTTCGATAGGGAAACGTTTGTTATAAACGTTTGCAAAATAAAGGGATTCCTCTGTATTTATTTATTTATGTAAAATTATGTTCTAAAGATCATTTAAAATTTGTGCAATAAAAGTATCACAGCATTATCCTTAAATTAAAAAGTTGGTCAAAGGTCATATCCACCACTTTAACCTTTCTCTTAGAAAAGCCCATAAATTGCCACTTTGACAAACCGATTGTGCTGGCAAGCTCATCCTCCATTTTTATAGTGAAATGTGAATATATTATAACAGGACAGAAGAACCCTTACGGAAATAAACTGTTGAGATAGTTACTTAACAGCACATTAATGACCACATATAACGGAGGTCAATTCTGATACATTTTTATTGTTTATTAACACTTTGCTGACCACCAATCCAGAACATACTTATCTCCCATTACTAAGGGTGTTTGCAAATTGTTGAAAAATGACAGTGCTTTCTTTCAAAATTCATTTTAAGAAAACGAAGTCACTATATCACTCTTTGAAATATTCAATGTGTCATAATTGATTTGCACATTATTTATATTAATTATCAATAGGTATTAATATTCATATACAAGGAACATCCAAATACTATACTTGTGGGTGCAGTCATATTGGAATAACATATCCAGGATGAGCTATTCTATACATAATCTCTATGGTTTCTGTATTACTGAAGGTATTTAACATTTGTCAAAAATTGACACCAATGTTATATACTGAATATTCACTACAAGGGTAATTGGTGAATTTGGTCAGCAAAGTGTTAACACACACACAAATGTGTTCATACAAGCTAATATTTTGATATGTCAGATCAAGTGTCATTACATAAAACTTGTGGAAAATTGTTTCTGTAGTGAATCTTTCGATACTGTTTGTATCTTGCTGTATACAAATTTTAATGCTGATAACAATTAAACAAAATTGTATTCTACAGCTCTATGTACCTAATCTATGTGTCTAATCCCCTGTAATCTATGTATTACCATTCTTGTCAATTCTAAATGTGTACAAGCGGTGACTTTGTAACAATCTTAATTAGTTTTTCTACAATCTACAATAGAATTTGCACAATCTAACACTACATTCTTTGTTAAACTTTACAGTCTAAATTAGTACAATGTATGTACAATCTAGACTTTATACAATCTACAATAGACTTTGCACAATCTAAGTTAGACTTTGTATAAAACAAAGAATGTACAATCTAGACTTTATACAATCTACAATAGACTTTGCACAATCTAAGTTAGACTTTGTATAAAACAAAGAATTTACAATCTAAATTTGTCTTTACTGAAGAAAAGAAGAGGAACCAATGACTTCTTATACAATCTTTGTTACTATTACATTCACACCATCAGATGTGTACATCAATCTACTTTCTCAGTTAATTTACTGTGTACATCAATCTACTTTCTCAGTTAATTTACTATTACATTCACACCATCAGATGTGTCCATTGATCTACTTTCGCAGTTAATTTACTCAGTCATCATTCTCAAATTAATAAACATTGGTTTTTAAAAGAAACTTGTGTTAATCTTTTGCTATAGTTATAGTGTTAAACGTTTTTGAATAGGATTAACTGAATTATATCTTTCAATATTAGGAATTACAGCAATACCGCTATTGTATCCTTTTGTGATAAATACTATATTATATACACGTAATGTTACTAAATAACACAACAAAGAAGCGATGGCATGTTCATGTTTTCTTCCCTCAGTTTGGTTATATATACTTGTATTCTTTTATGCAATTTTGGAGAAGGGTTCTATCAGTTTTATTTCATACCCAGATTTCAACTCTCTATCTATCTATTTGCTAAACCATTTGTTGCCTTTCAGTGTCAATGGTAGAAGAGTTTTCTAGAGATGACCCTCATGTGCTGAGTATATTGTGGAATTTGTTGCCTATTTTATTTCGGTGGTCCATAGTTTTTGTGGCCGGCCTCTAGTTCAACTCTCTGTGGTATGTAATTATTTGAGAAGCCTTCTACTCAGTGGAAATGAAAAATATACTTGTGCAGTTGAGTCACTCTATACTGCATGCTTTTATAACAAATATCCCAATATAACAAACACTTTTCAAAACCCCCAATTTTATTTATTCTATATTGTTTTTACTTTATCAAATTTCTGTTATTACATACATATTTTGTTGGTACGGACCAAGTTGTTATAGCAGGATTCCACACAAGGAATTTCTCACTAAACCTCACATAAGCTACTTGGAGCTTATATTGAATGGTTAGCCACAGGCGAGACCTTCTACTACTGTTAAACCCATTTAATCCCTTTTCCCTACTATATGTTCATTCTTGAATAAGCCATTCTCACCCAATTGATACTTTCATTTAGATTGATGTTCTTATGGTTTCCATGCCAATATACTAAATTTATCCCTGATGTGATTACCGCTAAAGACAACTTCCAGTGTTGTTGTTTTTAATAGTTTCTAACAACTGTCATTTCTGAAAGTTTTTTATGATCTTTGAAAGTCTATTATGACTATCAATTTTCTTCAAAACTTGGTAAAAATGGACCTACTTATGATTCAAATGATATTGATAGGCAATTATTTTAATGGAATTTTAGAGAACATGAATGAATCAGACGTTAATGGGGAATTATTTGAGTATTTAGAATTTGAAGTAGCAACGTTCATTGATCAGTAGTGTAGGCCTAGTTAATGATGTGTGCCCCCAATAACTGGCAACATACTCAAGCAGATTTACGCAAATTTGTAAGACAATTCTGACAAAATTGTCCAATCAAAGTCTTAGATCTACTTTCAAATCCAGAGAACCTGTCCGATTATTTGGGAATAACAAACATAATTGAATCACTATGCCTATATGCTATACATTTTTGTATTCATAATTGGATTATCCACAAAAATTATACAGTTTGAGTGAAATTTATTCATTCAGAATAAACCTTTCAAACGTAAGTTCACAATTCATGTCATAAATATTTGTAAATTTTTGATTTATAAATTATTTTTGATTATTTAAATTAATTTTTCAATAATGAAAGCAATTTTATTCAAAATAAACTTGTGATAACTACATTCTCTGTTCATTTATAATTCAAAATATATATGTCACATTATAATTTAAATATATTTAGAACTACTATTTCTTGTTCCCGTGACATGTGCTCACCAAAAAATCTCTAACAAAATTAATTCCATCCAAACGCTAAAAATACTCCATAGGGAATGAGTTAAAACAGGTCAACCAATTCAAGTATTTAGGTACAACGATATCAGATGGAAGAAGTTCAACAAAAATTAGCAGAATAGGCAGGCAAAAATAACATTCAGAAAAATTAAAAATATATTGTGTCATTAGACTCTGTCATTAGAAGTGAGGAAGGAAGCTCCACAGTGTTATATAACTCCTATACTAACATATGGACGCAAGTCTTGGACAATGGACAAATAGAATAGTGGGAAATTAGAGGCAGTAGAAATGTGAAACTATATAAGAATGCTGAGAATACCAAGACTGCCAGAAAAACTAATGTGGATGTGTTCTGTGTCATGTGATGTATTCTCTCCAGAATTTTATGTTCCCAATGAACTTCCTGAACCCTTCTCTGTCTTGCGGCTTGCATTTTCCAATGATGTATTCATGTTATCATTAATGTCAGTGCATTGTTTTCTTAGTCTGCCTTTCCTCCTCCCGGGTGCTCTGCCCTCCAGTATTTGTCTTTCTAAACAGTTGTCTCTCTTTATATGACCAAACAGGTGTAGTTTTCTTTTTGTTATTGTGTTTAGTAACCAACACTCTGGAATCTTCAATGTGTCATTGGAAATTTCTAGGCACAATATTCCGGTAGGTTGCCATTACTTTCGGGAAGAAACAACAGCTAATTGGACACCATAAAGAAACACATTCATTCTCATCTGCCATTTTGGCAGAAGCCAAAATCAACCACAATGGAGGTGTTGAAAAAGTCAAATACGAGATGGAGCTTAATCAATAATATAAGGAAAAGGCACTCTTCACTTTTTGGCCACGTTATGAGACAAGGTTTGGAGAACATAGTTACAACAGGCGAGATTGAATGCAAGTGAGACAGAGAATGTAGGAAAATATTTGACAGTGTGACAACCTGGCATGGAAACAACAACGATCCTGATGCATAATACTGGAGATAGAGAGCTGTGGATATCCATTATCGCCTTCGGCAGCAGGCATGGCACCTGATGATGATGATGGTAAATATAAACCAGAGCGTATTATTGTGGCAGGGACACATCAACACACTCCCATCTATGGTGTAGATGAGTATATAGAATTCAAGTCCTGTTCATTGCTTGATGTTGTCAATCCAGGATTTTCTTTGTTATACATAATATAAAACATCATATAAAACATCATATAAAACATCATATAAAAATAAATTGGAGAAACTGGTAATGTAAGTTGCGATCCGCTACATTCTGAATTTACTGAGATCAGTATCAAAACACCTTATACCTTGTCTAGTGTGTGCTGTTGATAACTTTCAATCATAACTTAGAAAAAACAAAAAATACAGTAGAGTCCCATCATAACAAATTGATTCCGACTGATGGAATATTTATGTAATAACAAATTGGTTCCGACTGATCGAATATTTATGTAATAACAAATTGGTTCCGACTGATGGAATATTTATGTAATAAATTGGTTTCCACTGATGAAATATTTATGTGGTAATAAATTGGTTATGAATGAGGAAATATTTGTGTAGGTAATAACAAATTGGTTCCGAATGATAGAATATTTATGAAATAACCAAATTGTACAATATAAATTAAATACAATTCTAGATATAATTATATAAAATAAAGAAAAAAGATCAGGGATTTTGAATAGTTTCATTAAATATGGGGAGTGAGGTAGCCTAGTTGATAGTGAGCTTGCTTGCTATCACTGAGTTACAGTATGCCAGGTTCGAAACCAAGTCTGAAAAAAAAATCTGGGATGTGATTTCTCGCTTGACAGTAGGCTCTACTATAAATGAGTACCTGATGCATAAGTTAGGGGAGATAAAGACAGCAAGGAAAGGAACCATTCCACCTAATAGTTGCTGCGGCATAGTACATGAAGAGTTATCTTCATCCACGACGGAAGGTTGCTGCCATGGGACAAACCGTTACCTTTAGTTTAGTTTTAAATAATGGTTCTTTGTATAATTTTACCTAAACTGCAATGCTGATGTTGCCTTTCCATATGCTTCAGTCTTAACATATTCACCACAGCTGTCTCCAATCAGACCTTAACTTTGATGGATTGTCTAATACATAACTATGATTCTCATCATCATCAGGTGCCATGCCGGCTGGCGTAGGCGGTCATTGCTCTCCACAGCTCTCTGTCCACAGTATTATGTATCAAAGTCGTTGTTGTTTCCTTGCTGTGCCAGGTTGTCAAACTGTCTAATATTTTCTCACGTTGTCGCCCTCTGTCTCTGGTGCCTTCAATCTTGCATGTTGTGACTATGTTCTCTAAACCTGCCTGTCTCATGAAGTGGCCAAAAAAAGAAGATTGCCTTTTTCTTATATTGTTGATTAAGGTCTGTTTCGCATTTAACTCTTTCAATACCTCTACATTAGTTTTTCTGGCAGTCCATGGTATTCTCAGCATTCTTCTGTAGAACCACATCTGTGTTGCCTCCAATCTCCCACTTTCCAGTTTGCTTATTGTCCAAGACTCACTATGATTCTAGGTATATAAAAATATGTATATATACATTCACTTATTCTAATTTCTATTCATTCCTCATTTCTTTTTATATGTAAGTTATGGTGCAAAGGGATATTCATTGCTCTCGTGCAATCCCAGGGTTAGCAGATAGCCAAAATCCTAAAAGCACCTCATTATCACAGATTGTTGATTGTTTTAAAGCTCTAGAGAGTTATCAGGATAGTGCTTTATGGGTCATGTCCGGCCTGTGTAGAATGAGGTAAAATTATAATTGATTGCACAAGATAAATACTAACTCTGAATATCACCTCTCAGCCTCAACTGTCAAAAACACTTGTAGAAAACTTCTGGACTGTCAAGTTGTCATGTATCAATGTGATAATAGGGAGCAAGGCTCCGGAAAAGTAATTGTAGTCTGTAGACTCTTGACTGACTGGTCTCCAGTATAATTTCCAGGGTACAGAAAATGTAAACATGACCTAAAAGGTCAATTCTGATTATTTCTATGCATTTTGTTGGTCAGCTGTGCCTATTTTTGTCATGCAACTCCAAGTATATAAATAGTGACCAATGAAAAACATGACAATAATTTAAAAATGTAAGCACTGAAGTCCTAATTTTGTGTAGAGGTCTTCTACTGGAAAAAGTCACAGTTGACTATACCAGAAGGCAGCACCATGACACGAGAGAAAAGGGAAGCAATAACAAAAGCAATACCCATGCTCAAGAGCAAGTTTGCAACTGTCTTTCAGTAGCAGGTTGTGTGCAAAAGAAGTCTCACAGATGACAAAATGTTCAAAAGGGGGGACTGTAATTTAAATAACCAAATGGTCAGAGGGTGTCCGACAAAGTGGATGGTGCCGCAGTAACCTAATGAACAAATAGTAACGCAAAATGAGGTAAAAAGGTTACTAAAACACTTACCTAGCCTATTAATAAAAATATATTTTTAAGAAAAAAAACAAAAAACATACAATAAAACTAAACAGGACAATTCTCAACGTATCGGCTCAAATTGAACCTTTTTCAAGAGACAACAGAAAACGACAAAACAAAATAGATGTCTATATTTCATCACGCCCTCGTCTCCATAATAGCGCAGGGATGGCAACGCATCTAGTAAAAGTGAAAATGCGTGCATTCATTATAAACAAACCGAAAGTGGGAAATTAGAGACACTATAGATGAGTGCAAGAATAATGAAAGAAAAAGATAAGAAAAATACCCCTTTTGTCACTTTATCAGACAGGCAGGTTTTAAGAACATAGTCACAACAGGCACGACTGAAGGGAACAGAGACAGATGGGGACGTGAGAAAATATTCATGTGACAACCTAGCAAGGCTTGGAAACAACGATCCTGATAACAATACTGTGAACAGAGACCCATGGTCACCCACGCCAACAAGAATGGCATAGGATACATTTACATGCCTGTGCATTTTGTGTGGGTATCCTTCACATATCTGTGTCCATCTTGTTATGTGTTTATTTCTTGACTCTTGGTGTGTGTTTACATTTCTATGTATGTTTAGGTTTGGTTTTATATATATGTTTATGTCTATATTTGGTTTCACATTCATTCCATGCGTTTTCAAATGTTGATTCTTCTTCTATCCTTCCTTCCCCAAACCCACTCACCCCACCACCACACAACCTCATCATTACTCATCTATCATTGTCATATGCCATTCTTGTTGGCGTGGGTGACCATGGGTCTCTGTTCACAGTATTGTTATCAGGATCGTTGTTTCCAAGCCTTGCTAGGTTGTCACATGAATATTTTCTCACGTCCCCATCTGTCTCTGTTCCCTTCAGTCGTGCCTGTTGTGACTATGTTCTTAAAACCTGCCTGTCTGATAAAGTGACAAAAGGGGTAATTTTTCTTATCTTTTTCGTTCATTATTCTTGCACTCATCTATAGTGTCTCTAATTTCCCACTTTCGGTTTGTTTATAATGAATGCACGCATTTTCACTTTTACTAGATGCGTTGCCATCCCTGCGCTATTATGGAGACGAGGGCTTGATGAAATATAGACATCTATTTTGTTTTTTGTTTTGTCGTTTTCTGTTGTTTGTCTCTTGAAAAAGGTTCAATTTGAGCCGATATGTTGAGAATTGTCCTGTTTAGTTTTATTGTATGTTTTTTGTTTTTTTTCTTAAAAATATATTTTTATTAATAGGCTAGGACTGTAATTTACATGATAGTTTACATGAGACAAGTTTACAGGCAGCTGAACACTTTGTACAAGATAGATGTATGTTAGTTAGTTATTCCTCTAGGGCCAAAAAGGCACATAGGGCGGATATAATCAAATCAATATCAATCAATTAACCCGTAACCCTTCAGGGTCGTAGGGGTACCACATTGGATGCCTCAGCACACAGAGTCCTCCAGCGAATTCTATCCTCAGTGATGCGGATGAGTGTGGAAATATCTTGCCCTGTCCATTCCTTGATATTGTCTGTCCATGTCTTTATTTTCCCTCCTCTGCTTCTTCCACCCTCGACAGTTCCCTGCAGTATTGTTTTTGACAAGGAATCGTGCCTGCATACATGTCCGAACCATGCTAGTTTTCCATTGTAGTATTTCAGTGAGCAAAAGGTTTAGCTAGTGGTGCATGAGGATGTCATAGATTTCCATGTCTCTCGTTTCATTGCAATTTGCTTTAAATCTTCATTGTTTCTGATACCGATGGTGAAATGCTCTCTTGTAATAGTTCTACGTAAAGTTTCTTTTGGTCTTTCTTGTTTTCTTTTGCCCTTTGGTGACCACATCAAAGCTTGACAGGGGAGTCTTTCAGTATCCATTCGTAGCAAGTGTCCGATGTAATTCCAGTGACACTTTCTAATATAGGTGGATACATATTCTTGTTTTGATTCTTGTATGACAACTGTGTTTGATTTGAAGTCTGACCAACGTATGTTCAGTAGCCTTCTAAGACATTTATTTTCAAAGGTGTTTAGTCTTTGTTCTAAGTTTGATGTACTTTCCAACTTTTGTAACCATATGTTAATGGAATAATGCAGGAGCTGAAGATTTTGAGTTTTGTGTTATTTCTTAGTGTTTTTGAATGCCAGATATTTGATAGTTTATTGAATGTGTTAGCAGCCAGTGCAATACGGTGTGCTATTTCTGTTGATGAATCTCCTGTTGTTAATAGCTTTCTGCCAAGGTATGTGAAGTTGTTGACTTTTTCAAGAGTGTTGTTGTTTGGTTTGATGTCTGTTGGTTTGTTGGTACGGTCAAATATTTCTGTTTTGGATGTGTTGATTTCAAACCCATGTTGTGCAGAGAATAATTGATTTTTTTGGGCATCTTCAAGATAGATGTAGTCGACCCAAATTTAAATATCTGCTTACTGTCTCCATGCTCAAGACTGCTACCAGGGTTTGCAAAGTCTAAGGGGCACAATGCGTGCGTGATAAACTGTCACGGATGGAGTAGAGCTGAAACATGCGTCACCTAGCAACAGATAAGAGGGCTACCACTGACGAGGGAAGCCCACCCAAATCAAAGGCATGCCAAAATTGGATGTTCTGGGCAGAGAGGCACAAATAATGCAGTTCCCTGTACAATGCTAAATAGCAGCACAATGTTTTTCACAATCTGCAGCAAAAAATCACACAAATATTCATGCTAATTCTCTTTTAGCAGGACAATGATCCTACTAGATTTCCAGTAGTATGCAGTCCAGAGAATGGAAAAAAATGGTGTTGCCAAACGCAGAATAATAAGAACATGTTAGTTTCTGCAATAGTAAAACGGATAATTCAAGAATACATTTTATGAATTAAAAAATGATATTACAACTGCGTTCACTCAAATCCAATCATAACAACTTGGTCTGGACAACAAAGTATTTGTCTAATAACAGAAATTGTTATGTACAGTACAAACAATAAATAATACAAATAATTGATCATTTTCAAGTGTTGATAAATTGGGAAAGGTGTTATAAATGTATGAGCTATAGAGGGTGTATGAACTAATTGGTAAGTGTCATTTAGTAAAACATTCAGATTATACAGTATTAACAACGGAAAAAATAGATGTTATATATAACAACAATTTATTCATTATTGCACACTTTTATGACATGATTGGTCAGAAAATTTTGTTCCAACTTCACAGAACTCCCTGCAGATCAAAGTGCTGAATTTCATCCACAATATGTCAAATTATTTAAATACTGATGGTTTGTCAACAATTGACAACAATTTCTTCAATAACAGGACTTCCAACTGCATCACTACAAGGAGATAATCCAACTGATCTGAACTTTTCATTGGTTGACGACACAAAGGTTTCAATACAGAGATCAGTAACCAAATCACGTGATAAGTCCAACTTTTTAATTTCATATGTTACTGCACTGAGCTTCCATGACTCAGAGATTTTAAAAAGTTGTAACTAAGGATACCGATCTAGAGATTTGTGTGCAACACACTGACCATCCACACCACACCCCACCAACCCACTTAGTGTGTAGTGCGCATATCGGGGGGGGGGGGGGGAGGAAGGTCCCTCATTGCATAATGTGTAGAACATTGGCTGTGTCACTATACGCGTCTTTATTGGAATTTTATTCCGTTTAATTGTGTTAGCTTTTTATTCCGTAGAAATCTGGTTACTGATCTTTATAGAATACTACACAAAGTATATTGTAAGTAACCAAAAAAAGCTCAGATTAGCCTCTAACAGTTATCTAATTAGGTCTGTTACTGGAATTATAGGCCTATTGTGTCAGAAGAAAGCTATATCAAAAGTTAAAACACATTACTCGGTCTCTCGGGTGTGCAGAATTTGATTCCATATTACTTCAATAGCAATACAGATTTATCATCAATTGAAGTATCTTTATTTAATGGGCAGTCAACAAGCAACTTAAGTATCATTTTTCTCATTTGTAAAAATGATTCAGTTTTATGATCTACTTTCTCATTTGTAACAATGATTCAGTACTAACTTAATGACAATATTCATATTAGAATAATAAGTTATTACCGGTAAATGTTACAATTGATAAAAATATAATTACAAATTGTAACAAATAAAAATGATAAAAGGAATATGTTTTCAATGTTGTGGTCAAAGGGCCTTTATCAAGAAAATTATCATTTTGTGTGTGTGTGTGCGTGCGTGCGTGTGTAAAAAAATCCTCAATATATTTATTATAATCTGTTATATTTTTATCAATAGTAGCAGTTTTCTACTTTTACTTTTTAGCATTCCCTTTTATTTGTGTTACTGTGGCCCTCTCCTCTTTGTAAGATATTCCCTGGCCTCCTTAGATACTCCGTAACATTTTCCAACAGATGTCATATTTTTATCTCTGTTCATTCTAAAACTCAATCTGGTTAACAGTATTGTTTAGCGTTCATTCTCAAACTTCCGCTGGATCTCTCTTATAGCAGGACCAGGGTTCTATTAGATTTCCAGCAGGATGTCGTCCAGAGAATGAGTTGTGTCGCCGCTTTATTTGTTCAATGGCCCGACACATCCGTTTTCGGCTGGGGTTAGCAGTATGAAGAGTTTCATCTGCAGATTGGAATGTGTTGTCATGGTTTACAGCTTTGCTGTGACATCTGCACTTTTCTGTCAATGCCTGTATGTCAGATTCTACAACTATAAAACACCACTTCTTGCATCTCTATTGAAAGTTATTGTTTGGAAGTCTGCCACACTTCTACAGGAACACTGATCCATTTTGCACCAGATACCACATCCTCAACATGCACACACTATGTATGATGTCCTCAGCTTTCTTACTTATACAATCTCTGTCCTACAAGCCCTCGACATAAACTGTCAGACCTGAAGGAAGCCATACAAGAAGTGAGCATCCACAGAACAGTAACACTACAGTTGATACCATCCAACTGTGCTTACCAGGAAATGAAGAGGTGGATATGCTGGCAAAAGATGGAGCAACACTGAAACAAAAAGACCAAGAAATCAACTACCAAGAAAAGAAGACCCTCTTCAAAGCTATTTGGAAAGTCAACCACCCAAAAGACAACTATCGCTGTCTTGACAGAGTGTAGAAGGTTATCATCTTTCGCATCAGGACAGGGCACAACACGCTAAACAGCTGCTTAAATAGGCTAAGACTGGTTCCATCACCTCTGGGTACATGTGGACAGGCAGCACTGACATTTTAAATATATCCTGCAACACTGTATTGCACTAAAACAGTTACTATGGGAGGTACACTGGCCCACAGAAATGGATATCCACAGAAAGCTGTATGGGAGCACGGAAGAGCTTTCAAATACAGCAGCATTTATTAAGAAAACCGGACTTGCTGTGTAGACATGTAAAACTGCGAACGAGAAGCTGTCCTCACCTCATCCATTACTTTCCTCTCTTTAATCCACTACCTCTCACTTTCTGAATTTCAAAATGCAATGGGTTTTCTTTTTCAACTGTGGTTTGGAGGAAGGCTCTCGCTCTGCAAAACTGTATTGTGTTCCATAGCTACACAGTTGAGTAAGAATCGCATGGCTTGTACTGATGTATCTCTAGTACACCAAAGTATGATATTGATCGTCTCATTCTTGATCTTATCCAATCTTTTGGTCTGCATCTGGCTGAGAGTCAGAATTGTCAATGCATATTCTATTACAGAAATAACCAGGCCTTGGTATAAAAGCAAGAGTAATCTCTGTTCACACTGAGCAGCAGCCATAACTTTCATCGCTGTAAGACATTTACCTGCCTTTAAAATTATGTAGTCAACATGATCTTTGAAACTCACTTATCACAAAGCACTTCTAAATATTTAATTACTTTCTTTCTAGTGTTTCCATACAAAGTAAATTCAAGTAGGAAGCATGAGGATCAATTAAAAATTTATGGGACTAACATAAATTGAATCAGGTCCGTTCTAGCAGCACTGAATCGTCTTGCAACTCAAGTAAACGGGTTTTTCCGTACTTTACTAACCACATCCCCCCAAAAAATTGAATGTCTTGACAAAAACAAAAACTGTGTACTCAAGTCACTGAGAATCTACAAGTCCAATCGACAAGTACTATTACAACAATAACGAACATCCCATACACATATTGAAGTATCCTCAGAACCACAAACATAGAACATCCATATATGTACTACAAGGTCTTCTTGTAAACATAAATAACATAGAGACAGTACAATGTTGCTTCAAATAATAGCTTATACAAGTACATTCAAGTATGCATTCAAGTAAGCAAGAGGATGCATCTCTATGTGGTGCTGTTAGAACGGACTTGGTTCTATTCCTGATTGTCTCAAGAATTCCACACAAAGTAATACACAGTGTGAAGTATTTACCTTATGGTTAGTAAAAGAAAACCACATTATAGATGTAGTTGGATTCACTAATGCCCCAGAGTCCCTGCTGCCTCACTTTCTAACTCCTTGACTCTGCTAAAATAATCTACATTTTTCTGTGGGGAGAACTAATAATTTTGAAACTATGGACCCGAGCAAGACAACATCAACAAATTAAACAGAAAGTAATTTAGACTGAGAATGGGCCGCTGTCATCTGAAGGCCACACACCGAAACGGTGTCAGCGACTCTACATCTGTGGAGCAACAATAGAAACACTAAAGCACATACTACAGGACTGTCCCGGCTTCACTGTTCACAGAATGACAATCTGACCAACACGAACATCGCTGCAAAACAAGTGTGAAATCTACAGGAACCTAAAAGAAATTGCACTACGTATGACCAATATTGGACTGGTTGTATAATAAATGATCGCAAAAGACTTCATTTCCTATTTATCACTGTTTAGCATCAAAATTTACAGCATGGATGACACAGCTTGTGATTGCAAGGGCCAACGTAAATAGTAAAGTTAAATCAGCTAGATGGACCAGTAAAAATGGCTTGGTGTGCCAGGTTTGGATAGTGGCCGCATTGTTCCCACCCTCCGATCTACAGTTATGAATCCAAGTAATGCTAGGAGGATGGGAGAATGCAGAATACAGAAGAATTTCCTGGATAGAAAATTACAGTGGGGAAAACTGATACTGGACCAATTTCTACTTTGGTAAAGGATATGTGCAAGAGGGATAAGTAGACTGCAAGCATTGATGTTGGTACAAGATGTCATGGAGTGTGTTGCATAAAAGGCAAAAATCAATAAAAACAGAATAGCTGATAGATCAAGGACTGTACATTTGAGAAGATACACCAGAGTATTGAATGGCGCAAATACGCATGTGGTTGCATCTGTGGGTCTCACCAATGACCCACTAGGCATACCACCCATGCAACAGAAAACCTTAGTGGATGACATGCCGTTATATTGAGGTTATCTTCTTAGAGAAACTTCATGGCACGTCATCTATACAATTATGCTTTTATTTTGTTGTTGAAATGTGTTTCATGTTTACCTAAATATATATGTATATTTATATATGCGTGGTTGGAAGGGAGCCAGAGATTTACTGTGCACCACTGGGGAGGAGGAAACTAACAGCACTGTTTTTTTCCTATGGCTGAAACCCATCATAGAGGCACAGTGACTCAGGACGTGACAATTCTTTGGACTTGAACATTTGGTTGCATGCCTAGAGCAATAGAGAAGTTCGGCATAACCAGTAGTCAATTGGTGGCAGGGAATGAGCACAGTGAACCCTATCTTGGCTACAGTGGCTAGGAGCAGTGCATAGGTTGAAACCTACTTTCCTGGAGGTGTGATAGTTATTCTCTGGCTCTGTCCCAGGGTGGGCTGAAAATCCACAGACTTCCCAGCAATATAATGCCATTTAATGACATTAGGTCAAAGGGCATGAGCCCATGGACCGCTGGATCAGCAACCAACCAATGGCGCAAATGATCCTGGGATTCCTTGTGCATATTGTGACACAGATTACTCAAACTATACACTGTCGATGTCACCATTAATTATAACTTTTCTGTGCCTACTACAGCAAGAACATATTCATGTACATCACACATACATATATACAGACTTGTAAAAAAAAAACAATTTTCTTTTTCTTTGTTGTATTTTACTGTTCACAACTAAAATTATACTTTCCAATATCAAATATAAAAATCTGAAGTTATACTCAAATGACAGTTGAAACACTGACCTGAGCGTGTTAGTGTCCAATACTATAATATCAAACAATTAAATTAGATTAGTATTGACATACTTTATGATTTTCAATACAGGCAAATGGAATGTTGCAGATTTGTATCCGCAGTTATTTCTAAATACTCCATATTTCTAACTACTGCTTGGATAACATGCTCTGTACGGTTCATTACAGGGAGAAGTGTCTACATTCCAACTTTTTACATTTAATTCAGCTTTCGTGTGTCTTTGAACTGATTAACATTTTTTTAATTTCTAGGTCTGCTTCGAGATGCACCAATTTGCACACTACGCACTGAGAGCCCCCTCCCCCCCCCCACCCAGGGGCATCGGAAGGACTTCTCAGTGCATAGCGCAAATATTGATGCATTTAGCAGCAGTACCAGGACCTGTAAAATGTATATTTATTGATATTTCATTGCATTAAATAATGTTGAAATTTGTTCCACTAAAAATGTAGGCACTACTTCCTGTAAAGCACCCTCAGCACTACTGTATCTTCAGTTTACTAAATGCATATGGCAAAGAAGATCTCATCCTTGCAATACTATTGGTAAAAACCTATCAAGACATCAGATGAGATAATGCAGCTAGATTTGATGCTGACAATAGTATTCATTCATTATTTCTGAAGTGCTGTCAGACATCACATATGGTTCGTGGTGTAATATGCCATGTATCTTGATGATATTAATGATGCATTTGTGCTGTGACTGAAAGAATTCTTCAGTGACCATAATTATCAGTAGGTCTTGAAGCCTATGTGGCAGAGTGGTGTGCATATTTAACCAAAGAGCTTTGGGAACCATCATCATCCTGGATATTCTTTGATATCTGTTGGGTAAAACCCAGAGCCTGAAGTTATCACATCTTACACACACCTTGCTGATAAAATGATCACATCTTACACATGTCTTGCTGATAAAATTATCACATCTTCCACACACCTTGCTAATAAAATTATCACCTAACACACGCCTTGCTGATAAATTTATCACATTTTACACATTTTTCTATTATCAAGTCTAAAATTATCATATCGCAATTACATACATATTGCAGATCATTTGTTCATCATCTAAAATTATCACATCTTACACTTGCTAGCTGATAATTTGCCCATTATTTAGTCTAAATTATCATAAATCCATCTAATACATTCTATAAATCATATTTTATAATTTAGGAATGGAAATTCTCACTAAATTAATCAGGAAAAAAAACAGTTTCGAGTGATTACATGGATACCTACAAAACTTTATCAATAATCTTCTGCATTTATTCTCAAATGCTTGTCATTTATAGAATATAATCTGGTAAATAAAATTCATTGTGTCCTAGTTTACAGTATGGCTGTGACATCTACACCTTCTGGCTGAAGATATTCAACATCAACATGACACTTTTGGGTCATTTATTTTTTAATAACATTGAGCAGTCCATCATACTTAGTCACTACTTGTCTGTTGGAGTCGACAACTGCCATTTACCTCAACTGGGATAATGATGATTGTGCCTGGCTATGACTAATGAGTCCTGTACGTGCCTAGAATTTCTCTCCAGTGGTTACTGAAGATTTGTATATGGCAGGTCACATGACTACAAATCGCTGCTTCCCTTTTGTACCCCAGCAGCTCCCATGATAGTTATCACTATATTAACATTTGCAGTTCCTTTCTTTTATCATAGACCGATGTAGTAATCAAAGTCATTAAGCCTGGTAGCATCCTGTTGGGCAGAGCAAACACTCACTCGGCTGCCACACTTTGGTATGGTAGCTCTTTGGTAGAGAATCTATGACTTCATAAGTTATTTAAGTTTCCTATGTTTCTCTGTTTAATTATCTTTGACTGCACCTCTCTGTCATCACTATGTGACAACCTGGGCCTGGACTTCAAGTTCAGTGTGCAAAGAATAAGGACATTGTCATCTTCCCAGGCAACTCAGTCATAGGTGGCAAACTCATGAAAGTTAGGGGATAGGTTGACAACCTGTATCAATGAACAATCAGTCATATCTATCTCCATTTCTTACTGTTGTCTTCTATCCAATAATCTCCATGGATGACAGATTTCAGGACAGGGACATTGCACTTTTGTCCTTTTGTGACAGACTCCTCTCCCTAGGTGATGGGGAATGCTATGATGTGCCATCACTGCAGATGGGTCAAAAAATCTAACAGAAGAATTATGAGTTAGTTGGTCCAAATTTCAAGCCTAGCTCTTTTATTCTGGGAATGGAAAATAAATCATCATCCTTAGTAATTTTTGTCTGATCGAGCAATTTCTTTCAGAGTTCAGTATGCAGGCATGATCCATTGCTCTGGCACTCAATATATTTTGCAGAGCCTGCCAATCTACCCATCCTCTCATTGGTTTCAACACCAGAATGACCAGACACAAAAATGAATGTTGACACCCTCCAACATTGACCTCCTCACAGCATCGACACTGTTCACGAATACAGCATGTTTGTATTTTCCTTTATCATGCTCACTGTGTCGCTGAGAATGTAGACATGAGTTGCACTCTGTGTGCCCATCCAGGTCAAAGCCCTGGACACTGCAATAATTCTTATTGTCATACTACTTGTAGTTTCAGAAAAAGCTTCAATCTTCTCTCTAATAGTCTTCCCTCCACACTTATCTTTAAAGACCCAAGAACTAAACATAGTCAAAAAACATATGTATAACAATATCACCATCCCTGGAATTCTCACTGATCATTCTCTGCATCTCAAATTGAACAGCAATAGGACACCTCTTCCTATATTATCTATCAAGAGTTATCATTACCCGAAAGGAAGTATGGCAATATACAGGAACATTTATCCATTCCGCACCTTCATGCCACATCCTACAGTGAGCATGTCCTATCCGCAACTTTCCTCTCTTTAACGTACTATCTTTCACACTGTATTTCAGTATGCAGTGGATGCTCTTTATCAGAGCTGATTTTGGGAAGGAGGTTCAGCACAACTGTAATCTATGTCCCATTGTTCATACAGATGTGCACCCAAGAATGATACACATCACCTTACTCTGAAAGTTATCTAATCTTTCAGTGTACATCTGGCTGAATCATAACTACCTACCAATGCACATTCCATCACAGAAACAACCAATCCTTCGTACAGAAGAAATAGTAATCTCTGTTCACTCTGAGCAGCAGCCATTACTTTCATTACTGAAAGACCTTTTCTTGCCCTTGAAATTAACATGATCATAGCAACTCTTGACTCCTGTCAAAAAAAGCACACCCAAATATTTCATTGTTTTAGTTCTTTCAAGAGTGTGCACACACAAAGTAATACTCGACACTGATGTACTTACAATGTGATTGTTGAGACAGAACCAAATCACAGATTCTTTAGATTGATTAACTAATGCACGTGAGTGACTACACCACTTCGCTATGCTATCTAGCTCACATTGTAATTCCTTGACACTAACTCTCAATTTCTACTCTGCCCGCACCAAAATATCATCAGCATGTGACATGGTTCTAACTGTCCCTGTGATCTGCTCACCTGTAATCTGTACTGTGTACATATTAAATAATATTGATGATAATGTAGAACCCTGTGGAAGTCCAGGGCTTATGACTGCTGGTGTAGATGTCCAGCTACCACATTTAGGAACAGCTTGTCTCTGAAGCAGGGCAGTAGTAACCCCATTAACAATAAAGGACCTTACTACCAAGTTTTCTGATTCAATAGATTTCCAAAGGTACTCTAGTGTACACGTCTTCAAGATCTATTGCTGCAGCACATCTCCATCCATTAGTTGAAAGCTTCAAATATCCTGTGCATCAGGTTTGCTTGTTATGTTATTCAATATCCGCAGAGCATTAGTGATATTAACTTGTTACTCTCTAGATGATAAGAAAATGTCCATGCAATAATCTTTGATAGGTCTGATGACTGTACCTGCCCACCTGCTGATAGGTCTAATGACTCCTCGATTTGCCCACCTGCTGTTAGGTCTGATGACTGTACCTCGATTTTCCCACCTGCTGTTGGGTCTGATGACTGTACCTGGGATTTGCCCACCTGGTGTACAGCGCCTAGAAAATGGAGCAAACAATAGTACCACTGTGACCAGCATCTATAAAAATAATGGGGGATGACTACACTAGACTGTGTAAAATCACAGTGACCCAAAGATGTTGTGATCAAGTCAGAGGAGTCTTGTCAAAAGTTATGTATATTGCTGCCACGCTGTAAACTACAATATAACACATTTTGTTCTCTAGACCAGTTCTTCTCAACCTTTATGAGACTGCAGCACGATAACAACAAAAAATTGTATACGGTCATGGTTCTGTCCAACAAAATTCTATATTCTCATTAATAACTGTGAGTTTAGAAACTCTAGGTGTCTGATAGACATGTTTTCATGGCCCTGCAGTTGAAAACCACTCCTCTAAACTATATCCTTATAAACTAGCAGCAGTTTAAGAATGATCAAAGAAAAGCCAGTTTCTAGGTCACTACTAGGACATGTCCTATTGAATTATTGAATCTGTTTATTGTTGTAAAATTACACAAAATGACAGTTGTGTTATTTTTATGATCGACAATAAGGAAAGTTTTGGAGAGGAGATGGATGCCAGCAAGTAAAATTATGCCCACTGAAATACTTCCATTGGAGTATTATATAGTTTGTTTATTTTTGTGTTGATGTCTCCAATGAGACACCCCCTACATCCCTGACAGGTTGTGGGTTCTATTATATATTATGAATGGCGTCTTGGATCGTTCTAAGAAAACAGTTCTTGGTCTGTGAACATGGATGGTTATGCCACAAAACATGTCTAGACATACATTCATCATTTACACACTTTTACATCACCTATTTCTGGTGAACAATTTATGATTGCATATTTTTTATGTAATTAAGTACTGTAATTTTATAAGAATTTATTGGAATATTTAATCTCATTTGTCACCAATACTGCTGGACATTGCTGTAAAATAATCAGAAATAGGTGGAACTACAGTAACACTTTATACCAATAAATAGAGAGAACATAAAGAAATCAATTTTACAGTTTATAAAACAGACAGATCTAAAGAATAAACATAACTAATATTACACACAAGAAAAATAAATCATCATTTGACCAAAAACTGTGAAGAAAAACATTTGGCCAAAATGAGAATTCAGTCTGTTTTGTGACCATTGACTATATTGCTTATTTTTAACTATATTATTTATTGTGATTCAGTCTTGTGTTAATTAGATTTTCTATAGTAATTTGGGGATCTCCGTAGCGTAGTGGTTACGCTGTTTACCGTGTGCTCAATAGGTTACAGGTTCAAATCTGATTCGTGAATATTATTTACACAGTGGATTTTTTCAGAGATCCCTGTGGATTATTTCTTGAAGCTATGGAGTTACGTGCTATGAGTGGTACTCTTGACGAGCGGAGTGCTATTTCGCTATGGGGGAAGGAGTATATATGAGGAACCTGAGTATAATAAAGTCATTCATCTACATTTTTTGAGTTATAGTAATTCAATCTTGTTTTCTTAAATGTTAACTATATTTCTTATTGTGATTCAGTCTTGTTTTGTTAACTATATTTCTTATTGTCTTATTTTGTAAACTGATCACTTTTTACCTTATTGTAATTCAGTCTTGTCTTGTTAACTATATTTCTTATTGTCTTATTTTGTAAACTGATCACTTTTTACCTTATTGTGATTCAGTCTTGTTTTGTTAACTATATTTCTTATTGTCTTATTTTGTAAACTGATCACTTTTTACCTTATTGTGATTCAGTCTTGTTTTTTTTTTAACCCCTTGGCTGTAGGAGTAAATCAACAGTGCAGTGCGGAAAATTGTAAAGGTTGTTGAATTTTTTTTCCCTAACAGATTTGTCTACCGCATTCTCACATTCAACAATTTGAGTGTTATTATTACTGTATACTCTAATTTATGAATTTACAAGCATATTGCTTCTTTATATTATGGAGGAAAAACCTTTATATACATTCATCTCACAAAAGGAAACATTATTTCATAAAAATAATCATAGCAATCCGTTTTATTCAGATCAATGTATTTCCTGTCAGTAATATGTTTGTCAGCATATTTATTTGTCTCATCACAAATATCTTGTATAATTGTATCATGTGATACAAATATCTTGTATAATAGTATCATGTGATACAGATTCGAAGATTCTGAAAATGTCTGCATGATCAATGTGTTGAATTTATACACCATCAACGCCTGAAAACGAAGACCTTTCCGTATCACATGGGTCTGACCACAAATTTGAAATGTGCGCTGCAGATATCTGAATCTATATCCTCCGAATCACTACTAGTATCACAAGTGAATTAATACTTTTTAAATCACTTCCTGTATCAGATAAATTAATGCTAGAATTATCACAAAAACCTTACAAAAGTTTATAAATTTCCAATTCATTGAGTCTATGCATGGACATATTTGTAGTTCTAGGTAAGATATCACATAAAGTATGTCCAGCTATGTTGACACACAAAAGTAGAAATGATGCTTACTAGCAAGTTCAATTACAAAAACTCCATTTTTAGATAACCTTTAGACACCTTGAACTAGCCAGAGTGCTTGAACATCTTTAATTGCTTTCCTGAATACATTATACGAACACGTGAACCAGCACTGCTTAAGATGTCCACAAAATGGCAGTAACTTTTCATCGTATCCTTAATAAGGATACCTCCCAAGAGCCAAGAGGTTAACTATATTTCTTATTGATTTTGTTAACTGTAATACTTATTACTTCATGTTCTGTTTCTACTTATCAGTTAAAGAAAAAGTACCCATCCTCTTGCATGCGACTGCATATCATTCAAATATATTTAACAGTTACAATACCATAAGATGCAAATATCTAAATTGCTGATACAATAATCTAGAAGTTGCAATACAACTGTCAATAGGGCACTGTTTCTACTACACATGTGTAAGACATATGTGTAAGATAGTGACATGACTAGCAACCTTCATAAAACTATTTGAGTAACCATCACTGATCTTGCAGCATAAATACATACATACTTTGGTGCAATTATTCTATAGTCCAAATGTAGTAGTGACCTCATGCTCTGACTGAAGCAAAAACACAGATGAAGAATGATGATGATTAAAAAGCTGATATCACACTCTCAAATAAGAATATCATAAATTTATATATTACAGAATTTGCCCTTTTTTCAAAATCAAGTTTATCATAAATAATTTACAATTTCCTGAATTATATCATGGATATCTAGATACAAGGATATGCTACAGAATTTGTGATGTCACAGTAAAGATTAATTGTACACAAGCACATTGTCAATATTTTCTTTACGATAAGGGTTAATTGTACACAAGCACATTGTCAGGATTTTCTTTACATTACATTGAGTTTTCTTAACAAGGTTTTGAGATAGACCTGTGAAAACTTGTTAAACTAGTAATATTGTTATCCATGTGTGTTGCCAAGGGACAAAAACAGGAACAAAGAATAGCACGACTGTTCTTCATCCATGCATGTTAAAGTGAGGTTTTGGGGCGGAGTTGGCTCTCTGAAGTCATACAGGATCAAAGTGACCTAGAAGCCATGCTGAAGTCGTTGAAAGGCACAGATGTTCCATTCTCTGAACTATATCCTGATAATCTGCAGGAGTTTGAGAATGAATGCAGAAATAATATAATTCATGAAGACAATTTTCATCAGTATAGCTAGAAAATGTATATACTGTACAGGAATTCTCAACAATGATTGTGTTCACAACCCACCCCTGTTTTGACTTCAAAAATCCTGTTTCATATCCTTATATCTACAGATCAATGATTGTATCCATGCACTTGTTTGCATCACTACCCCACAGCCTGATCTGTGAAGTCATAATCATAATCAAACAGAAATTATGTCCATAATTTTCAAGGTTTAAAAACTAAACCAAAATCATGTTATGTCCTTTCCTTTTTCTTAATAGGTCTTTTGCTCATGTGCTTGTTGACAATGTCCTGAATACGAGGCTTATGCTCCAGGGTACGTATCATGGCTGCCCTGGCATCTGTCAGCTGAGTCTGTATCAATTGACATCGTTGAATGTTGGCCTGTAAAAAAGACATCACAAACAATGACTTCTTTTATGTGTTCACACAAAATCAACACAGTCTCCTTTCATTATATGTCCACACAGACTAAAGTCAAGTCAATAAATGTCCCCTTTCATTATATGTCCACACAGACTAAGGTCGTCAACAAATGTCTCCTTTCATTATATATTCACACAGACTAAGGCCAAGTCAACAAATGTCCCCTTTCATTATATGTCCACACAGACTAAAATCAAGTCAATTAATATCACCTTTCATTATATGGCCACAGACTAAAGTCAAGTCAATAAATATCCCCTTTCATTATATGTCCACACAGACTAAGGCCAAGTCAACAAATGTCCCCTTTCATTATATGTCCACACAGACTAAGGTCGTCAACAAATGTCCCCTTTCATTATATATCCACACAGACTAAGGCCAAGTCAACAAATGTCCCCTTTCATTATATGTCCACACAGACTAAAATCAAGTCAATTAATATCACCTTTCATTATATGGCCACAGACTAAAGTCACGTCAATAAATATCCCCTTTCATTATATGTCCACATAGACTAAAGTCAAGTCAATAAATTTCCCCTAACCCATGATTAAAATATATAATAAATATGGTGGCCATGTGGCTAGAATGCCGGTCTCAGAACGCTGAGGTCCTGGGTTCAATTCACAGGTGGGACAAGGAGTTTTGTCTTTCTGAGGTGCAATAAAAAATTCTTCCAGTAAACATCACATCGGCAGTTATGGCAAAGCAGCCTTTATTTCTACAGCCAAAATACATAACTGTACTCCAAACATGCAGTAATGAAAGTATGGGGAATATGGTGCCCTGTGTATTGAGTAGTAGAACACTATGACATGCCATGCACATTGTAAGAGGTGGCTAAGAAATATATGTGTTGTGGCTGGGTGTCCCACAAAAAAAAGTCAAAGTGACTCAAAGGTTAAAATGTTCAGATATGTCTCGTAAAAAGTTCCAGATATGTCTGGCAAACAGTTCAAGATATTGCTGCCTAGCTGTAAACCATGTCACAACGCATTCTGTTCTGTGGTCTATATTCTGCTAATCAAAAGGGGTTTAAGAACAAATCAAGCAGAAGTGGTGTCTGCATTTTCTATGACATCTGCATGCAAGGGATGATGTGGTCATCATGCCTGCACATTAGAAGGTTAAAGATTATAGAAGCAACAATATTTTATTTTACTCAGAAGGCAGCAGACAGAATTTAAACCAGATCAGCTCAGCTGGCATCCATTCGCAACCCAAATTAGCGCATTTTCCTAATTCGACCAAAACTCATCTCCACAAGAGATTGATTTTAGTCGAGTTACAATGTGTATTTTCTCAAGTTACTATGAATATTGTCTAGTCGACTGAAACAGAGACAACAACAACACACGTGTGCAACACACACTGCGCAGGTATGCATATTCCTCGAAGACCACAGATATTAACACTAGTGCGTCCCATTAAGCCTCAGTACTACAAGGACCATTAGGTCTACTTAACTTTAATAAATGCCTGATTTTCTCTATATCTTCTCAATGCTTCCTATTTATATTATAGTTGATTTTATTGACTCCCACATTTACTTCCTAGATTTGTTCTGGTACCAATTAACCCTTAATTGGTGTGCCTGGGCCTTCACGGCTCAAACGTGGGGGGAAACCATCAGAGGGGAAAATTGTGCTTTCGCTCAGACCACAAGCAGCATGACAATGGAGGTTTTGGCAGTAACCAAGGCTTTGCAATTGGTCTGCTCGAAGACTATCTGCGAGCATGCCTGCATACTCAGTGACTCGATGAGCATGATTATGAAAGTTCAGGCGGGATACATTTGGGAACAGTGGTTGGATGCAGTGAAGAATTCCTGTATGCGTATCCTGTATGTGACTTTCATTTTTGTGCTGGGACATGCGGGAGTCCGGGGTAATGAGAGAGCAGATAGGATTGCCGCACACGCTGCTACTACGGCTGTTGGTGGATCAAGGAGACATTTTGAACGCCCTACGGGAAAACTCACGAGCAAATGACTGTATAAGTGACGATGACTTGTTCCATGACTAGAATAAAGGAATTTGGTTTGAAATGTGGTGTCGCTAGAACGGAGCGGTTTCGTGGGCAAGAAAGAATGATGGTCAATCAACTGCATTCTGGGACCGTCAGTCAACGTGTAATAGCAGCTACACTCAAGGGGAGATATGAGCACCTATGGATTTGTCCGGAGTGCAATGACAATGATCCAACGACTAACTAACTATTAACCCTTAATATCCTATATCTTAATATGGTGCCTTATAATTTTATAAAGCATAAAAACACTTGTTCTCACTGCTAGTTTTAGAATATTATTAAATATATTTGGCTCCACTTTTGAATTCTAACACATGGAAAAAATGTCACTGTGCAATGTTTACAATTTTTAAGTTCAAACAAGAATTTTTTCTCAGAAATTTGAAGATTTTTTTTACAGTGAGAAACCTGGACTGGTAAAACATAATCTGTAGATAAGTCACACATAATGATAAATATCATCCAGATATTGAAATATGAAGATCAATACACAATCCTCACTCATCTGCATCACTGAGGATAGAAATTGCTGGAGGAATCTGTGTGTTGAAGCATCCAATGTGGTACCCCTACAACCCTGAAGGGATACAGGTTTATTGACCGACATATGATTCCATACAAAAGAATATACCATGTATGGTCTATTATTATTCAAGTAGTGGATTCAAAAACATCAAACTGCAACTATTCAATGCAAGTGTGATTCCATTATTGAAATATGGATGTGAAAGTTGAAAATCTACCGTAATAAGGGATAAGAAGTTAGTTGCCTTCGAGAATAGATGCTTCAGAAAAATCACAAATACTAATTGGAAAGACTTCAAATTAAACGACATACTAAGAATAGAGACAAAACAAGAATATGTGATGAACATCATCCGAAAACGCAGCTGGACATACATCTGCCACATACTTAGAATGAAGGAAGACAGAATTCCAAGACAATTCTTCATGTGGACACCACATGGGGAAAGAAAACAGGGAAGACCAAAAACAACGCTCAGAAGAACGTTTATGAATGAATTAAAACCAACAGGTATAAATACACAAGACCTGCAATCCTTGGCAACTGACAACAGGCATGGAGAACTATGACATCTGTCCTATGTGCCAAACTTGGCAAAAGAGAAACTGACTGACTGAGTGGATTCTTTCTAGAACCAGTAGACTTCTTTACGAGTACGCTCTAAATGGCTAATGAAATGTTCAGTCTAAGACAATCTCAGTCCACCCTGTTCAATTCTGAGTCAGAAGACACATTATTTACCTCAATCTGTCATGTTCAGTCTAAGACGATGGTCTCAGTCCACCCTGTTCAATTTGGGGTCTGAAGACCATGACATCAGTCTGCCTTCTTCCTCATTCCCCTATTTATTACTTTACAGAAGATCACCTGAATGTAGAAATCTTACCTGAGACATCTCATGAATCTTTAAATTTTCTTCATTGTTGATTTTATGGTTTGGGATTTGAGTTAAAGCCGCTTGAACTTCCGCAAACTGTTCTTGCATATCTTTCTCTACATCCATCTGGTGAGATTTCATCGAAAATTATTATTACTGTGAAAGGTTTTATGTATGTGTAAATGGTCCCATAAAATTATTTTCTTTCCATAAAACTATTTCCTTCCTTCCCATAAAACTATTTCCTTCCATCTCATAGAACTATTACTGCAATATTGTTGAGTTACTATATTCAGTAAATATGAAGTCATTCGCCTATGAAGTCTATGTGAAGTCATTTGCCGACTAACTAGCAAACCCAGCTTTGGAAACACTAGTTATTCATAGTTTGAAATAAAAATACTCCAGTGGTTCACCCAGCCACCAGGAAATAGCGCGACAGGGCTCTTGTTCTGGGAAGGTAGAGGAATGGTACCATCACTGCTGAGTAGTGATCACTTCTAATATGCTTCTTGTGTATACTACTTTATGCTTGCTGTCTTTCTAGCCATCGTATTATTTTGTTCTTTAACACTGGCACGGCTGACAAAAGTCGTTGAAACACACATTCCTTCTCACTGCCACCGACGCCTATTGTCATCTGTGAATATTACTTTTTTCATGGAGAAATTTGCTAGCTCTGCATCGTTATTATTAAGTGCATGAATTCCTGAATATTACAAATGTCATTCCGATAAAGCCAAGTCAGTTGTTGGACTGGTTCAATTCCTACAATTGTAGATAGAATGAATTAATTAATTTTTTTTCAATGAACATTTCAGAATGGACAATGTAACTGATGTTACCGGATTCAGTTAAATTTTTTCAATTTTTCTTCTGCGTTCGCTCTCTGATAGTCAACACGAGAGTACGTGTGATTGCCGCCGGGGAGCATGAAGTACATTGTGTTGCTGGTTTCACAGCGGAGCTGCATTATTTTGCACATTCCAGCACAGCACATCCATTTTTTGAATCAGTTCACAATTTATTTGACTCTTATTCAGACCTTTTAATGAGTAATTGTGATTAAATGGACAAAAACAAATACATAATTGGACTATGATTCATGTAATGACAGTCATAGGGTTGATACAAGATAGTTCTGCAGGTCCAGGAGCAAGTAAATACCCACTTTCAAAACGGGATTATGGCCCAGTCATTGCTAGACAAACAAAATTATTCATTAAATAAAATGGAAATAAAACCTTTTCAATAAAAGCTTAAGATAAACATTTTTGGATAGTTTATTCTTGACTGAATGTCTTCTGAAAGTTTCAACACCTTAACATTATTGGTTAATTTTTTATTTCTTAAAGTGATCATACAAAACTCATCACACCTTAAAAAATCGCCTAGCAGTAAGAAAAGAATTGGAATAAAAGGTGCGGCAACAAAAGCAAAATTATTTATGTGTTATGTATCCTTGCTTTATGAAGTTGTTTGGCCAAAATGTTGATATGATCTGTAAATTTGTAAAACTAACTTATTTTAAATTTTTATATCAACCATCTTACCAGTTCTTCTAACTGTGAGGCAGAAAAGTACAGCTTCCAACCATTAACTTTTTGCATAAGACCTCTTTGATTAGATAATTCATTTACAGTTGGCCATCTCTCCTCTGGAAAAAAGACCAGTAGATATACATACACAAGATAAAATAAATATCCAGTTATACACAAAAAGAATAATGTTTCTTTGATATATATTCGTAACACCTCTCTATCCCGAGCAAGCAGGCCTGCACTGGCCAGAGATATGTCCTGCATTAGCCAGAAACATGTGCATACATTTATCGATGTCGCTGGTCAATTGTTTTCTTGGTCTTCCTCTTTTTTTTCTCTATCTGGTACTCTACCGTTCAGAATCAGCCTTTCGATACCATCATGTCAATTTAACCTTTAGCAAGCCAGATTAAAAAATATGAAACTTCTCCCTGCCACCGGATTCTTTTTTGAATATTTGCGTTATTGATGGTAACTGTTTTGAAAATGTGATAATTTTTTGGTTGTTAGAGATATTTAAATAATATTTGCACATATAAATAAAGAATTAAATTATGCATACATTGGTGTAATTTATGTACGTGTGTGTGTGATACCAGACGTATGAGAAAGTGGCAAAGACGTTTTTCACAAAAAACATATATTTTATAACAAATAAAGAGGAAAAAAATTAATAAAAAAATAACTTACCTTAGTTATCGAATTCCTTGGCAACACTGTAAACTAAATCACACAAATCTGTTGTATTTATGTTCTTTCACTGCAAAATTATCAAAATATAGCCGGGAGAACTGTATAAAACATGTAGATTTGCGGTAAAACCGTTCTTTGAGATTAGGTCTAGAGCCATTTTTTGTGCTACTTCCACATATCCGATATCAAACGTCTACAAGTCTCCAAACCAACGCGGCATTCTGTATATTCACTGCTGTGAAACTAAATAATTCATGATTCAAGCCACGATTCAATGTTATTTTATTCAAAATACGATGAAAGAAAGGTCTATAAAATCGGTCGACCATCATGACATCGTACCGGTGTGCCGATGTGGTCAGATTAATTGCTATAAAATTTGTATCTTCTGGCTAGCCATTGTTACAACGATCATGTTGGACGTAGGAATGAACCGGCTTCAATAGCGCATGTTCCCGAGTAACCAATCAGGCTGTGGGGCGTCTATTATAACGATATCTCATTGGATGGGGTATGTCGCCAACGGCGTTAGCCGCCATTTTATTTTTCGGCGGCTGGACTTGATATAGGCTCGGTGAAGGTTAAATGTTCAAAATACTATAGTTTCCTTCTTATGATTGATATTTAGAAGCCACCCTTCATTTAGCTTCAGTAATTTCAAAATTACTATGTTCTCATTTTTCTCTGCCTATAATATTATTATATGTTTCTAATATTTTCTCAAATTCTCTAAATAAATAAACTCCTTGCAAATTTGTACTCAGATGTATCTACATATAAATATGTTGGATTATCTTTTGCTTCTATTCTAAAACTCTTGCCAGTTAGCAATCCAAACAACGGAATGTGTTGTGTCATGGTTTACAGCTTGACTGATGTCTTCGCCTTTCTGCTTGACACATCTGACTTTTGATTTGAAGTCACTTTGACCTACAGTGTAGGATAGCCAACTCCACCCTCAAAATCTTCTTAGTTACCAATTGTGTGTTCGTCCATCATAAGTGATGATGACCATTTGTTATATCCACTTTTGAAAATTCAGTTAGAATTTTGACCATACCAATAGTTCGTAGATGGCTAATGAGCCCTATTCGAGCTGTAATTGTCCTAGGACAGTTCAGGCATGGAATGACCACTGTAGATGATTTTGGTCTATGCATGATTTTCTAGCTACTCTCCACTGTTGAGCTGCTGTATTTCTCCTGTTTTCACAAGATGATATGCCCTTTTTCACTGTAGAGCAGCATGAAGATCTATTTTTGCACAAGTTCTTCCAATGTATTTTGGTCTATTTCAAAGGCTTTTAGTGAGGTCTTTAACGAGTCTCTGTAGTATTTCTTTTGGTCACCTTGAGATTGTGTACCTTTCTCCAGCTCACCATAGAGAAGTATCTTTGGCAGAAGATGGCCTGGCATACATACCAAATTCCCTGCCCAACACATCTGTGTCTGCATTAGGAAAGTGTCAATGCTAGGGATACCAGATCTGTCAAGGACAGTAGTATCTGGAATCTTGTCTTGCCATCTGATGTTCATAATTTTTCTGAGACAAGTTGTGTGAAAATGTTTGAGTTTCCTCACATGACGTCTATACATAGTTCATGTTTCACTAGCGTATAACAGCACTGGAAGTACCACTGCTCTGTAACTTTCAGCTTAGTCTATAGGTTAATACCATTTCTACGCCACACATTTGCATATAATCTTTTGAAAGTGCTGCTTGTCTTGCGATCCTTGTATATACTTCATCACCAATATTGACATTTTGTGAAAAAGTACTACCTAGGTATGTGAATCTATCCACAACTTTCAGTGGTATGCCATTTAACTTACCGGACTCGAGATAGCTTTTGCCAGGTGCTGGTTGTAACATGACTTCTGTTTTCTCTGTGCTAACATTTAGAATTCCAGATTAACATGCACATCCTTCACTACAGTAACTGAAATAGATCAAACACCTATATATACAGCCTACCTACTCACCATCACCAGACTAACTGAAATAAACTGAACACCTATGAATATGTCCAAATTTTAGTGAAGTCAATTCTATGTTCATTCTCAATTTCCTGTCAATTATCCGGGATCAGTAGCAGGTGGAATTTTAGGATGCAGATTAGTCGAGTTCAGAAAATGTATAGATTCAAATTGTGAGATGAATAGATGCCAGCTGAATGAACTAGATTTCCAGCAGGATGTAGTCTAGAGAATGGAGATGCATTATGTCCCCGTTTTATTTGTCCTAATGACCTGACACATCTGACTTCAGCGGTTTATCAGTTTTAATTGTGGTTATTCATGTGTTACTGACTTTTGCAAATAACTTACCTTTTGTTCTGACATCTGAGTATCTAGTGAAATGATTGCTTCTTGTTGTGTTACTGATGAAATCTGGATGCAGTAAAACATATGTTGGTTTTGGTTTATTGAGCACCCATCTCACTCCTTCTTCATCTGTGTACTCTGAATAAAAAATATATAATGACTATATTTTCTAACAAACTAGTGCACTAAATGAAAATGGGTTCATATTTGCTTAATGAAACAAATTTTTTTTTGCGGAAAGCACAGCGAAATAAATTACGCAAAACCATGTTCGTTCTTTTTTTCCATTGATTATTTCCCTTGGCTATAATTATCCATGAGTTATCCGCAGATATTTAGTTGAAGACTGATTTTTGGTATTGCTCTATGTGTGGGGAAAGACTGATTTTTCTGGAAGGGTTGTATGTGTGGGAAAGGACTGGATTAGCATTAGGTTGGCGGCCAGTATCTGCTCATTTCCTCTGGTATTTTTTTTATTTCCTACATACTATTGGTCACAGGTACACTTAAAAAACTTACGATAGCCAATTTGTATCTAGCATTGAGAAGGCAGTCAGTGATGTCAGAAAATTTAACAAATTTCAGATCGAGGCAAATTTTGAAAAAAGTTGGACACATTTAGCACACATGAACCTGAACATATTTAAACATTACAAATTAGAACCCATGGTAAACATATAAAACTGCCAGAAACATTTGATAATCAGGAAGGGACTGTAGTAACAAGAAAGTAAATACTATGTAAATACTATGTAAATACTACGTAAATACTATGTAAATACTATGTAAATACTATGTCAATACTATGTAAATACTATGTAAATAGTTACGTAAGTCTATTGTCTTTCCACAGGTGAATGATTGTTGATCACATTCACACTTGCCGTTAAGCGTAGGGAAGGGAGCTTACGCTGTCGTTCCGAGGCCAGATGTGTCGCCGTGGTTGCATTTAGTCCATGTTTGTTCAAAGCTATCTTGATGTTTTCCATCCACTGTTTTCTTGGTCTACCTTTGGCCTTACGCCCGGATATTCTTGTATTATATGCTCTTATTGGTATTTGGTTTGGCTTCATTCTCATAAGGTGACCGAACCATTTTACTTGCTGTCTCTCAATATGTTCGATACATGATATTATACCAACTCTTTTCTTAATTTCTTCATTTCTTATTTTATCTAGTTTGGTAACCATTGCAGATTTCCTCAGACACTTCATTTCACATGTGACGATTTTTCTTTGCTTCTAAGCTGTTAAAGACCATGTTTGACATTGGTACACAGTGTTGGTATAAAAATTGTCGATATTATTTTTTTAAAATTTCCATCTTGATCTTTGGATGAAGAAGTAATGGTGAAAGTTGGTAAGTCACTCTGTTTGCTTTCTGTCACCTTGTTTCTATTTCTGTCTAGTCTTCCATCTTCGGAAAAAATAAGTAAACTATAGCTAAGTAAACTACTACTACTATTAATAATGCCAAAATAATTTTTTTTTTAAATAGAGATAATAAAGACAACACAGATTGACATTTCAGTATGAGAGTTTAGCCGATAAATAACATACAATAATAAGGAGAAAATAAAAGAAATAAAAATGTGCTTAATGTAATTAAAATATAACTAAACCGCCAAACTGAAATGGGATGGGTGGATAGCGATGCATCCCACAAAATTAGTGCAATGCAATCAGGAACACAAAAAAGTGAGCACAATGAAGAATTTGTGCACAATAAAGCACTTGTACTAGAAATCAAAACAGAAGGGAATCCGTATCAAATAATACTGGCAAAGACTAAAATTTAAAAAGCAAATATAAATCAATCTTCATTTTGATATTTCTCAAACATTCTCAAACATTGAACTGACTCAAAAGATAGAGAATTCAATAAGGCAGCCAGTACAAACCTCCACGTATTCCTATGTCTCTATGTAGATGGTCTCTCATAGAATCTTCTTCTTGTAGGATGTTACTGTTCTCCAACTCATCTTCTGAGGATGTCTTGTCTTTTAGTTCCTCACTGACATGTCTGGGAAATTAATTACTCCAAATATTATTTCTATAGGTAAGACAACAATTATTATTTTCCTTGGGTAACACTAATTAAAATAATTTATTTTAGTTAACGTTACCCAATGAAAATAATAATATATTTGTTCTTTTTTGTAGCATATCATATATATCCCAGCATTTGTTAGCTGTGGTGATTTTCTTGGCAGTACTTATGTTCAATATTTTGTCATTGCTTTCTGAATGGTCCGGATTCACAGTGGGATTCGAACCTGGTACCTTGGCCGTCACTTGTGTGCGTTGTACCTCACCGTCACAGAGCCTGACATTTGTTGTCTTACCCAGTATTATATTATTATTATTGAAAACGTTTACAAAACAATATGGGAACACTAAAATAACAAATATTATTACCATGTTTCCATTTATAAACCGATCCATCTATAAGCTGAGGACGTGTCTTTAATTTCAAAAATGTGACAAAAGTCGAAAACCCGTGAATAGGCCGAGGTAGGACAAATAAAATAATACTGTGAAATCCCGTTATTATAAGAATGAAAGGACAAGCGAAATTCTGGGTAATGCTAAAAGGAAAACTGTACCAATGGTAAAGTCATTTCTTTTTTATTTGTAACCCACCTGTAACTCATAAAATACAATGAGATTACAGTGCGACCTTTGCCCAGAGGTGTTACCAGCCACTGTAGTGTTCCCCAATATCTTATTCATTCAACCATTAATTGCTGTCATTGTGATTAAGGTTGGCCTCAACGTTAGAGATAGCATCAAACATTACGGTAATTTCAAGTCCAGTCAATGAACAGAACAGGTTAACTTTTATCTTGACTTTAAGATTTGTCTTCAAATCATACAATGGAACAAAAAGGTGTGAAACCAGTTTTTATAAAGGTAACTGGACAGAGATGTTTTCGGTTGCATGGCAGTTGGGCCGCGCGCCAAACTAGCATGCGGTATGTCTGCATTGTGTGTGTGTAGAGAGGGGTGTTTACGGATGCATGTTTAGTCGCCTTGCAAGAAGCGCGATATACACCTGTAGGCAACTATCTTGTCTTCACCTGTATTCCTCTGAATTTTTTACTCATCTGCAGCTATGACACATCTAGCATTCCCCGTCACATAGAGGAGTCTTCTACAAAAGAACAAAGGTGCTGTGTCCACTGACCTGCACATCTTCTTCATCCATGATGATCATTTGACCAAACACAAAAGTAAGAAATCGACACAAGGCATATAGTGAGATTTGTGGGTTTTTTTCCACAGGTTGACAGGTTGTAAAACTATCCCTCAATTTTCCTTTGTCGTCTCTTACAACATGCCTCGAAAGAAGACAATGACTTTATTCTTTGAATCCTGAACTAGAAGTCCAAGCCACCGGTTGCCACACAAGTGGCCAAATAAGATAACTAACATTACCTTCATTAAGGACGCACCAGGAAATACGACTAAACAGCTTTCACATGCAGCAATTATGTAGAATTCTTGGAGATAGGCGGCAGGACAAAATCACTAACACTAATGTATTGCAACGGTCAGGCAATACAACAGTTTTTCTATGCTGAGTGAGCATGATTGGGACACATTAGGAGGATGGAAGACACAGAAGGGTCTACTTTATGAAGAATTAATAGTCTGGGAAAATATCTAAAGGTCGACCTCTACTTCGGTACATAGAGTATGCAAACATAATATGCATGATACAGAATCATGGTAACAGGATACCATGGATCATATTGCATGGAGGGGAAAGATCATAAATGTATAAAGACAAAGTAGACAAAATAGTAGAGGAAAAAAATCTGGCCAACATGGACAAGGATGTGAAAACAATTTAAGTCCTGCCAAACTAGCTTCTGTGTCTGGCTTTGTGAGCCGATAGCAGTATTTGTGCACAAACATATTTCAAGGAACAATCCAGTTGGCTTTTTATTGTGCGATAGAGACGAGATGTCAAAAGACAAATGCAGTAACTACTGTGTCTCCTATACCACAATACTAATTCTAAGAAAGCCTGTGAAAGAAGGGGGTGTGGTGTGTGTTTGCAGTGTTTAAACATTTCCCCCCTTCCCCCGGGAAAAACAGAACATGACACTTAGAATTAGGAAGCAAGTAAATAAACATTACCCGCTTTAAAGTTTCCCCCTAAAAAAATCAATATAGAATCCCACACAAATGAAGGGATCAGCTTATTTAGTTTAGGTAAACCCCCAACCAAAGATATATCTATGGTCCTGATTCTAAGCATAATAATAGAAAAAAAGCTGATAATGGAACTCATTACTAAGTATTGTGGACTATGGAGAGACACTTGACAGTTTAACATGGAGAACTCTGTAGAAACTATTGAAACATTACAGAATATAACAAATAACATTCCTATGAGATTACTTACAATAATTGTTTCCTTGCTCGTTTCCTGGGAGATGCTTCTAAAAGACTACCTGTGTGATTAACAACAGGGGATACTGGGACATTGTTGACTGTGATTATAGATGAGACTGGACCTGTAAGATACCCACTAATTAGTTATTCACTAGTTATCAGTTTTCTTTTTCTCATATTGCCACAGCATATTATACATTTTAAAATACAATTACTGTTAACTCAAATGAAATATCCATATTAAAATATGGTTGTGAAAACTGGAAAATAAAAGTACTGGAGAAGAAATTAAATTCATCTGAAAATATGTCTTAGAAAACTTAAATATCGCTTGGGAAGAATTCAAGTCAAACAAGCAAGTAAAAGACACCAAAACAGCAATATGTTTCTATAACAATAGAATGGTGGACATAGTATATTGAACACATACATAGAATGAATGAAATAGACTCACTATTCATTCATTGGTACCATGCCTTCCGGTGTAGGCGATCACGTCTCTCCACAGCCTTCTGTTTGTTATACATTTAAATATAGTTTCTGATGATTCTGCATCATGCCAGACTTTCAAGCCATCCAACATTTTCTCATGTTGTCTTCCTCTGTCTCTCTTACCCTCGATCTTTCCAGTTGTTATGATGTTCTCAAGCCCACTTCTTCTCATGACATGACCCAGAAACTGTGATTGTCATCTTCTAATACAGTTAATAAGTTCTCTATTTGAGTTGACCAGTTGTAGAATTATAGCATTACTCTTTTTAGCCTCACCATAAACACTGCATAACAGACTCAAACAATACATGCACAGGAAGTCTGGAGTTGGCAACACCAATATGTGCCCCTGTGGACAGTCTCAAGAACACACAGAACATATTCTGCAGAACTGCCCATTTTACCGCATCACAAGAAGAAAGCTATGGCCATCTGAAACAGTTCTGATGGAAAAGCTTTACATCCCTGTCTTGGGCTGGTGATCACAATACAGCTCAAATCCCTATCAGAGCCTGACTTCAGCTAGAGAATGAGGAAGAAGAAGAAAGGGATATGTCGAAAGATCTTTAAAAAGTCTTGGTGATGTGTAAAAAACCTTTTTTTTTATTTAAACAAAAAGGGGAGTGCATGAAAGAAAAACTATCCCAAATGGGGGCCACAAACCAAAAAAATGTTGAGAACCACTGGTGTCACCAACCTCATGCTGAACCTTCTTTATTCTCCTACTCTATACATAGCAGGTCAAAATATTACTATTCCTTGTTCCCCTTTTGAGCCTTATCAGAACAGAGGCTCCTACCCAGTACACTTACAATGGAGATTGAAAGTAATAGCTGAGTTATGACTGTGGGTCATCACCAACTCACACGGGACAAGTTCATAGGTACTCCGATCCCAGTCTCAACAAATCCATCAGATTTTAATGGCTGACAGTTCCATTTAAATTCTGTTTCATTGGTCTCTTCATATATCTATCATGTTTCTCTTTGTTATTTCAATTTGTACACTAATCTCACAAAGTATTGACAGTGACCATGATTCTTACTTTTTAATATCTGTTCGGGTGAGGTCTAGCAGTGCATTGACTATGTCAGATCAATCCATTTATACCCACTGACACTGTGGCCATGCTTGCCAGTGTATTTGCTCGCTTATTACCCACATGCCCATGCACAAATGTAAAGGTAATCTTTCTGGTCAGAGATTGTGTCAATAACTGTGACCATGGACAGTGGATGACTACCACCAAATTTTTGCAGAGCATATTGACTAAGTCACTAAGTATATGCATGTATGAGAATGTACCATTGCATTTACTGTTTTTTATTGTTTGTTCACTGTTTTGTATTTTCTTGAAATAAGACCTTATCTATTGAAATGTTTAAAATGTTTTGTATATTATTATTTGTATGTTTTCATATATATACCACAGTCTGATAGTGTGTTAGGCATCAGAAAATTGTGGCAAAACTTGTGTTCTACACAAATATAAATAACCAAAAGGTCAGATGATGTCTGACAAAATGGAGAATGCCGCAGTAACCAAATGAATAAGTGATAAATACTACATAAAGTACAAAGGTTACCATTAAAGCCTAACTATCAATGTTAAAAATAAATAACTCGCAATAAACAAAAGAACAAGGGGACTTTTCCCAGCTGTCTGGCCTACATTTTAAACGAAACAAACTAAATGTTCCCAGAAAGGGAGACAACACAATTCGTCTTATTCATGTTTCTGATTATCTCCCTGGTGTTGAAAACTAAACACTAATTGCTGTTTATTCTTAACCAACGCACAATACTTTTTCGTATCTCCATACCTCTTCCAAAAAAAAATATTGTGAGTATAAACAAACGTTGTGTTATTCACCAGGTTAATTGAGGAAATAAGGTAGATCTAATTACTAAATTAGCATCCATTTCCACTAGCGTTCACATCTAAACAACAACAGAAAGATCGGATAGAATCCAGATTGATGGCAATCATTTTGGGGTGTACGAGAGATATGCCAGCATAGGCTATGCGATACTTACTGGATTGCCCAACTGCAGAGCAAAGAATACAAATGTGCAGGGTGCGACACTTCCTATAAATCACCACTGATAAAGAGCACCCTCAACTCCCTGAAATTCTCAAAATGAAAGACAGTCGACGTAAGAGAGGAAAGTCATGGATGGGGCGCGCAGAGGATATTATACAGAGTATGTGCAGATTGGGTGATGTGCTACCTGGTCCGGAATGAGTCGGGTGCCCAACAGCCTTCAAAGCAGTAATAACACTCAATAGAGAATGCAGGAAATGGTGTCTGATAGTGGTGGTCAGAGGTGCTCGTTCTAATCAGTGATTAATTTCAGGATTTCAGGGAAAGTAATATGATTATATATATAGATGGGTCAGTTGAGAGACATCAGGAGTGCCTGGGCCTTCACAGCTTAAAGGTGGAGGAAGACCATCAGAGAAGAATGTGGTGCGTTCGCTGAGATGACTAGCAGGATGACAATGGAGATTTTGACAATAACCAAAACTTTGAAATGGGTGTGCTCACAGACTGCGACACATGCCTGTATACTCAGTGACTCGATTAGAATGACTGTGAAAATGTAGGAAGGGTACATTCTGGAACAGTGGCTGTTTGCAATGAAGGATTCCTGTGTGCAAAAAAGTGACGTTTATTTTTGTGTCGGGATATGCTGGGGTCCGATGTAATGAGATATGTTGGCCGCACACGTGGTTACTACAGCTGTTGGCAGAGCGATGGACCGGGCAGACATTTTGAACTCCCTACGGAAAATATATACGTATATATCTATATATGTATATATTTATGTGCATGCATTTGTATAAATCATATTTTTTTATATATTGTAATTTTCGTTCTTTTTTGTTTGATGCGTCATCTATTCGAGGCACTGTCAACTACTGATCCCCCCTACCAATTTCTATAGTCTCGATGTTGTCTAAGGTTGCCCCCCCCCCCCACCCTGCTACCAATTTCATGCATCTTATTTTAAATGTTTTCATATTCTCTTTCCCCCTCCCATCTTGACATTGCTCAATGGTGGCCTCCAATTATAATTTTTTTCTCATGCTGTTTTCCACATACACAATATTTGGTTCGTGTGTGTGGCCTGTTTTCGCATTTTTTCTTTTGGACTTTCATTTGATCTGATTTGTCACTTTGGCAGGTGGTTTTTTCATTACTTTTAATGTCTAGTTTCCTTGAATCTATGGGAATTTTTGTGTGTCAATGGTGTGCAATCATTTTGAACGTACATAATTCAACAATTATTTTAGCCTGTCTCTCATTATGTGGAGTGTCCTGCTGTAAGAACGATGTCTCCAAGTGGTCATTTGCAATTCAATGTTTCTTGTTCAGTGTTTGTGTGTATCTTGAGAAAGGTCCTCATTGGACTGGAATATGAAAAAAAATTCCTTGTTCTTTTGGTTGCTAGTTATTTATTTTTAACATTGAAAGTTAGGCTTTATTAGTAACTTTTGCACTTTATGTAGAATTTATCACGGGTTGAACATAAGTACTATTTCATGAGAATCGTATTGTGACATCAGCCATCAGAAAGTTTTAGAGAAAATCACTTACCATTTTCTAAACATTCATCCCCGTTTGCCTTCCTCTTATCGCTGTAATTTCGTGTAGGTGTTGTTGCATCGTTTGATGATAGGGCTGTGTCTGTCGACGACTGACTGTTCTCACTTACGGGCGAGAAATTTCTGTGCAGAACAGATGTAAAAAGTAGATTGCAATGAAACTGAATATTAATGATAAAAGATGAAACAAGATGTTTAAAGAGTTTAGAGTTGTAACTCTTGGGCAGCCCATGCTAGTTTGTAAACTCAATATGTTTTATGAAAGTTGTGTTCAATTACAAGGTAGATAGACTAGCAAAGAAGGGAGCACAATAAGAATAGCCATATACACAAATGACCTTACTCACAGTTAAAATAATGGTGAAATCTGTGAACAAAGAAAATTGGATTAATAGATGGTCACGGGAAACATTGGGAGGGAAATCTACAAATATATGACCAGCTCAAATCCTAAATACAACATCAACCTCCTGGAAAGGAAAGACCTAAGTATCATTTTCCAACTTCACACAAATGTACAGCTTAACAATCACCAGAACAGAATACAACCACAACACACTCCTGGGTACGCCTTTGTGTTGCCAGGGCCCGAAAGGGGAGCAAAGAATAGCAACAATGTTTACCTTCCACGCATGTCGTAAAAGGCGACTAAGGAGGTTATGGGATGGTTTGGCTGTCCCATCCCATATATGGTCAGTGACCCAATGCCATGCTGAAGTCGAATGTGTCAGGTCGAAAGGCACAGATATTGTAGCAATGCTGTAAACCAATGACACGACGCATTCCGTTCTCCGGACTACATCCTGCTAATCTGCAGGAGTTTGAGAACGAACGCAGAAGAAGACACTCCAGGGAGCATGCTATGCACTCATCCCTATGAAACTGTTGACCACGACCTTTTTGAATGTCCAGCGTTGGATGACATCAGGAAAATGCTTCTCCCTCAAATGCCAGATAAATGGAACAAATTATATAGAACAAAACAGCTCACAAACACATGCATTTATCACACAATGGCATTTAGTCAAAGGGCATGAGCCCATGAATCGCTGGATCAACAACCATGAAAGTTGTGAAAGAATTTCATTTAAAATGTTTTGAATAGATCAAAGACCAAGAAGAAGGTGGATTGAAGGAGTAACCAAAGTTCTGAGACATCACAATATTACTGTATTTCAAGCAACCAAACGTATGATAACCAGGAAATCGATAGTCATTCAATCCTGCAAGGCTTACAACAAAAGCAAAGAAGAAAATAGATAGAATATATCAGTGGTTCTCAACCTTTTTGGACCCATTCCCCCATATGAGAAAGTGCAATCCTCCACCTAATTTTTAAAAAATGCTTATAAAAAAGTATTTTTTTTCTAGTCTCACATTATAATGCAAGTGGACATATATTGTAATATATTACAATCTACATTAACTTTATTAATTTTTGGAGTGATTTTACAAATTTAATAGCAATAAATACATTTACTGAATGATTCAGCTTGAACGAATGTAGTAAAAATTTTTATTCATAACATAATCTTACTAGTAACGAAATTTCATAGTTTAACAAAACAGTTCAATAGAATCCTATATAATGGTGATTCAGAAAAGATGAAGATTGCAATCAAGGAGACACTTGGAATTGTTTGTTCTTTGTCAATTCTTGGATACATGGAGGAGTGCTTCTTCTTCTTCTGCGTTCGCTCTCTTATAACCACAACGAATAAATTGTGTGATTTCCGTTAGCGAGCGTAAAGTACGTTGTACTGCTACTGCTAGTTTCGCAGTTGAACTGTGATATTTGCACCTCAGTTGATTCACTTTGTGTGGCCCTTACATCCGAGGCCCAGCACATGTTTTCATCATGCCTTTAATTCGGGTAGTGGGCTTCCCTAGCCTGTGACTGCCTGCCTATCTGTCGACCAGAGTGCGGGTGTGTAATAACTCTTTGCCAAGATTATTGTCTGTCACGTCTATCTCGCATGAGGTGTTTCACAGTCAGTGAACTTGCCTTGTATAATTAGAAGTTCTGTGCCTGTGCCCCTCGGGTACTGAACCTTTTCTCATCCGCGAGCCAGTTTCCGGATAAGGAAGAACTCGACAGAAGAGTTGGACCCAAGCTCTTGCGTCTTCTTAGCCGAGATGTCGTTCATCGACATCGTGAACCCCTCGTCCAAATCCGAGTATCACCACAATTGTGGAAGCATGGTGTGTTCTCGATCTGAACAACCTTGTCCTATTTGTGCCTGAGCCCATGGGTATTGAACAATTTCTCTCTACAAGATTTTTCCGGTATAGGAAAGCTTGACAGCAGAGTTGGGCCAGGACTGCCTTCGTAGTCCCGTTTGTGCCTGAACCCATCAGCTACGGAACCCTTTCTCTTTGCAAGCATGTTTCCAGTATAGGATAGCTTGACATTAGAGTTGGGCCTGGGCTGCTTTCTTTGCCGGGTACCCACAATTGGGTCTGGGGCTCTGTCTGTAAGGAGCACTAGTAACTACAAGCTTGTCTCGAGCTAACAGAGCTTGTAGTTTTGATTTCCTTGGAACATTTCCTTTTCTATTTGCACTTGGCACTGCCCTCTGGCGCTATGCTGCCTTTTCATTGTACTCAGTATGTTGTCTTTTTGTCTCTCGTGATGCATCTACCATTTCATGTCGTTTTCATTGACCGCCCCTCCAATGCTTGAACCGGACTGACTAGTGCCACTGTGTGTTGACAGCTCTACTGCATGTGTTGGCGCAGTGGTGTCTGAGATATTGACTGTTTCTTTTGTAGTCAATGCTCTTTCCATTTACTGGTTCCATATTCACGGGCACGATTCCCAAAAGGTTTAGCCAGAATCAGCACGAGCAGCTGTATTTCTGTTTCCAGGGTGCACCACGAGGAGGTACTTTTGGGATTTTGGTTATCTGCTAATTCTGGGTCCACCGAGAGCAGTGTGATACTCTTTGCACCCCAGAGGAGTGCTTGAAAGGGCACAATGAAGGTCATTTTTCAAAGTACAATCTACTTTGCTGCTTTATTTTCACTTGCACCAGAGATAAAAAAAACCTACCACACAAAGATATGTTGACACAAAATCATTGCACAAAATGATAATATGTGGAAGGAACAGAAATAAAATCATGAATTGACAACATCAAAGAAGGGAAATAGTGAGACAAGATGATAAGATCTATAAGACAATTATCACAAGCACCGACATGCCTTCTTTTTAAAACAGAAAGTTGTTAAATGAAATTATCGTGAACTTGTCCCAGGCATATCATATGATGATGTATATTTCAGACAAATTTCTTACTTTGTGAATATTTTTGGTGAGCAAATGTTTGCAGTGTTTGTATCTATCCTAGGTGGACTAAGACAGCTGTTTTCTTGATTTAAATTGAAGTTAGGCCGTCGTATCGCAACACCAATCCTGAAAGAGATTCATAACATGTAACACATAAGGTATGCTATAATAGGTCTTCTTTTTTTCTTCTGCGTTCGTTCTCAAACTCCTGCAGATTAGCAGGATGTAGTCCGGAGAACGGAATGCATTGTGTCATGGTTTACAGCATTGATACGATATCTGCGCCTTTCGGCCTGACACATCAGACTTCAGCATGGCTTTGGGTCACTGACCCTATATGGGATGGGACAGCCAACTCCATCACATAACCTCCTTAGTCGCCTCTTTCGACATGCATGGAAGGTAAACAGTGTTGCTATTCTTTGCTCCCCTTTCGGGCCCCGTCAACACATGGGCAGCTGTAATAGATCGAACAAGATTTAATTATATATGAATCATCATCATTCCTGCACTGGAATCTCTATTTTATCAATCTCATCAAGGGAGTGAATACATTTATTTTACATTCTCATATTATTTTAGTGTTTTGTTTAGTAAATTCATTACTTTCCCATTACTTCCCTTGTCATTCTCATATTATTTTAGTTTTTTGTTTAGTTAAATTCATTACTTGTTAACCATTACTTCCCTCCTACGTGTTTTCCTTGTCATTCTTTTGTTGCTTTTTCTCATGTCTCCTTACATGTTCTCACCATATTTTCTGATTATTAATGAAACTATTTGTTTCATGTATATTTTCTCATGTCTCCTTACATGTTCTCACCATATTTTCTGATTATTAATGAAACTAATTGTTTCATGTATATTTTCTCATGTTTCCTTACATGTTCTCACCATATTTTCTGATTATTAATGAAACTATTTGTTACATGTATAGTTTTTTTTTGTATTTATTCTTAAACTCCCACTGGATCTCTCTTGTAGTTTTATAAACATGGCTTGATAAAATTTCAGTCATCTATTTAATGTATTATTGTTTTGTTTTATAGTTATTTGTCTCTTGAAAAAGGTTCCATATGGACCTACATGTTGAGATTTGTCCTGTGTAGTTTTATTGTGTTTTTTTATTATCTTTTTTATATATTTTTATTCATAGGTAAGGTAAGTGTTTTTAGTAACCAGTTTAATTCATTTTGCTGTACCATTTGTTCGATCGATAACTGCGTCACCCTCCACTTTGTCGGACACCCTCCGACCATTTGGTTATTTATATTTGATTTTCTGCAGAATGTAGTCCAAATAATGGAAATGTGTTTGGGGTGAATTTTGTATGTTTGTCAAAATACATATATACTTCTTCTTTCGTTCACTTGAAACATGTCTATATTTGTAATTCTGTCTCCTTAATAAAACTCACTGTCTTTTGTAGTTCATACAGTGTCCCATAGAGCTTTGATTCCAGTGTTGTTTCCTCTGGCCAATATGACTGCCTCAGCGTTTCATGCTCAGAACACTCTTGAAGTATATGTTTGGCACTCTGTGCTGCCTGTCCACATGTACACATGGCCGTGTTGCCAATCTTGAACTTTGTATACATGTGACTGCGGAGTCGGTTGTGTCCTGTTCTGAGACGTAGAATTATAACTTGTTCTGATCTGTTCATATTGTGATAGTCATCTTGTGTTGGTGTTTGTGGCTTTCTTATTGACTTGATCATCTGTTTTTTCTGATGGTAGGTGATTGGTATATCTGGTTGGTCTTCGGCAGCACCTTCCTTAGCCAGTTGGTCTGCTTTTTCATTTCCTGGTATTCCACAGTGAGAGGGTATCCACTGCATGGTTACCCTATACTGGTAAGACAATTCGCTAAGTAGTTTTTTTTAAGTCTGTTAGTTTTCCAGACTGGAGAGCTTGAAGCACTGACCTTGCATCTGTCAGGAATACCACAGGCTGTAGGTCAGAGTTGGAGTTAAGCAGTTTTTTAGCTGCCACACTAATTGCCTGGATTTCTGCATCATAATTATTGCAGAATTTTCCTGTCGGTGTTCTGATTGTATCTCTAGGCTTGTGTGGATATTCTATATATACACCTGCACCTCCATTCCTCACAGCATTCTGTGCTGACCCATCTGTGTACACTCTGACCCATATATCTTGTGGATATTCCTCATCAAGGAAACTGAGGGTGACTGTCATTCGCTGCACACTGTTCTGTTCGTCCTCGCTTAGTATTCCTTTCACATGGGTCTGAATGTATATTGGCATTCCATGGCTTTCACTCCATGGGGTTTGCTCTGGTACAGACCTTAAGGGGGTGTCAACTTCAGGTAGGTCTGTAAGTTGTCTACGGAGTCGTTTAGCTTGATGGATAAAGCTGCTCCTTTTCAGTCGTCCCATTGCTAGATTTTGGAATCTTTCCTTCATTGGATGACTTGGCATACACTGAAACTTTTCTGCTTGAATTAGTACTTTTGTGTCTCTGCGTTCGCCAAGTGTTTGCATTCTTCCCATTTTCTGCATCTCTGCTATGGGTGTTGATTTCATTGCTCCCAACATTATACATATATACTTGAAAACGCATGCCAAAGATAGCCAAAGCTACTCCAAATAAATAAATAGTAACCAATGGAAAGCGTGACAATTATCAAAAACCAACTAAATGAAGGCCTCATTAATTCAGCTCAAATGCCTGTGCTGTCGAGTCACGGCTACCTCATAGCAAGCTGGCAATTTAATTTTAATCGAACACTTAGGCTACTTAATCTGTTATGATAATACTGTAGATTAACATATTTAGAATATCTCAAGAACATTTGTAATGGTAGACATGTAAATAACTAAAAATCTGATGATTTTAAATCAGGTATTGACAAAGAACCAGTCTGTGACAACTTTAATATGCACATTCTTAGATAATAATTAGCTAAACATACGCTTCACTGGGTCTTTTCCTGAGAATACTAGGTCGGGGAGAGGAGTTTGCATTTGTAACTGGAACAGCACTTAAACCTTCTCTAGCATTGCTGGATGCGCCACCCCCTTGAGACTGAACACCAACTGATGCTGTGTAGATGCTGCTGGCAGCCACTGATCTTGATAAGAGGTTAGCTGCTGAAAAAATGTAAACAATATCATTAGACAAATTCACTGCAGCCTAGTGTTCTTGCAACCTAATACTTGCTTCATTCCACTGTGTGTAGCTATAGCACGTTTCACTAGCTTTGCCCAATTTAAAAATGAAATATCACAGCAAATATATAACGCAAATTTTGTTCATTTGCGATATTATCGTATTTTGAAATATACACACATTTTTGATGATGTTTCATCATGAAGTGCCGTCTCTGCAACGAAGGTTGGCTGCAACGTATCTCCAACATCTCCTGTCTTGGTGGTGTACTCTGCTAGACTGTAACCTGTCCATCGTGTAATGTTACTCTCCCACTTGTATCTCTGCCTACCTCTTGCTCGCTTCCCTTTGACTTTACCCTCAAGTAAGGTCTTCAATAGGGTGTCATGTCTTTTAACCTTTAGCAAGCCAGATTAAAAAATACGAAACGTCTCCCTGCCACCGGATTCTTTTTTGAAAATTTGCGTTATTGATGGTGACTGTTTTGAAAATGTGATAATTTTTTGGTTGTTAGAGATATTTAAATAATATTTGCACATATAAATAAAGAATTGAATTGTGCATATATTGGTGTAATTTATGTACGTGTGTGTGTGATACCAGACGTATGAGAAAGTGGTAAAGACGTTTTTCACAAAAAACATATATTTTATAACAAATAAAGAGGGAAAAAAATAAGGAAAAAAAATAACTTACCTTACATATCGAATTCCTTGGCAACACTGTCAACTAAATCACGCAAATCTGTTGTATTTATGTTCTTTCACTGCGAAATTATCAAAATATAGCCGGGGGAACTGTATAAAACATGTAGATTTGCAGTCAAATCGTTCTTTGAGCTTAGGCCTAGAGTTATTTTTTCTGCCACTTCAAAATATTCGATATCAAACGTACAAGTCCCCAAACCAGCACGGCATTCTGTATATTCACTGCTGTGAAACTAAATAACCTAATAATCCATGATTCAAGCCACGATTCAATGTTATTTTATTCGAAATACGATGAAATAAAGGTCTGTAAAACCGATCCATCATCATGGCATCGTACCGGTGTACAGATGTGGTAAGATTAATTGCTCTTAAACTTTTACGAATGGCTAGCCATTCTTAAAAACGATCATGTCGGAAGTGGTGGATGTACCGGCTTCGATTGCGCATGTCCCCAGCTATGTGCACGGACTGTGGTACGTGTAAATCTCACGATATTATCGTTGGGTGGGCCGGACCGCCAAAAGCGCGCGCTGCCATTTTGTTTTTCGGCGGCTGGATATGATATCGGCTCGGTGAAGGTTAATGTGTCCAAAGTATTTTATTTGCCTGATCTTTATTTCTCTTAGTAGTTCTTTCTTCATATTAAGTGTCTTTAGCATCTCTTTATTTGTTTTCTTCTCTTTCCATGATGTTCTCCCTATTCTTCTATATACCCACATCTCAAAGGCATCAATTTTGTCTTCTAATTGTTTATTTAGTGTCCATGTTTATGAGCTATACATTAATATGGAATAGATGTAGCATTTTATAATTCTCATTTTTAACTTGTTTGTAAGTTGTTTAGATATTAATAATTTCCTCATGTCATTGAAGGTACTTTTAGCCATTCCTATTCTCCTTTTAACTTCTGTTTCACATCTGCCATCATTTGTGACTATGTGTCCAAGATATTGATACTGTTTTACTTGTTTTAGTTTCTCTCCCTGTATGTTTATGTTTACCTCTTGTTCTTCTGTGTCTTTGCTGATTATCATGGTTTTTGTTTTTTGAATGTTTATATCCAGTCCATATTCATTACTTGATTTATTGACTTGATCTATTAGTCTTTGTAGTTCATGTTCACTTTCTGCTAAAAGAACAGTGTCATCTGCATATCTAATGTTGTTTATTATTTTCCCATTGATCTTGAGTCCTGGTATTTCTTCTATATTTTTTAAGATATTCTCTGTGTAGATATTAAATAGGCTTGGTGATAAAATGCATCCTTGTCTTACCCCTCTTCTTATTTCTATGTATGGAGAGTAGCTGTTTTCACACCTTATTGATGCAGTTTGTTCCCAATATATATTTCTAATCAGCCTGATGTCTTTTCCATCTATGCCTATTTCTTGAAGACATTTGATTAATTTTTCATGTTGGACTCTGTCAAAGGCCTTGCTGTAGTCTATGAAGCAAATATAGATACTTTTTTGGACTTCTATATATTTATCTATCACTAGCCGGATACTCAGTATAGCTTCTCTGGTTCCTTTGTTTTTCCTAAAAACGAATTGTTCTTCACCGACCTCCATGTCTATCTTGTTCTTAATTCTTTCATGTATTATCTTGAGAAGTATTTTAGTTATATGGCTCATTAGACTTATTGTTCTATATTAATAATGATGATGTTTACAGTCAATATAAAACATCAATTACATATGATACACGTGATTACGGTTGTATTCGGTATAATGTATGAAGTAAAATTTCTTGATACACAATAATTAGTTTGTCGACAAAGATAAACGAATTTCATTCGATTATAAAAACTCGACATGCTGCACAAATATAAAGTATTTAATGGGTCTAGTCAAATATAACATCATATGAAAAAATGTGCATCAATACGTTAGACTGTTAATCAGATAATTCCATTTGTTTGAGGGCATAGCTAGTGAAATGTGCTATAGTGGCATATGCAAGTGTAAGTATGTGAAATTTCGAAGGGGGAGAAAAGCAGATTCTGTTTATAAATAAGAACACATAAAAACATGGACAGACAACATCATGGAATGGACAGGACAAGATTTTTCCTGTGTGTGGAAATATCTTGTCCTGTCCATTCCTTAATGTTGTCTGTCCATGCCTTTATTTGCCCTCCTCTACGTCTTCCCCCTTCGACAGTTCCCAGCAGTATTGTTTTTTACAAGGAAGCATGCCTGCATACATGTCCAAACCATGCTAGCTTTCGTAGTTTCACTATTGAAAGCAATGGCTTCTGAACACCTGCACAGATCTTTACTTTATTTCTTACGTACGCATTGGTCTTATGTTCCCTATAGGAAATTTGTAGAATTCGTCTAGTGTTTGTACTCGAAAGCCTGTAATCTTCTCTCCATGTCCACAGTGAGTGTCCAATTCTCACAACCACAACAGCACAACAGAAAGCACAAGAAACAAATAAACAAACAATGAATTAAACACAATAAATATACTGGATCACTCTCATCAATCATATTTTACAGAAAACAATGCACTATACGAATAGTATTTAGTTTCAAGCACTGATAGTGCTTGTTAGAAGGGTGCGCAACAATGCACTGTCCACAAGCACAATTTGACAAAGTTGAACTGTGCACTATCTCCGTAAGGATAATGTGTCTATCATGCGAGATAGATGTAAGTCTAAATCCCTGATTACCGCCTCCTCTGAGACTGCATTCAGGGACATGTTTTGGCCTGAAAATTCCAAGGGCATAGTGGGTGATAAACCGTCAAGGCGCATGCCATCCTTGTCTGGCGACAGATAGAAAGGCTGGAACGGGCTAGATAAGCCCACCTGAATCAGTCATGCAAACATCGGTTGTGCTGGACCTTCCGTGGTGCACATAATGCAACTATGCTGAAATCAGCAGCACAGCATACTTCGAGCTCCCCAGCGAAAATCACAAGGAACTTTCGTGTTGGTTATCAGAGAGCGAAGGCAGAAAAAGTGGATACATACACACACACAGATAAGCAAGTGCATGGATGTATAGATTAGATAGACAGAGCGAGAGAGAAAGAGAGAAAAGACATCTAGTTAACCTGACCATGATTAACCAAGGAGACTATAGTTGCCTTTATGACTAAATCTTCACCATCTTTCCTCACCTGCTTTATCACTTGTACCACTGACTGTTGTGGTGGCTGTGTTGAATGTTGAATGAAGTGGATTCTGCAACTGCTGCTGTCGTATCTGATCCATGACCAACACAGGTGCAGTGTTGAATCTGATGTTTGATGAAGATGCTACGGACATGGCAGCCAACTGGCTCGCAGCTAAGTTAGTGTTTTGTGCTTGCACTACAAACATAAATAAATATAGGTAACGGCACATCCAATGTTCTTTATGTTGTATTATATACAAAGAATCGACATTTTCACCAACGGGTCTTCATCAAGAACACATTCACAACATAAATGAATAAGAATGACAGCTCAAATTCATGACATTATTAAATATGACCATATTTAGCTCTGTCATGTGAATATGGACAGTGTCATTCTTACCCATCATTTGTTATACTGTGACTGTGTTTTTTATAAAGGCATTTTGGTCAAAACATCACTTCTCTTGCTATCGTGTGTATCTAATGTTTAGTAAAACTTCATCGCCCTGTTTCCTAGTTTCGTCTGTTGGATTTTGATAAAGTTAATACCTATCATCGATATTATATACAAACCAGCTTCAACAGATGACATTGTTTCACGTGTATTCTTTATAAAAATTATGACATTTCACCTGGACAGACAGTCTTAATCAACCTTGTATCAATTGGAGTTGAGCAAGCAGCTAGTCATGTCTTCTTATGGCAAAATATACCAATCCATGATCGATTTTATTGTTACAGAAGCTTTGGATGATGGCATCATTAATCTTTTGTTCTTTGTTAGTTGTATTGTTTGTTGAGTAATGAATACCTCTTTGAGCCAAGGCATACATTTCATCTTTCTCTATGGTTTACTATTATCAAATATAAACATGGACAGACAACATCAAGGAATGGACAGGGCAAGATTTTTCCTCCATCAGCCGCATCTTTGAAGATAAAAATCGCTGGATGACTCTGTGCTGAAGCATCCAATGTGGTACCCCTATGACCCTGACGGGATATGGGTTTATAGATAGATTATTAAATATCATTTCCTTGTCTTATTTTTCGTGAAAGCTACAATTTTTATCACAACATATTATAAATAGGCATGCTATATGTTGACTGAAAGAAAGAAGGAAAGAAATAAAAGTAAGAAAGAAAATAAAGAAAACAATGAGAAAAAATGAGGGAAAATTTGGGGGTGGGGGTAAGTATAGAAGTAAGTATACTTCTTTTTTCAAAAAGAAAGTAAAAATTAGAGAGAAAATTAAGGGGGAAATAAGAAGGCAGACAGAAAGAAAAAAGTAAGAACGTAGAAAAGAAAGCAAGGAAAAATTTAATATTAATGGTTTTCTAGTAAAAGAATTTTAATATAATATGTTAACCTTGTGAGGGTAAAAAAGCAAAAGTATTGGTCCCTGGTCTAACAAATTGAGCTGGTAGTGGAGACTGTGACTGGAAGACATAATGCTGTAGCCACATCGAGTCTCCTGGCTTAACATCAAATTGTTGCTGACTTTGGCAATTTGATCTAAAACATTAAAATTAGAACATTCAAGATAAACAGCAAATTGAATATATTTTAACAATAACAAATGGATCAATTCACATGTTTTCTAAGGTGGTGTAGTCTACTGTTCAGAGAAAGCTGGCTTTAGAACCATGGGATACTTGGATTGCTATGTGTAAGTATACTTCTATTAGCTCAGCTGTAATGACATCTAGCTCACTTAATTAGCATATTCATATCCTGATTCTCTACACTGATGGGTCAGTGGTTCAACACGTGCAGTGCTTGGGCACTCACAGCTCAATGCAGAGGGAAGTGTATTAGAAAAGAAAGTGGCGTCTTCTAGACAACCACAGGTAGTATGACGACGTAGGTGTTGGCTGTGACCAGGAAAATTATATGGCTGGGGACTGAGTGATACAGGCGTCTGTTTTCTGACTGGTTCTATGAGTATGCATACCCATCAGTGGTTAAAGACATTAATGAAGTCTGTGCTGAAAAGAGTTATCTCATTTTTGTACCTGGATACGGGAGTGTTATGGGAAATAAAAGAGCAGACAGTTGCCAGTGTGGCTACTGTGACTAGTGGTAGTTCAAAGAACTGTGCTATTTTTTCATGCTATCAAGGAGTCACACCAGTTGATGATGTAAGGCAGGACTATTCAATTGGCGGCCCGCGGGCCTAATCCGGCCCGCAGATCATTGCTAAAACAGTGAAATAAAGTTATAAAAAAACTAAATGTATAAAATCATTCAATGTTTTTTTTTATAAATTTGTGATGATCCCCATTTTCTACATTTTGGCCCCCCCACAAGTAAATATAGTTGAATAGCCCTGATGTAAGGCATATCTCTTCTTCTGTATCCATGGCTAGAATACAGGACCAGGGAGTGTTGCTAGAAACAATTGACATATTGGAATTTTTTTTAAGTTATCTACCAACACAGAACCAGAACAGACAATTACCACATGTTGAACAAGTAACCAGAGGAGACTGGTAAACCAACACAGGGTAGGTGTGGTCAGTTGCTACAAGCTGAGCAATATCTTGAGGAGATCTGAGCACTTACAATGGTTCGATGTGCAGTGAGGATAATCTTTCGACTAACTATTCACATGATCAAGAACATACTGAATAGGAGATCAGAGCATCTACGAATATGTTCAGAGTGCCATGATGTTGATCTGACAACCAACTAACTATATCCTGTCTCTTGATCGCAGTTGGATAGCACGCCATAAAAATTGTTTGCCAAAAAATTAATATCTTTCATCTGTGCTCAACTCCTGCAGATTAGCAGAAAGCTGTCCAAAGAATGAACACATTAACAAGGTGAGGTATTGATCACCTCAACAGTAGTCAACCCCCATGAACAAAAATCTAGTTAGAATTAGGTCATCAATCCATGTTGGCTAAAAGTTATCATGTCAAAAGAATAGATACATTAACTACAGAGACTATTTGGAATATTCTCACTCATAGATTCAGATCTCTAGGGATCACGAAGGATGCCTTAATGGATCCCTGTAGGCCATGAAGAAATATTTATGTGCCACACAAAGTCCAGTGTTTGGAAAGTTAGTTAGGATAACAATTATTCAGATCATGATAAGGTTTATAAAGCATATGATGCTTTAGTAACCTGCAAAGAAATTCATTTTCATTCATCGTTCATTCTCAAACTCCCGCTGGATCTCCCTTGTAGCAGGACGATTGTCCTCTAGATTTCCAGCAGGATGTAGTCCAGAGAATGAAAATGCGTTGTGTCGCCGTTTTATTTGCGCCATTGGCCCAACACATCCGTCTTCGGCGGGCAAAGAAATTCAATAACCTTTTCAGGCATGGAGAGTGTGGTGCATTGAGGATAATTTGTGTAAAAAGTTGGCACAAAAAAAAAGGTTGAGTACCACTGCTCTCTATGACATTGCTTTTCAGCCATTGTTGAATATTTAGTAGCCACTCATTCATTGAGTCATAATGCAATGTGAACAGTTGATCTCTCTTTGCCTTGATTCTCAAGCTAATTTGAGGGAGTTGTAATTATGAGACTAGTTTAGTCTATTAACCATTCTGCAAGACAGAACCAACATTTGACAACTAATTTATAATATATATAATTTTATAGGACACTTCTACCTGTTTTCACCTTGAGAGACTACCAGAGGTGCAGGACTTCCTTGAACAGTAGAAGGCAATGTTGTCATGGCAATGATTGAACCAGGTGGACGTGGCTGAAAAATAATGAAATTTTTGTAATCTTTCACATTACTTATGGTTTTGTTTATATATAACCCTGCTGTGCCACATAGCATCATGGGAGGATCAAATCTACTGTGTGAACATGAATAGTTGGATACCTTCCTCACTATCTCCCATTCCACAATGAAATCTCTCTCTCTCTCGTGCATACACACACAAATATTTGAACCATATATATTTATTTCCGTAGTTGAACTTGTTTCAACCACAAGTTCTCCTGACTACATCCTGTTAATCTGCAGGAATTTGAAAACAAGCGCAGAAGAACACATAAAGTACACTCATATAACAAGCATTACCTGAAAATCTGAGGCTATTAAAATGCTACTTGATGACGACTGATTGGACAAATTGCCTGTCTGCTCTTGTCTCATAGAACTGGCCTCTACTATGTTTGCAGACAGCGATGACGAAATTGATGAAGGTGGCATTGAGAAGATGGGCATGGGTGTGTTTGAAACTGACACAGATAATGGTGTTGAGGATGAAGATGATGGTACAGCATATGACTGTAAGGAAGGTGCTGGTGATGATGAAATGCTGCCAAGAGGGAGCTGTCTTTGTGGTGTGACTTTGGCTGAAAATAAAGAACAAAGAAATCAAGATGATGAATAGGAAATGACTAAATGATTTTAATATTTTAAAGTATTGATGTTATTATGAGAAGTAATGAAAATCAGCAAGTCGCCAAATCCAGTGAATATAACAATAAACAAAACTAAAGTCAAACAAACCTCTTAGTTTAAATATCTGGGAAGTATATTGTCAGACAATATACTTGAATCTCTTGAATGGATACCTACAGGCAAAACAGCAAGGGGTAGACCAAAAGAAACACTCAGAAGAACAATACTTAGAGAAAGTAAAACAACCAATATTCATACTATTCAAGAACTACACAGAATAGCTTTGAACAGACAGAATTGGAGAGATCTGACCTCTGCCCTAACTTCAGCGCAAAAGGAGAATGAATGAATGAATATTGTCAGACAACAGAAAATTAGACAGAGAGATTGAGACAAGATGCCAGAAAGCAAACATAGTGATGTACCAGCTATCACCATTACTGCTCAACCAAAAGATCAAGATGGAAGTCATGAGACATGATAAACAGTATTTTTTGTGTAAACACTCTGTTATTAATACCAGACATGGATGCTGACAGCAGCCCAGCAGAGAAAACTTACAACATGGGAGATGAAATGCCTGAGAAAACCCGTAAGAGTGTCCAAACTAGACAAAATGAGAAATTATGACATCAGGAGAAGAATCGGTATAAGACCATGCATAGAATACATTAAGAAACAACAAATAAAATGGTTTGGATACCTTATGAGAATGAATCATAACCAACTACTGACAAGAACATGTAACATAAGAATATGGAAAGTGGCAAGAAACGTTTTCAAAAATGGTGGTCTTGGTTTACAGAAACAATGCACATAGTTAAAATGATTCTGAAATATGTGAACAAAGAAAATCGGATCAACAGATGGCCAATGCAACTCAAAAGTCCAAAGACAAAAAATGCAGTGATTATGTCACGGAAAAACAATAACTTAAAGGGGTCTAACTTATGTTAATAATTGTCATAATCGTATATAATGAATTTTGGTTATATAACACACATTCTGTCAGTCCCGAACAATTCATTATAACAGGATTCTACTGTACCTATCATAGCCTAGTGTTTCAGTTTTCTTTTTGGTACACTTTTCAGCTAAAATGATGATGGCATAGAAATATTACATAATTTCACACTTGTATTTTACTCTCTATTCACTTTTGTTAATAAATATATATATATAAAAGCCATGAGTATATGACAAATAGGTGTGAAGCTTATTTTTAGTACACCCTAGTAATCAGTGGTATCTGGGAACACCACAGGGCTTTTGGCAGTGTTTGTCAGTAAGTCAAGAAAGCATTTTCCAAAACAGAGCAATAATCTACATGCATTCTTAACTCATGGAGATTAGCTGATTGTAGCCTGCAGAACAGAATATGTTGTTATCATTTACAGCATGACTGTGTTATCTTCACCTTTTGGTCCTGACACATCTGACGTCAGCATGGCCTCTGGGAAATTTTGAACCTCTATATAATGGGACAGCCTTAACCCTCAAAACCTCATTAGACACCTTATACAAACATTTGTGTCAGGCAACAGTGTTGCTATTCTTTGCTTCCCTTTTTTGGGCGCAGGTAGTGCAAACAATTAAATGTGAAACAATTAATATCTGCTCACCTATTGGAATCGGAACTGAAGATGCAACAGTTGTGATGGCTGATGATTGTGAAGTGTTGTTTGAGTTGATGACTGCTGTAGTTACTGCAAGATTCACTGGCAAAAGAAATAAATCACATCAGATTATGTATTTACAATGCATTCTCACATTCCTGCAGATTAGCAGGGTGCAATTTAGAGAATGAAATGTGTTGTGAACGGGCACCGGAAACATAATGTCGTCCTAGGCGTTAATACCATTGTCCTACAGCTAGTCTGTGTTAACTAAATGACCACTAACCTAACATGTTGCTTGATCTGGCAACATTTGTGTACAGTCATAGCACCCCTTGCAATCATAACTTTGGAAACGTACAATGAATATATTGCAAAAATTTGTGATCAAAGTATTTATATATACGGGACACAACTATGTAGTGCTAGAAATACATTTATTATTGAATTTATTGGTGGGCTGCCTTGCTTGTGATGTAATGAAAACATGCTCAAAAAATGTCAATGATTAAATTGCCTGTCAATGTCACAATATAGTTTGTGATATTTCTGCATTTTAATCAAAAGTAAGAGAATATTTGCTGGCCCATAGAAGGAGAGTGGGCAAGGAAAAGGAGGTTTTCAAACTGCAATGTCTACGCCTTTCTGCCGGACACATTCGGCTTCAGGGTCACTTTGACACTATATGGAATGGGACAGCCAACTCCAACCCATAACCTCCTTAGTCGCCTCTTACAGCATACATGGAAGGTAAAAAGTGCAGCTATTTAGCTGCAAACCATAGCACAACGCATTTAATTCTATGGGCTGCATCCTGCTAATCAGCAGGAATTTGAGAACGAACGTAGAAGAAGAAAAATGTTTCATTTAAAATAATTGTACAATGTTACAAAAAAATCACATTGGTTTTTTTTTCATGTCATATATATGAGGGGTGGGGGGAAGAGGGGGGGGGTGTCAATAAGTAAGTCATAAACTAATCTAGAAAAGAATAAAACTGCAATATGTGATTTTTAAAGGCTGGATTATGAGGTCACAACATCAAGTTACGTGATCAATGCGAAATGATGACTGTGCTCCAGGAGTGTACAAGGAATTAACAGCGTGCATTTTTGCATATTTTAGGGCATAAGGACTCTCATCAAATGACATTCATAAGAAGATTATGCTAAGATATGCTTATAGTGTAAGGTGGTACATAACTGGGTAAATCATTTTCACATGAATGCACATCTTTTGCTGATAAGTGCGACTTAGTCACCCCATTGAATTTGAGACAGAAGCAACAGAACAGAGGGTGGAGAAATGATTTAACCTTTAGCATGCTATGTTTACAATTACGTAATTTCTCTCCTGCCGCTGAATTAGTTTTTGGAAATGTTACGTAACCGTTGGTGGCTGTTTTGAAATCATGATAATTTTTGTTGTTGTTAGAGATATTTAAATAATACTTGCACATATAAATAAAGAATTGAATTCTGCATATATTGGTGTAAGTTTTGTTTGTATATGTGTGATACAAGACGTGCGATAATGACAGATTTGCAGTAAAATCGTTATGTTTGTTTGTTTGTTTTTCGTTCGCTCCATTGTAACCATCACGGATATCCGTGCGATTTCCGCCGGGAGCGTGATTACGTTGTGCCACCGTTATGCGCCTTGTAGGCCTAGCACATCCGATTTCGGCATGCCTTGACAATTCGGGTGGGCTACCCTTAGCCTGTGACAGCCTCTATATCTGTCTCCAGGCACGCGTAGTGGAGACTCTTCGCCCAGACGATTTTTTGCTCTCGTCTGACTCGAACGAGGTGTTCCACTGAAATCGTTATGTAAATCTAGACCTATTGTATTTTGGGTCACTCAAAGTCTGTTGAATATTATATATTTTAAATAATGAAAACCTTGTGGTCTATTTTATTTAATCTATTTGAAGAACTTACCTCTCAAGATTTCGACTTCAGAATCACAATCCATAATGATTTCACTGAATATACAATAAAACAACAAAAGTATATAAAACACAATTCACTGTCATGTCGCTTCGCCTCTATGCTGATGGCTATTGTTCAGATTTCAATGTCAATCACACGATATCTCCTATCGCCATTTTAGTAACAGAAACAGCAAGTTAAATAATATATCTGCCAAGAATTGCCATAAAATTTTCTTTAAAAAATATACAAATCTGACTTTTTTGGGATTCACGTTCCGAGCACTGGGCGAAGGATTTCACCTTCAGGATTCAAGATATGGACACAATTTAGGCAAAACATTTAGCGTGGCGCATTCTAAAGGTTAAGCTGATAGGTGAATAACATGTAGACAAGGTAGCAACTGAAATAGGATGTTCTCATAGTTCAGCCTACATCATAATGCATGAACATTTAAAATTTTGAAAAGTGTGCACATGATGAGTACCCAGAGTACTGCCTGACGAAATAATGGCATGATTAAACAATCTAGCATGATGCCAATCTAGTCCATGCCACATCTTTGTTCATATGTCAATGAAGAAGAAGACATGAGTGTATTATCACAAGGGATAAAAAATATAGTTCATCACTATCAACCAGAATCAAAACATGCTTTGATGATATGAAAGCATTCTTATCTACCTTTTGCCAAGAAATTTACTTTTGCTCGCCATCAGCAGAAAAGGTTACTTTCATTGTTCTGAGATTCTCATGGAGTGCTATTAACTAACTTCCAGAATAAAGGGGATCACATGAATGAAATATTATACTGTAAAGTTCTATTGATGCTTTGGTATGCAATTCGAAGAAAACGTACAGGTTGATGACTAGATCTATACTGTTCCATCATGATAATATCACATTATATCATCATCATCATCAGGTGCCATGCCGGGTGGCGTAGGCGGTCATGGCTCTCCACAGCTCTCTGTCCACAGTATTATGTATCAAAGTCGTTGTTGTTTCTTTGCCGTGCCAGGTTGTCAAACTGTCTAATATTTTCTCACGTTGTCGCCCTCTGTCTCTGGTGCCTTCAATCTTGCCTGTTGTGATTATGTTCTCTAAACCTGCCTGTCTCATGAAGTGGCCAAAAAAAGAAGATTGCCTTTTTCTTATATTGTTGATTAAGGTCCGTTTCGCATTTAACTCTTTTAACACCTCTACATTAGTTTTTCTGGCAGTCCATGGTATTCTCAGCATTCTTCTGTAGAACCACATCTCCGTTGCCTCCAATCTCCCACTTTCCAGTTTGTTTATTGTCCAAGACTCGCACCCATATGTTAGTATAGGGGTTATATAGCACTGCAGAACTCTCTTTCTCACCTCTAATGACAAGGTCATATTACACAGTATATTTTTCATTTTTCTGAATGTTGTTTTTGCCTGTCCTATTCTGCATCTTATTTCTGTTGAACTTCTTCCATCTGCTGTTATAATTGTACCTAGATATTTGAATTGGTGGACCTGTTTTAATTCTATATCATTCACTATGATCTTGCAAGGTGTGTTATTTTCTTTCTTTGAAATAACCATTACTTCTGTTTTCTTTATATTTAGGAAGAGGCCTTTCTCTTTGCTTTCTGTGACTACTACTTTAATTAATTTTTGAAGGTCTTCCTCACTTTTTGCAATCAGAACAGTGTCATCCGCATATCTCAAATTATTTATGTTATGTCCTCCCACTGATATTCCTGGGATATCTACTATTGCACGCAATATGTTTTCACTGTATAGAGAGAACAGGTCTGGTGAAAGCACGCATCCCTGTCTGACTCCTTGTTTTATTTGTTGAAAAGGTCCAAATTGCTTTCCTACTCTTATTGCTGCTGTTTGTTGCCAGTACATGTTCTTGATTATTCTTAAATCCTTGCTGTCAATGTTCAGATTCTCTAGCATGTGTATAATTTCGCTATGTTTAACTTTGTCAAAAGCTTTAGTGTAGTCTATAAAACAGAGGTACAGATCTGTTTTTACCTCTATAGACCTCTCTATTAGTGTTCTCAATATATAAATCGCATTGTTGGTGCCTTTGCCTTCTACAAATCCACATTGTTCTGGACTTATTTCTGGTTTTATTTTGTTTCTCACCCTCTTCATGATGATTCTGAGCAGTATTTTGGTTATTTGGCTCATGAGGCTGATTGTACGGTGTTCTTCACATTCAGTGGTCCCTGGTTTCTTAGGTAATGCTATGAATATGGATCTCATTAAGTCATCGGGTATGTTTCCGCTGTTATATATGTCATTCAGCAATTTTGTGATTATTTCAACTCCAAAGTCATCTAAAGCTGCTAATTCTTCTAATGTGATATTGTCTGGACCTGGGGCTTTGCCATATTTCATGTGTCTTAGTGCCTCCCTTACTTCTGCTGTGAGTATTGATGGACCCTCGCCGTTATCTTGTATGTTTATTTCTGGTCTGTTGTCCTCATAAAGTTCTTTGATATATTCTGACCATCTCTGTACTATGTGATCTATTCCCATTAATACCTGCCCTGTCTTAGATTTTAGACACCCTGTAACTGTTTGCGTTCTCTTTCCTGTTATCATCTCAATTTTCTTATATAGTAATGTTGTATCTTGGTTGTAATGCAATTCTATTTCTGTGCATTTCATGTTCAGCCAGCTTTCTTTTGCTATTTTGCATTTCTCTCGTATCTCCTTATGTATTTTCTGATATTCCACTATCTTGTGTTTATTTTTCCTTCTGGTGCTCATCAATTCTAATATTTCTTCTGTCATCCATTTTTGCTTTGATGTATGTTTTACTTTTGGTATTATCTCTTTAGATGTTTGGTTTATCGACTGTTTTAGCATGTTCCATTGATCTTCAATACTCTGAATCTTTGCAATGGCATTGTATCTATTTTGTACAATTATGTTGTATCGTTCTTTAATGTCAGCATCTGATTTCAATAAAGCTAAATCTAATTTCATATTCCTTGGTGCTCTCTTGATCTTCTTTAATCTTATACACAATTTCGCTACCAGTAGTATATGATCACTGTAACATTACATGATATATATGATCACATTATATACAGCCTGATTAACCCAAAACCGAAATGCCAAAATGAGATGGTAATTACTAAAACATCTAATGTACAGCCCTCATCTATCCCCAAGTGATATCCACCTGTATGGTCCACTCAAAATCCAACTTGGTGGAAAACATTTCATGAATGAATTATAGGCTGAACATGGAGTTAAAATATGGCTTCAAATTCTGATGCAAGATTTTTATGCTGCAGGTGTAGCAAGCAAAGATGATATCGATAGGATAGGAGCACCAATATTGGTGGATATTATGTGGAAAAATAAAGGAACAATGTCAGTCTAAAATTATATAGTTTTCATGTTTCTTATTATTTTTTTTATTCCAGCTACACTCACTTATGGACTTTCCATAGTACAAGAGATAAACATGTCAATTGCCTGCAAATTTAAAAAACACCTAATACCTACCAGGCTTTATAGATGCCCCATGCTGAGTTGAAATAACCTTTGCTGAAGGGCCTAATATAGTATGAGTGAGTTTTGTTGATGTTCCAAAGGGTAAAGCTGATCTACCCAAGTCAGGTATAAGACGAGGATGCATACTTGAATCTGAGGAGATAGATCCAACTGTTCTCTGCTGAATATTAACTGCTGAATCATTTTGTACATGGACAGACACAGTACGCCCATGTATGCTGGTGTTATCTTGGTTTAATGGCATGTTTATCCTGTTCCGAGTAACGTGCATGGACAGTGGACTCAGGCTACCAGATGTCACCACCGGGGTGATAGAGCCATGCATGGCAAAGCTTGTCCTGTGAATATATTTTGCATCTTTAAAATACACTCTCCTAGAAAAATTATCTATCTTCTTTTACAGACAGAATGTTGATGGCAAAAGTATGATGTTCTTCTGGCAGAGTGCCAGCTGTGATATAAGCTGTTTACTTCTTGTTGAAGGAGTATTCTGTAGTGCTGGAGTGGGAACCTCTGGACCCACAGGCCATAAATGGCTTGCAAGATTATTTGGTTTGACTCACCAAAGGCAATCGAGGCTGGACTAAACATTCAATAAATCTATGGTCTTGTTCCACAGCACCATCAATTTATATTAAGTGAATCATAACCATACTGTACACCTCTCCAAAGAGAAGCAGATCTAGCCATCATATTAAGGGTGAGTTACTTAAATATTTGGTTAAATATTACAGACTAATTTTGTTTAAGTTGATCATTTTGTATGGTCTTCGGATGATATTATAAATTTACAAGTGGCTTTTGGCACAGAAAAGGTTCCCTGCTGTTGCTTAGTGGATCAAATGAAGCAGTGCAATAGATAAAAATAGTACTCCTAATGGTAAAATCAAATTATCAAGACAAACACATGATGAGTAAACGTAGCATATTAATACATCCTAATCAAAACAGACCAATTAGACAGACAAATGTACATTTTTCTGCTTGTATTGTCATCTGTTCAGAGGGAGTGACATCTTTTATTCGGCACGCGTTGTTCTTGATGAATACCATTTCATTGAAACAAAATTAGTTTTTTTAACTGTGTGTACTTTTAGTAATAAATTATACTGTTTTCCCATTTTTGTCTATAGGATTATGTTTTATTGCAGCCCCACATGTCAATTGAAAGAAATTACTTCACTGAGGTTTGGACAGGGTAGTGGTAGTGCCTTTTGGAGAAGAATGGTCTTACTGACACATTACGTGTCAGTGGCTGAAATTCTGTGAAATTAGAACCATTTTGTGCAATTGAAGACTATCAATGCAGACCCGAATTTGAGTGCTGCTATGTTATATTGAACCAATTCTTTTTTATGGATGTGAAGCATGAACTGTAAACAATAAAATTCAAAGCGAATTAGAGACAACAGAGATGTGGTTTCTGAGAATGATGAAAATACCAAGGACAGCTAAGAAAACTAATGTTCTCTAAGAAAGATAAGCAGATGTTCTCATTGATGCTGGTGCTGGCGTAAAAAGATCAATCATATCAAACATTAGGGGCAGACAGTCAAGATTTCTAGGGCATGTGCTGAGAAGAATACAATTTTAAACACATAATAACCACTGGAAAGATCAAGGGGAGAAGAGATAGAGGTCGGCAAAGAGAAAGGTTGCTAGACGGACTAGTATTGTGGCACAGTAGAAGTTCACAACCGAGATTATTGACAACACAAGAGACAGAGTCGTGGAGAAACATGATTGCCTACGCCATTCGGCATGGCACTTGATTGATTGGCTGAAATTCACCAGTCCACATTTCTTGGCCAAGTTTGACACCAAGATAGTAATGGTCACCTTTCTGCAACAACCATGACCGGTTGATGAAATTGTGATGAGTGCCCCTATTTCAAACCCATGTCAAGACACACAGTCAATATGTTTTCCCAAATGAGTACAAACCTAATCCTTGTGACAGTTAATCATACCATCTTGTAGGGTACAATTGTAAACAAGATGTTGGTTCAATTTCAAACATACAACCTCATCAACACAAGGCTTGATAATTTTCATAGAGGCTCCCCCATCAGTACAGTACTGAGGGAGAAAATATGGCCTACTGAGACGGCACTGCTTCCAGACTTGAGGGGTTCCATGGATGACCTGAAGCGAATCACACAATTCATTGAAGCTATAGGTGCTGTAACCTGATATCTGACTGAAAAACGATGAAGAAGAAGTACAGTACTGTTGCCTTTATATTGATGTATATTTTTTTTTATATAGTTCAGAAATAATAATTACAAGCAGGTCTAAATAATCATTTGGTACCACCATCTAAAAACAATTATGTGTGTCTGTAGAGAAAACAGTAGTTTCACCTCGAAGATGTATGCACCTACAATCAAATGGCACAGGAAAGAAGAGTGAAAGCTTGCAACCCTTGGATCAGATAAGTAAGTACCCCTGAGTTACATGTTTATAGTTGGTATAGTTACCGAGACAAGTCCTGGGGTTGCACTTGTTGAGCTACCTGGCTCATCACAGCAGATGACATTGGCCTTACACCTGGAACACTTGTTTTAATAGATTGAATATGCGGTGTTCTCGCAAGAGGCAGTGAGAGAGTGTTTACTCCTGCTGCTGTTTGTAGTACAGGTGATGCACCCTGACGCATCAATCCTGTTGATTTAGCTATAGCTGGTGACATGATACCTTGATAAAAGTGGAAAAACATGTCAATGAAATATTCAAAACTATACCAAAAATTATCAAAAACATTACCAATTATATATATTCATAAAATAACTTATTGATATCTTTAATCTGCAAGATATAAAAGAACAAGTTGACATACACATTAAAATGTATTTGTTTTATCACCAGGAATTCAAAGACTCAAAAGGCATAGAGAATTGACTTCATCATACTCTGTTTACCCAAAATATACTCCGTCCCTCTCAATGAAGTGGCACATAGATCACGGAGAGTAACACTCATAGCAGGTACTCTGTAGCTTTAATCAATAATTTTATATCCTTTTAGTATTGGAAACTCTCAACAGTAGAATTAGGTTTATGTTGTTTTATTTTCATGAGGAAGGTGCTGTTTACATGCCTGATAAACAGCTCTTCCAAATGTGAGTTTCACCACTCAATAATTTGTTGATTTGGGCTAGTGGGCTTCCTGTGACCTCTGCCTCCTTATGCTATTAAAAGCGTGTGACTAATAGTATGTTCTCAACCATGAATATTGCTTTCGTATTTGACTTCCATATTTTGTTGCCCTGATCGTATTATCACTTGCATTAAGTGCCACCTTCTATTGCAGTCTTCTCTGTAGATCACTCTTTTTTTTATGTTATGATTTGGTTTATTTGTTTGTCTTTGTATATATCTTGACAAAAGCATTTTGCAGAAACATGAATTGTATTATGATAAGCAATTTTGTATCTGTATTGTGCTCTTAGTGTTGCTTTTTGTTACTGTTTTATTTTATGCCAATTTGTCATATTCAGTCCACATTTTTTGCCACTCTGTAACACTGCCATTTAAATATTTGTGTTAATTTCAATCTTTCACCTGTCATTACCACAGACCCTCATTTTTGATGTCAGATCACCTCTGACTTCTTGGAACTTTGTTCACCCTACTCCATAGACATTCTTAAGTGTAACCAGTAAACACCTTAAGACTAATTTTATGCCAGGGACCCCCATCAAGGCCAGAACCTTGAAGTGGTGATGGGGCTTAGTTCAGCCATCAGAGGCTGGAAACTAAGACTGGTCGGGCACTCCCACTCGAGCAGGACCATAGTCCGGCCCAAGTAAGCAGAGTGCTGAAGACGGAGGCAACCAGTCAAAAGGCGCACAGATAATCAGGTTGCCACGCATAAAACACAATGGAAACATGTCTGCATCTAATAAACGTTATGGTGCCTGCCCTGTGGCGGACGTTCAGGCAGGGACGGTGCCGGGCCCTATACCTCGAAAGGGCCCAACCTCAGTTACTGGAAGTCCTTCTCAATTGCCCCGAGGAGCCAGGAGGCAAGGGAATAGAGCTACTGGCCAAACAAACAAACGACCAATAAAAATAATGCACTGGAATGCTGAGGGTGTTAACAGTAAAAGAGATGGATACAGCAAAAAATTGGAACTTGAAAATGTCCTCAGTGAAGAACAAGTAAATATATGCTGTATCCAAGAAACACACCTCAGCAGCGACATAGCCTTCAAAATCAGAGGCTACCAGTGCTACCGATCTGACCGAAAAGACAGGCGAAAGGGTGGAATTCTGACACTAGTTAAAAACAATATCAGCGCATGTCAGCTGGAAGTATATATGGAAGGGGCAGAATACCAGATGCTCCACCTAAAAACAGACAGTGCAGAATTCCATCTCCTGAACTACTACTGCCCAAATGATAAACCATTGGCACTAGACACAATTCCAGACAAAGAAAGGCTTATGGTGTGTGGTGACTTCAACAGCCACTCTCAGAGCTGGGGCTACGATCATATCGACAAGAGAGGTGAGGAACTTGAGAGCTGGCAGGATGAAAATAATCTCATTCTTATTAACCAGCCAGCAGACTCACCAACCTTCTACTCGAGAGCATGGCACACCACCTCTACACCAGACCTGGCATTCTACTCACCAGGCCTGGAATGGAACATCACACGTGTCGTTGGAAAGCAGCTTGGGGGTAGTGACCACAGACCAGTATTTCTGGAAATTCACAATGAATATACCAAGGACAGCAGCACGCTCACTAGGTGGAACTATAAGAGGGCAGACTGGAAAATGTACCAGCATTTAACCAGTGTTCTAGCTAAGGACATGAACTTGGACAAAGACATCAATAGAGCAGTGAGTGAATTTAATAGATGTATACTACATGCTGCTAGTAAAACCATACCCAGGGGGGCACGCAAAAACTACAAACCCTACTGGAATGATGAACTGGAAAAGCTGCAAAATGAGATGGAAACATCTAGAAAGCAGGCCGAGAACAGACCTAGCCAAGAACATCACAACAAATATCAGCAAACAAAGGCTAAATTTCAAAGAGCCAAGTTACAAGCCAGACGGAGCAGCTGGAAAGAAAAAACAGAGTCGCTGAACCTAGAAAGAGATACTAGGAAATTATGGAAACTTGTAAAACAACTAATTGATGAAGGTACAGGGAGAAATACCAAGATCACACTTTATAAAGATAGAAACATTTTAACAGGTAAACATGCAGCTGATTACTTTGCAGAAGACAATAACGTCAAAGTCAGCCCAGACAAACAACAGGAGGTTCGAGAGAACCAGCAAAACATTGGACAAGGTGAACCTATACCTGAAGTCATGGAGGCACCAATCACAATGAGAGAACTGGAGCATGCAATATCCAAATTGAAAATGAAAAAGTCCCCTGGAGCTGATGGAGTGTCCAATGAAATGATTAGAAACCTGGGAAGTGCAGCAAGAGCAAAGCTACTGCAGATCTTTAACACAAGCTGGTCCACAGGTAATGTACCACAGGCGTGGAGAGAAGCAATAATGATACCACTCCTCAAATCAGGAAAAGATGGCAACACAGTCTCCAACTACAGGCCCATCAGCCTCACAAGCTGTCTATGTAAAACAATGGAACGCATTATCAATCTTAGGATGCAGTGGTACCTTGAAAGTGAAAACCTTCTGGTTTCACAGCAAGCAGGTTTCAGACAGTGCTACTCTACTGAAGATCAGGCAACCTACCTCTCCCAAGAGATTGAGGATGCCTTCCAAGAAAAGAAACTGGTACTAGCAGCATGGATAGACCTCAGGAAAGCATTTGATAAGGTCTGGAAAGAAGGGCTCCTAAAGAAATTGCGAAATTGCAGGGTTAGCTCAAGAATTTACAAATGGGTAAAAGCATACCTGCATAATAGAAGAGCCAGGGTACAATTAGATGGTCGCAAGAGCAAGAAAGTTCTACTGCGTCATGGAGTCCCCCAGAGAGGAGTCCTGTCACCCACACTTTTCTTGGTTTACATCAATGACCTAGTTGCTGAACTACCTCACGGGATCAAAGTGGCAATGTATGCTGACGACCTGGTGATCTGGTGCACGGAAGAACATGCAACAGTGGCCACTAAACAAATACAAAGAGCTATCGATGCCCTAACCTTATGGGCTAATAGATGGTGCGTCAGCATTAACACAGATAAGTGCAGCACTACACTCTTTACCCTCTCACCAAAACAAAAAGCTGGTCATATCAAGATAGATGGAGAGCTCTTGAAAGAAGACAAACAACCCACATACCTCGGAGTTACTTTTGATGATAAGCTGACATGGAAGCAGCACATAAACAAAGCAACAACAAAAGCCAGGAGGAAGCTAGCTATCCTGAGAAAACTAAGTGGAACCACATGGGGAGCCAGTGGAAATATACTCAGTAAAGTTTACCAGCAAGGCATAAGACCACACCTGGAATACGGTTCAGCTGCGTGGTGTCCTGCATCAAACACCACATTACAAGATCTAGATAAAGTGCAAAACCAGGCACTTAGAATAATGTTGGGAGCAATGAAATCAACACCCATAGCAGAGATGCAGAAAATGGGAAGAATGCAAACACTTGGCGAACGCAGAGACACAAAAGTACTAATTCAAGCAGAAAAGTTTCAGTGTATGCCAAGTCATCCAATGAAGGAAAGATTCCAAAATCTAGCAATGGGACGACTGAAAAGGAGCAGCTTTATCCATCAAGCTAAACGACTCCGTAGACAACTTACAGACCTACCTGAAGTTGGCAGCCCCTTAAGGTCTGTACCAGAGCAAACCCCGTGGAGTGAAAGCCATGGAATGCCAATATACATTCAGACCCATGTGAAAGGAATACTAAGCGAGGACGAACAGAACAGTGTGCAGCGAATGACAATCACCCTCAGTTTCCTTGATGAGGAATATCCACAAGATATATGGGTCAGAGTGTACACAGATGGGTCAGCACAGAATGCTGTGAGGAATGGAGGTGCAGGTGTATATATAGAATATCCACACAAGCCTAGAGATACAATCAGAACACCGACAGGAAAATTCTGCAATAATTATGATGCAGAAATCCAGGCAATTAGTGTGGCAGCTAAAAAACTGCTGAACTCCAACTCTGACCTACAGCCTGTGGTATTCCTGACAGATGCAAGGTCAGTGCTTCAAGCTCTCCAGTCTGGAAAACTAACAGACTTAAAAAAACTACTTAGCGAATTGTCTTACCAGTATAGGGTAACCATGCAGTGGATACCCTCTCACTGTGGAATACCAGGAAATGAAAAAGCAGACCAACTGGCTAAGGAAGGTGCTGCCGAAGACCAACCAGATATACCAATCACCTACCATCAGAAAAAACAGATGATAAAGTCAATAAGAAAGCCACAAACACCAACACAAGATGACTATCACAATATGAACAGATCAGAACAAGTTATAATTCTACGTCTCAGAACAGGACACAACCGACTCCGCAGTCACATGTATACAAAGTTCAAAATTGGCAACACGGCCATGTGTACATGTGGACAGGCAGCACAGAGGGCCAAACATATACTTCAAGAGTGTTCTGAGCATGAAACGCTGAGGCAGACATATTGGCCAGAGGAAACAACACTGGAATCAAAACTCTATGGGACACTGTATGAACTACAAAAGACAGTGAGTTTTATTAAGGAGACAGAATTACAGATATAGACATGTTTCAAGTGAACGAAAGAAGAAGAAGAAGAATGCCAGGGACTTCTACATTGTTTTCACTTTTATGACAGAATTTTCAAGGTCAGTTGTTTTGAGACATTTCTGTAACAATACCTTGAGCTTTGCTGGCAGAAAAGTAAGTCAAAGAACAATCAATTTTCATTCCATCAGTCTTATGTCAATCACTATAATGTTAGCCAGGTGGTTAATATAAGCCTCTAATCTACATGTTTACTGGATGCATCTCTTGGAAGTGTTTTTATGATTTTGGTTATTACAGAACCCTGAGATTTGCATCCTTTTGTATCTCTCCATCAGGCCAATAATGAATAAGTAGTGATAGTCTTAAACACAGTTTTTACCTCTGGGCAGATTGGAAAGGTTTGGTGTAATTGCCTGAATGTGAGGCTGTGCCTGTTGTCCTACATTTGCAGACCCCCTCAGCATAGCAACGGGTACTGCAGAGCTTGGAATGCTTGGTTGTACAGTTGAATTGCCTACTGACGTATTGGATCCTAGATGAAGCACACTTGCTTGAGAAAGTGATACAGGTACAGCAATAGGATTGTGGGTGACTGTTCCTAATCCACTTCCAGCAGTGGTAGTAACCAAATTAAGATTGATAACACTGTCTTTGTTTCCAGGCCCTAAAGCTGACATTAGGATAGAAAAATTTTCTCAATGAATAGTCAGTCTATCAATATAATTATCACTCTATATCTACCTACTTAAACTAGACATCATGAACAAAAAAGTAAACCAATTGAGTGTTCTGATTTAGCTGCCATTTGTTTATTAATAAAAACAGAAGTAACAGTTAATCGCATGTGTGCAGAAATTTCAAGATCCAATCTTGTGTTGATCTCAAGGGAGCTGATGAGAAAATGAGACAGTGGAATAACACAATCATATTTCTTTTATATTCAGTCTTAAACTCCTGCAGATTATCAGGACCATCATCATCAGGTAGCATATCCTACACAGGATGTAGCAGTCATCACAGCCTTTCATCTTCTTCTTGGTCTGTTTTTGTTCATCTCCCTGACATCATCCCCTCCATTATGGTCTTCTCTTGGCTGTCATGGCGTTTGATATGGTCAAAATATTGTAGTTTTCTGGAAAGAACCATGATGTTTAGCCAGTTTTCTTTTACATTCATTTCTCTCAGGATGGTGTAATCTTTTTGGCCCATGGCATTCTGGGGATTTTTCAGTAAGATTTTATTTTTCACTGTATTGGTGATTGTCCATGATTCATACTCATATATTACCACTGGGAATATGCAAGCTCTTAGGAATGTTAGTTTTCCAGCAACTCAACCATCATCATCAGGCGACAAAAAAGAGTTGCTCTTAAATCATCATCAGGTGCCATGCCGGGTGGCGTAGGCGGTCATGGCTCTCCACAGCTCTCTGTCCACAGTATTATGTATCAAAGTCGTTGTTTCTTTGCCGTGCCAGGTTGTCAAACTGTCTAATATTTTCTCACGTTGTCGCCCTCTGTCTCTGGTGCCTTCAATCTTGCCTGTTGTGATTATGTTCTCTAAACCTGCCTGTCTCATGAAATGGCCATAAAAAGAAGATTGCCTTTTTCTTATATTATTGATTAAGGTCCGTTTCGCATTTGACTCAACACCTCTACATTAGTTTTTCTGGCAGCCCATGGTATTCTCAGCATTCTTCTATAGAACCTCATCTCTATTGTCTCTAATTTTCCACTTTCTAGTCCAGGGGTGGGAACATTTTTTGTTTCAGAGGGCCGCATTGAAAATTGTAAAGCTATTGGAGGGCTGCATATAATATTATGTATATTTGGCCCTATTTATATATATATATATATATATATATATATATATATATATATATATATATATATATATATATATATATATATATATATATATATAAATGATGTTAAATTGGGAAGAAAAAAAAATATTGTATATATAATATATAAGAAAGTCGAATTAAAATTCCAATGGATTTCTGTGTAATATTAATGGGGAAAAAATCTGTTGACAATCGTCCGTTTATTTAAAAATGTGTTTGAGGGCCGCAAAATATCCAATGGCGGGCTGTAGTTTGCCCACCCCTGTTCTAGTCTGTTTATTGTCCAAGACTCGCACCCATATGTTAGTATAGGGGTTATATAGCACTGCAGAACTCTCTCACCTCTAATGACATGGTCATATTACACAATACATCTTTCATTTTTCTGAATGTTGTTTTTGCCTGTCCTATTCTGCTTCTTATTTCTATTGAATTTCTTCCATCTGCTGTAATTGTTGTACCTAAATATTTGAATTGGTGAACCTGTTTTAATACTGTATCATTCACTTTGATCTTGCAAGGTGTGTTATGTTGTTTCTTTGAAATAACCATTACTTTTGTTTTCTTGATATTTAGGAAGAGGCCTTTCTCTTTACTTTCTGTGACTACTACATTAATTAAATCTTGAAGGTCTTCCTCACTTTTTGCAATCAGAACAGTGTCATCCGCATATCTCAAATTATTTATGTTATATCCTCCCACTGATATTCATGGGATATCTAATATAGCATGCAATATGTTTCCACTGAATAAAGAGAATATATGTTTTCACTGTATAATGATCAACCAAATGTTTTTCATTTCTATCAGCTTCTTTGATGCGATAGCCAACCTCCTTCTGACTTCTTCATAGCAATCCTCATTACTGTTGATAAGAGAACCAAGGTATTTAAAACTGGTGACTTTCTAAATTGCTGTTGTTGATATTGATTGAGAATTTCCTAGTGGTTTTCTGCTTGTTTCCTCATAAATTCACACATGTGTAATTTAAACATATGTTTGAGCATGTTGCTGATAATTAGAGCACTGAATCCATATATCAAGACAAATATAAATGTTCTGCTAACAAATGTGACACCTTTATCTACAATGGTGATCTGTCAATGATAACACATAGTAAAGCAAAATGAGTTAAACAGGTTACTAAAACACTTACCTTGCCTATTAATAAAAATATATTTATAAAGAAAAAAAATATATATAAAAAAACATACAATAAAACTAAACAGGACAATTCTCCACGTATCTGCTCAAATTGAACCTTTTTCAAGAGACAAACAACAGAAAACAACAAAATAAATGACTATATTTCATCAAGCCCCGTCTCCATAGCGCAGGGATGGCAACGCATCTAGTAAAAGAGAAAATGCGTGCATTCATTATAAACAAACCGAAAGTGGGAAATTAGAGGCACTGTAGATGAGTGCAAGAATAATAAAAGAAAAAGATAAGAAAAATACCCCTTTTGTCACTTTATCAGACAGGCAGGTTTTAAGAACATAGTCACAACAGGCAAGACTGAAGGGAACAGAGACAGATGGGGACGTGAGAAAATATGAATGTGACAACCTAGCAAGGCTTGGAAACAACGATCCTGATAACAATACTGTGAACAGAGAACCATGGTCACCTACGCCAACCAGAATGGCATATGACAATGATAGATGAGTAATGATGAGGTGGTGTGGTGATTGGGTTTGGGGAAGGAAGGATACAAGAAGAATCAACATTTGAAAACGCATGGAATGAATGTGAAGCCAAATATAGACATAAACATATATATAAAACCAAACCTAAACATACATAGACATGTATACACACAACAAGAGTCAAGAAATAAACACATAACAAAATGGACACATGTGTGAAGGATACCCACACAAAATGCACAGGCATGTAAATGTATCCACACACAGGAAAGGGCTCACACCATAATAGGCATACACATTGACACAGAATGGAGATAGTGCATAAACATAAACAAGCGCTCACATAAATATATATATATATATATATATATATATATATATATATATATATATATATATATATATATATATATGTATACATAAATATGAACATTCATCCACATAAACACTTTCTCACATAAATAAAAACAATAACATGAACATTCGTACACATAGAAACATATACATATATTAATGTAAATATAAACGTTCGTTCACATAAAGATAATGCTATAACAACTGCATATGTATACATACAAATGTGTGGCCCAAAGTAATTGTGTGGATACATAGAACCATGTAAAACGAAATGCATATACAAATAACTATACATGTGTGGGAACCAATCGAAGAGAAAACTGCAATAAAAACGAGGAAATCAAAATCTAAATATGTAAATGGTTTAACAATAACAAAATGGCAGAGTAAAAAATAATCACATATTGACATACACAAACGAAAGAAGACATAAAAGAATTATATAGAAGTACGGCAAACACAAAAATAATAATTACTCACCAAAGTGTACAAAGACAAATAATTACAAGAATCAGTACAATACGGGAGTAGAGGGTATAAAGAAAAGGTGGGTAACTCAAACAAAACGGTGATTAATGTTCATTCCGTGTGGTTGCAAGACTCCCATATGACAAATGAGACGATATTCCAAGGACTGACGTTGCCGGTCACCGGTATAACAACGTAACAAACCGGTTACAGAGACATCAGAGCTACCATGATGTGACGGGCTGTTAAAATGATTAGCCACTGGGGAGTCACGATGATTCGTGATATCTCTCAAATGTTCGGCGAATCTATCTGCTAAATATCTACCAGTCTCACCAATATACTTCATATCACAACGCTTACATATGATAAGAGTATATTAAATTACGGGACACACATGAAAAAGAATCCTGAATATCAAAGTGTGATTTAGGAAACTGTAAAGTGGGAGTGAGAATAACAAAAGGGCAAGTCAAACAATTTCGATGACAAGGAACAGTTCCTAGTTGACCTGCAGAAGTGCGCAGACGAGAATGAACTAAGAGATCCCGAAGGTTTCTGTCCCTCCGAAAAGCGACTAGTGGAAGAGAGGGAAATGCAGGACTGGAGATGGGATCTAACTGGAGGATAGAGAAATGTCGTAATAGGATACGTAGTGCCGGCATATTATGAGGATGAAAAGCTTCATATCTTTCAGCAATGATAACACCCTTTGCATAGACATTAAACACAAATGAAATGGTTGTATAATACCCTGCCCCTGCAGAAAAATCACAATGCTTTTTTTTAAATCATGCACTCTTTAGTTCATCATGCTAATAGTCTGAAAATCCAATCTATATAGCGGCAACATATTGTACATTACAGATACAAATATGATAACAGTAAAGTGTTTGTGTGATATCTTACAGTAACATACAGTAAGCTGCTAGCAACACAAACAAGGGAGATAAGAGATAAAATGGGAGAATTGTTGACATGTACAAAAAATGAATTTCACTCACTCTGAGAAATGACACTTGAAATGATTTGTGAAGGTTGCACAATGCGTGATGTCAGGTTCTGTACTGATGGGGTAGGAGCCGGTGCAATGGGTCTTGCTGATTTCTATGCAGAACAATGTTCATTAATGTCAGAATGCTCACATTTATCAATCAGGTTATTTCATTTATAATATCAATACAAGTTACTTCGACAAAGTCTAAGAAATGGGTACCACATCTTCTGTGAAAGTGAAAACCAGCGACTAAAATGTTGACCAAATCATCCTTAGGTATGGCATTGGTTTGTGAAATACATGGGCCTAACATTGTATTCTCCTATACATCTCAAAGATGAGCAAACAATGTACTCTAAACAAACTACCTCACAATGATCGTTTACTTTAATGTTTTTTCAATAGCCAGGAATTACTAGCAATAATGCTTTTGTTTCACCAGCTTTCTTTCATACCTAGAAGACTCCAATTCTCATGTTATACAATGCTTTGAGGAGACATCTTCTACACAGAAGATATCTATGTTTGTATGTAAAAGGCATATTCCACCATTTTATATGTGGACATCCAATCATATGAATGCCTGCAGTCATTTGGTAGTATCAATATTAAACACGTTTGACCACACATTCCATATAGTTCGCAATATGATAACACTGTCTTGCTACTTGTATTCACATCCTGATATAGAAGTCTCTTACCACCATACCTGTTACCTATTTCTACCAACAGTGGAACCTGTTTCTCCTGGTAATTTCTCTCAAAAAGCCAGGAAAAATATTGTGCGCAGCTCATGAAGATGTTGGTAGCAAATCCAAATCAAAACATAGCAATCTACTCAGCATTTTGTTTTTTCTGTAGTCATTTTCTTTAAAATATAAATATGTCCATTAAATTTCCATTGTTCTCTTATTTGTCCGGATGTAAAATTATCTGCAGCTGGGTTCGAACTTGGCCATCAATGCGCTCTATGTACCTCCCTACCACAGAGCCAATAGCACATAAAACTAATTTAAATTCTGACTTCGATTTTCTTTAATTCTGTGTCTGTTTTCAAATTCCAGCAGAATGTAGTATAGAAAATGAAATGTGTTGTTTCATGGTTACAACGAGAAAACTAAGTGGAACCACATGGGGAGCCAGTGGGAATATACTCAGTAAAGTTTACCAGCAAGGCATAAGACCACACCTGGAATATGGTTCGGCAGCATGGTGTCCTGCATCAAACACCACATTACAAGATCTAGATAAAGTGCAAAACCAGGCACTTAGATTAATGTTGGGAGCAATGAAATCAACACCCATAGCAGAGATGCAGAAAATGGGAAGAATGCAAACACTTGGCGAACGCAGAGACACAAAAGTACTAATTCAGGCAGAAAAGTTTCAGTGCATGCCAAGTCATCCAATGCAGGAAAGATTCCAAAATCTAGCAATGGGACGACTGAAAAGAAGCAGCTTTATCCATCAAGCTAAACGACTCTGCAGACAACTTACAGACCTACCTGAAGTTGACAGCCCCTTAAGGCCTGTACCAGAACAAACCCCGTGGAGTGAAAGGCATGGAATGCCAATATACATCCAGACCCATGTGAAAGGAATACTAAGCGAGGACGAACAGAACAGTGTGCAGCGAAGGACAGTCACCCTTAGTTTCCTGGATGAGGAATATCCACAAGATATATGGGTCAGAGTATACACAGATGGGTCAGCACAGAATGCCGTGAGGAATGGAGGTGCAGGTGTATATATAGAATATCCACACAAGCCTAGAGATACAATCAGAACACCGACAGGAAAATTCTGCAATAATTATGATGCAGAAATCCAGGCAATTAGTGTGGCAGCTAAAAAACTGCTGAACTCCAACTCTGACCTACAGCCTGTGGTATTCCTGACAGATGCAAGGTCAGTGCTTCAAGCTCTCCAGTCTGAAAAACTAACAGACTTGAAAAAACTACTTAGCGAATTGTCTTACCAGTATAGGGTAACCATGCAGTGGATACCCTCTCACTGTGGAATACCAGGAAATGAAAAAGCAGACCAACTGGCTAAGGAAGGTGCTGCCGAAGACCAACCAGATATACCAATCACCTACCATCAGAAAAAACAGATGATCAAGTCAATAAGAAAGCCACAAACACCAACACAAGATGACTATCATATTATGAACAGACCAGAACAAGTTATAATTCTACGTCTCAGAACAGGACACAACCAACTCCGCAGTCACATGTATACAAAGTTCAAGATTGGCAACACAGCCATGTGTACATGTGGACATGCAGCACAGAGTGCCAAACATATACTTCAAGAGTGTTCTGAGCATGAAACGCTGAGGCAGACATATTGGCCAGAGGAAACAACACTGGAATCAAAGCTCTATGGGACACTGTATGAACTACAAAAGACAGTGAGTTTTATTAAGGAGACAGAATTGCAGATATAGACATGTTTCAAGTGAACGAAAGAAGAAGAAGAAGAAATGGTTACAACTTGCCATCTATCTGTCTATTCTTCCAATACATCTGAATTTAGCATTGTTTTTGGGTTACTTTGACCTTCTATGGGATGGGACCGCCAATCTCACCTTAAAACATCCTCAACTCATATGCTGCGGCGTATTTTTAGCATTTGGGCGCAATTAATTTTTTTGTAAGGTAGATTAAGACTTCGATTTACATATTTGTATGATTTTTTCTTTAAAAATGGCATAAATCTCTCTATGTATGTTGCCAGTAATTGCCAGCTTGGATTTCAATAAATAATGCGACCAAAGTAAATAAAATAGTTATACTTTCACGAAACAATAGCGGACTTTAAAATTTATATAAAAAATATAATGAAAAATGGCATCACATATCACATATGTTCAAAACTTATCAATAACTTAAAAAATCGATGTCATATCACATCAAAATCACGCCAGAAGCAATGTGGACACATTACACTTTCAACTGGAACTATTATTATGTTGATATAAATAATAAACATGATAAATTAGCAAAATAAATAAGGATCTTTTAAAAGATGCCACTTAGCGAAAGAATTAATCACCTCCTATGATATGACACACACACACTATGACAGGTCACAGTGTTGCTATTATTTCTGGCTCCACATCATACAAGTCAATTTCATTTATAATAAACATAATTTTCACAAAAACACACTAACAAAGAGCTTACACTGAAGTTCTTCATTTCATTTTTAGAGTGCACTATGTAGGTATGCCCTGCTGGAGGCAACGAAGCATTAAGATGCAGGGAAGGCAAACCTGACACTGCAGCCTGAGAGGTGAACATACGAGGAGCAACAGCCTCTCCACTGATGCTCTCTCCTTTTCTGTCACCACCACCACCGCCGGATTTGTTCTTGCTCATTAGTTAGATGATGTCTGCAAGTAAAAACAAGAGTGAGTGGTAATTAAACAGCTGATATATTTGAATAACAAAATTAAATGGGGGATATATTTCAATGGTTATTAAACAGAATATAAATTTATGATGATTTATAATGCCATCTGCAGGTAGACACATAGAGGTGCAAATATATGAAAAAGTTACTACTGGAAGTAACATGCACCAAAAGGTGATATCACCAGCTCATAAAAAACATGTCACCTCAAAGCTTATGATTTTCAAAATTGCTACTGGAAAGTAATTTAAAAAATTGAATCAAATGAATATCAATGATGGAAATTTCACTTTATAATCACATCTATATGTTCATCCATGATAAGTGAGAATGTTTAACTTGTAAATCATTCAAAGAAAATGTACCAACATAGATGTTAATTTCATTTTATCTATATACTTAGATCAGTGTTTCCCAATTTTCTCCAAGTCAGGACCCCATTTTATAGAAATACAGTCTCGACAGAAGTCAGAGACAAGACCAAGCCATGAGCACAACAATAAATTTCAACAAGCTACGGCCAAACATCAGAAAGACAAGCTACAAGTCAGGCGGAGAAGCTGGAAAGAAAACAGAATGACTGAATCTTGAGAAGGTCATGTACAAAAACAACTAAATGATGAGGGTACTGGAAGAAATTGTCACATTACAAAAAGATGGAAACATCCTCATGGGAAAACAGGCAGCTGACTACTTTGCAGACTCAATTGCTGAAGGCAACAACATCAAAATTAGCTCAGAGAAACAACAGGAGATTAGTGAGAAGCGCGAAAACATTGAACAAGATGGAATAATATCTGAAGTTATGGAGGTACAATTCACACTCAAAGAACTGGAGCATGCAGTATCTAAACTGAAAATGAAGAAGTCGCCTGGTGCTGATGGAATATCCAATAAAATGATTTTAAAATCTGGGAATTGCAACAACAAAAAAGCTGCTGCAGATCATGAATACATGTTGGACTAGAGGCAAAGTTCCACAGATCTGGAGGGAAGCAATCATGGTAGCAATCTCTAAATCAGGAAAAGAGCACCAGTCTCCAACTACAGACCAATCAGCCTCACAAGCTGTCTATGCAAAAAAATGAAGCGTATTATCAACCCCAGGCTTCACTGGTACCTTGGGAGCAAAAATCTTTTTGTATCACAGCAAGCAGACTGCAGGTAAGGCTACTCTACTGAAGGGAGGGAACTGGCCACCCTACCTAATAGTTCACGGCTTAGTACATGAAGAGTTATCTTCATCCCCCAACGGCAGGTTGCTGCCATGGGACATACCTTTACCCTACTGAATATCAGGCAACCTACCTTTCTCAGGAGATAGAATGCATTTCAAGATTTAAAAACTGGTTCTAGCAGCCAGGATAGACCTGAGGTAAGCTTTGGACAAGGTTTGGAAAGGAATGGATGGTAGGATATATACCAGGTAAATAGATAAAATCATAACCACATAATAGAAAAGCTAGAGTACAGCTAGATGGTTACACAAGCAAGAAAGTCCTACATTATGGGACCACAGCATTGTCTCCCACGCTGTTCCTGGTATACATAAATGATCTGGCAGCTGAGCTACCACATGATACAAGAGTGACAATGTATGCTGATCACTTGGTAATATGGTGCACAGAAAAGCATGCGACAGTAGCTACCAAACAGGCAGAGAGAGCTATGGATGCCTTAACCACATGCTCAAACAGATGGTGTGTTAGCATCAATATTGGTAAGTGCAGCACTACTCTCTTAACTCTTTCACAAAAACAAAAAGCTGGTGACATCTTGATGAATGGAGAGCTCTTGAAGGAAGACAAACAACTAACATATCTTAGTCACATTTGACAGTAGGCTTACGTGGAAAGAACATATAAACAATGCAACAACAAAGGCCAGGAGAACATTAGATATCCTTAGAAAACAAAGTGGAAAAATGTGGAAAGCAAATGGGAAAATACTTAGTAAAGTTTACCAGCAGGGTATACGACCACACCTGAAATATGGGTCTACTGTATGGTGTCCAGCATCAAATATTACACTACATAAGCTAGATAAGAGGCAAAACTAGGCACTTAGGATCATCACGGGGGCAATAAAATCAACACCCATAGTAGAGATGGAGAAAATGGGGAGAATACAAACACTGAGTGAAAGCAGAGACACAAAAGTGCTAATACATTCAGAAAAGTTTCACTGTATGCCAAGTCATCCAATGAAAGACATATTTCAAAATTTAGCAATGTGGCGACAGAAGAGAAGTACCTGTGTCTTTATCCATCAGGCCAAACGACTCCATAGAAAAATCTCAAGATGTTCCGGAAGTTGACAGACCCCTAAATGTACTAGAACAAATCCCTTGGAGTGAGGATAGTGGATTACCTATTTATATCCAAACTGAGTTGAAAGGAATTTTACGAGAGAATGAACATAATAGTGTACAACATAAGACAGTTACCTGCAGCCTACTGGATGATAAATATCCACATGACATATGGATCAGAATCTATACAGATGAGTCAGCAGGGAGTGCAGTGAAAAATGGAGATGCAGAAATATATATAGAGTACCCAAACAATATAATATAATCCAATTACCAACAAAGAAATTCTGTAATAAATACAAGGCAGAAATCCAGACAATCAAGGTGGCAACTGAAAAACTGCTGAGCACCAATCTTGAATCAGTCTGTAGTATTCTTGACAGATGCAAGCTGAGTACTCAGGGCATTTCAGTCCAGAAAACTACCAGACCTGTAGATACTACTGACCAATCTTCATTCAGGGTAGGGTAGCTATGCAGTGATACCATCACATTGTGGATTACCTGGAAACAAGGAAGCTGATCAACTAGATATGTCAATAACGTACTATCAAAAGAAAGAGATGATCAAAGAAATTAGAAAGCTAACTCCAACTAAGGATTACTACTATATTATGAACAAAGCAGACCAAGTTGACATTCTGCACCTCAGAACATGACACAAACGACTCAGCAGCCACATGTATACAAAGTTCAAGATTGGCAATATGGCCATGTTTGCAGGTGGACAGGCAGCTCAGACAGCAGAGCATATTCTCCAGGAATTGGAAATTCTGAGGCAAATACACTGGCCCAGAGAAAGAAACAATGGAAGAAAAACTCTATGGACCTCTGTACAAGTAACAGAACACAGTCGCGTTTATAGAAAGAAAAAAAACATCAGATATAGGTATGTTCCAGGTGAACAAAAGAAGGCTGAAAGTGCATACATTGCAGCTTAGCTGTACACAATGACATAATGAATTTCCATTCTTCAGATGACATCCTACTGATCTACAGGAGTTTTGAGAATGAACACAGAAATGAAAGAAGATAAGGCCTAAGTAAAATATAACTGGATAATAACAGCTGTAACATTCTATTTTCTATCTTTTCCCTCCCCAATATTATGAATATAGGGCTACGAGTCACTCATACTGACTGTTAATTTGGCAGCCAGATCCATCATTATAATAACTGTTCATTAAACTGATCATGACAAAACCATACAAAACCCCCAATTTGAAGATGGTAATCAGTACTAATCAGGCCTGAATTTCCTGACCAGAAACACACCAGTCATGCCTCTCAATTAAACCCTGCTAGTTGCCTTACTGGTCAACTCACTGTCAACCTGTCATCATTGTGATTGAATATATCAAATACTAACATCATCCACTAGGCCTAAGTAAAGCTGATACAATCCCACACTTCATGTGAATGAGATGCCCCCTACTACATTTAGGCCTAATTAAAACGAATCCGCTGATTGAAGGCAAATACGAAATTTGTATCACACAGCCGATCTAAATATAATGTAGTAGGCATGTTATTTTGTAGAAGAAAGCTTGAACTTGAATCGATAATAATGGGGTTTTTTTTAGGTTGTTAGGAGATGCAGTTGAGTAGTAAAGTATGTAGACTCAGACCTGTCTCATCCAAAAAAAATCGCTGTCAAATTTTGAACCGTCGTGGTAAAAATGAACGTCACGAATCTGACGTCTGATAAACAAGTTCAAACAATTCATTCATATACAACCTAGTTCTTACTTGCTTAATTATTGTATCTGTTAATAAATATAAGTTTATGAGATCAATAATTTGCTCAACAAATCGGTACGTGTCAGGGCAAAGAAGCCATCAACCACACATTTTGGCTACAGCACAAGGAGACACGAACAGTTGGGATGAATGGGGATATGTGTAGCGGTGAAGTCCATCTTTTAAACACAGGGGTGGTCAGAATCAAACCACACACAGGTAACACGTACGGTACAGTGCAGTCGGTTCGGTTATGTGTTGCATTGGTTTGTTGTCGGGTTATTTCAATTCAATATCTGCCTCATGGGCGTGTATGAACTACTTGAAGAAAAATTAAATCTTGTTAACAACATAGCCTGTACATTTGAAGATCAGAAGAATTTTCATTTAGGCCTACATTCTAATATATTGTTTGTAGAATATATCAATCATTTAAAAACTAACAAAAATTCACAACTGAAGTAAAAACTTAAACCCCCTAGTGGTTGTACTTCAGAGGCCTTAGATTCTCACAATGCCAATATAAAATTGAAATACAGTTAATACATACCTTCCATAACGATTCAAATACTCTTATCAAACTCGTAAGAGTATAAAGCTCCGAATATTGAAAAGAAATCTTATAAATGTAACAGAATTACAGATGCCACAGGCATGAAAGACCGCTTCTGCTTGCATTAAAAAAAACAATCTCTGATTGGTTGTCGCAGCCACCTTCATATTTTCATAAGTCTATTTCCGGGTCAGATTTGGACGCCGTGACAAATTGAGAAAAAGATGGGTATCATATGAAAATTGAGGGACCAAACCCGAAATAAAGGAAAGACGAAAACGGATGTGCTGGACCTCGGACGTCCTGACCACAAGTGGCCAACCGGGGTGCAAATAATCACAGTTTTACTGTGGAACTTGCAGCACAACGTACTTCACGCTCCCTGGCGAAAATCACACGAAATATTCGTTGTGGTTATTTGAGAGCGAACGCTGAAGAAGAAGAATATGAAAATTGGTTAAATATTTACGGTATCGGTGTGTAATATGTATAAAATATTTTATACTGATAACACCTCATATCGCGTAGACCTACTCTTCGACTTGAAGTGGCATACTACATTCTGACACTCGTTATTCAATGTGTAAAGCAGGGCTGTAGATACATTTTTAGTCTTGACCAGGTTCCAGTTACGAACTGTGTACATTAAATAAACATGACCTAAAAGTATACAGAAAGTTATATTTCTGGTCAATAGGTCTATACTAACATATGGGTACGAGTCTTGGACAATAAACAAACTGGAAAGTGGGAGATTGGAGGCAACAGAGATGTGGTTCTACAGAAGAATGCTGAGAATACCATGGACTGCCAAAAAAACTAATGTAGAGGTGTTAAGAGTTTGACAACCTGGCACGGCAAAGAAACAACAACGACTTTGATACATAATAATGTGGACAGAGCTGTGGAGAGCTATGACCGCCTACGCCACCCGGTATGGCACATGATAATGAGGTCTATGTTGTCGTCAAGGCATGGTGGGAAAAGTGTATCCTTAAAATAAAAACTGCATAATTAAACCCCCACCCCTTTTTCCCCCTTTCCAAACGATGAAGTAGAGAATGTATAGTTAGACATTCTTAACGTTGACGGGAATTGAACCAGACCCGTACTGCCGGCACCGAATCGCCTTGCAACTCAAGTAAACAGGGTTTCCGTACTTGACCAACCACATCCCATCCGCGTTTAACATTTTTTTATTATTTGCTTCCTACTTGAATTTACTTGCATAGTTAGACAGGATGCAAGATGTTATAAAATGGCACAACGCGAATATCAGAATTCCTAATTTCTGACCTCGTCGCGCGTCTTAAAATTCACATGGATGAGAACGTTGAATGTATCACAACATTGGCTTGCGCGGTTAAGAATGAGAAATAAGCAGTTATGTAAGATATGCATGTCAAATTTCTGCAACTTTTCTGGAGACTATAATAGGGCCTACACTAAAATGGTGCATTATGGCGCAGATAGGCCTATATCTCTGCGTTTGCTCTCTGGTAACCAGCATGAAACTTCATGAGATTTCCGCCGTGGAGCATGAAGTGTAATAGAAGTGCAAAGTGAATATGGGAATTTTACTATAAAGTGAAGGATACAACTCGACAATTGACTGTTAGATTTGAATTTTCGCCGAAGACGGATGTGCAGGGCCATTTACGCAAATAAAACGGCGACACATTGCACTTCCATTCTGTGGACTGCATCCTGCTGTAAATCTAGAGACTAATGGGAATTGAACTAGTCCGTTCATCGGCACCAAATCGCCTAGCAACTCCCGCACACGGGTTTTTCCGCACTTGACTAACCGCATCTCCAAAAAAAGATGTGATTTTGTCCAGACATTCAAACTGTGCACTCAAGTCACTGAGAACTGGCCAATCGAGACAAGGACTATTACAACAACAACGAACATCCTGTACAGGTATTGAAGTAATCTCAGTAACAACAAATACATAACATATATATAGGCTATATATATACATACGATCTACTTCTTCTTCTCGTTCGCAGTTTGACATGTCTACACAGCAAGTCCTGTTTTCTTAATAAATGCTGTTGTAGTTGAAAGCTCCTCAGTGCTCCCATACATCTTTCTGTGGATATCCATCTCTGTAGGTCAGTGTTCTTCTCGTAACTGGTTTAGTGTATTGCAGTCTTGCAGGATATGTTCAGCTGTCTGTACTGCCTGCCCACAAAGTCACAGTGGTGATGGGACCAATCTTAGTCTAAGTGGCTGTTTAATATGTTTAAGCTGTAAACCACGACAACTCTTTTCATTACTGTCCTTTCATTACAACTCTTTTCGTACTCAGGACTACATTCTGCGAATCTAAAGAATTTTGAGAGAACGCAGAAGTAAAATTTCGCCCACGATAATAGATATTTGACGAATTACTAAAACACGAAGACTATAGTGTGAAACTAGATTGTGATTTAAACTATATTAAGATACTTTCTATACATATGATATATATATAGATTATATATAAATTGAAATATGACAAGGGAACTAGCCTTTTTGAAATAATAATATTGAAATAATTATTTCGTGAAAAGACTATCCAATATGTAATTTTGTTTTCTTCGTTTCGTCGCCATTTTTGCACTTCTTGTTTAAAATAAACATTTGAGCTAACAAACATTTTCTAAAATCTAAACATAAAATGTCAAATTTGGTGGGCAACAAAGTTGATATGAGCCTTGGTAAGGTATATATTGATATTTTAAGCAACACAGATAATCTGTCTTTTTCAATTTTTCGTACATAGCCTACACATTTATCATTTTCATGATTATGAATATGATTGGCCTACGACTGACTGAGTGAAGTTGTATGATTGATTGAAAGACAACATTCCTAGATGGCTCTACTCCACAGTCTACTCTAACACATCGCATAATAAAATTAGGCCATACTATTATTTTAACTTTTACAATTTCAAATTGTAGTTCGCAATTTTTGGGATTCATTTTATTTCAAATTTGATTATAATTATGCCGCAATGCACGTATAGTTTCTTCAATAAGAGTCTGGGTTAAACTACGGAATAAGTCTTCACTATGCTATAAATAGCACACTGTTTACATTATTAACTGTCCGACGTCATGGATTTCCGTGTATTGCCAATGAAATTAATGGCTGCCGTGACGTACATCCCGACAATCGCTGAGTTCAAATCTAGACACAGTTGAACTTATGCATAATCTGTTTCATTTCCAATTTACATATTATTTTCCATTGATTTGTACTGAGCGATCAGTATTTCTGCGCGCTATACACAGAGCGAGGTGCGCGCACACATTAGAAATATTATTTCGAATCCTAACCATAATCTAAGCACTTAACCGTAAGCTTGCCAAGTCACACAACAAAGGCTAGGACATACCTCGAAACTAGAACAAAGGTCACAATGAAGACTTATACCGTAGTTGCGCTAGAGTCTGATATAATACGAGACAATAAGTTATTGTCTAGTATTATATCAGACTCTTTCATAATAAAATAATACACACAATGGACAATGTCTAGTATTCTATCAGACTGTGACTATCTATCATCTAAGTCCACTATGTTCCTTCAGCAGCGCCGTACAGAATACGGTGCATATATTAATATATGGCAGAATCCCTAGCTCTCCAGTTTAAGCGATCTGATGCTATTGTGTATAATTCTTGTATGTTGTTGAGACCCATCATCATAGTTATAGTGCTTATATACCCTCAGTTGATGGTTGTTCTGCAAAGAGTTTCTTATGGTATTTCTCTTTTTCTTTTGCCATCTGGTACCCATATTTTAATGCTTGTAGTGCCAGTCTGTTGTTTTCATTCATTCTGAGAAGTACGTGTCCGATATTACAACCTAAGTCCATGCTTTCTTCTTATTGTTGTAGAAACATATTGCTGTTTGGTGTCTTCTCTTACTTGGATATTTGACTTTAATTCTTCCCAACCAATATTTAAGTCTTCTTAGACATTTATTTTCAAATTTTAATTTCTTCTCTAGCGCCTTTGTAATTTTTCAACTTTCGCAACCATATGTCAACAAGGATATCATTTTGGAGTTGAATAGTCATAGTTTGAATTGTTTACTTATTGTTTTTGATTTCCATATGTTTCTTAGGTAGTGGAATGCACTTGATGCCAACACAATTCTGGTAGAGATCTCTTTATTATGCCTAGAGATATCTAGTATTACAAACTAGTATATAGGCTCAAAACTAGACTGTACATACATGGACAGTGAGCGGCTAGTAGGTTTATAATGTCTACATTAGCATTAGTAAAGCAACTTCAAGTTACTGATGTTCAACTGTGACATTTAACCCTACGACCGGGTATCCCGCGATTTCCCCGTTCAGCACCTACTAGCATAAATTTGCACATCCTGCGATTTCCACGTGCTCGCAATTATTTATGTTTCTTTGCATTGCTATCCATGATTTCCCCGTTTAAGTTAGACCTGCCGATTGATATAGTTTTTCAGTTTCGCGCCAGATGTCACGTGTTATTGCTTGTGAAAGGAATTCACGTGCAAAAGAGTGCTTTGTTCACTAGTAACAAGATATTTGGTTTGTATTGTTCGTGTGTTGTATTCACTTCTGTAAATAAATAACTGAGGATGAATATATATATTTAAAATACTGATAATATTCAGAATTTTGCTTTGAGGTAAGAACAGAGTTGCTATATATGTATTTGAAGGACAGTAATGAAATTGAAAGGGAATCTGATGATGATAGCGATTACGTGCCTGCCAATACATTTTTTAAAACAAAACTTCCAGAAAAAAATACGCTGACAGAGGGTTAATAACCACCTGTCCCTGAAGCAGGGTAGCAGAAATCCCATTGACAAGATGGGACTTCTGCCTACATCAAGGTGCAAACATCTGAGCCACTAAAATGTCCAAGGGCACTCTGCTGTACACATCTTCCAGAGTCAGCCACGTCTCCATTTATGAATCAAATCTTCAAACACATTCTGCACAAAGACAATCCCATAGTGTCAGGTCTGTTTGTTAAGACAATACTCACTGAACTTTGGTGGTAGAAATTCTTCATCTCTAGATGATAAGACAATTTCCAAGCAACAATCTTTTCCATTACATTGTAAATTATGTGTTTTACATGGTAAGTAACCTGTATCCCTGCACGTTTGTGTGATCCATGCCAGGTTTAAACAATAGAATCAAGTAGCCATGCAACCAGTCTTCTTTAATCCACTTTAAGGACCACCTTTATGAGGTAATCCTTGTGCAATGAAGCCAATCCTTTATGCTCTTTCAACCCACAGGGAAAGAGGAATGTTGTAAAACTGAGGAATACCAGAACAGAAATGGAGGTTGAAACCAAATAAAATAGGACCTTGTGGGCACACTTTCATTCTTAATTTTTTCATAAATGTCATAACTATAGCGCCACAGATTTTCTTATTTTTTCATTCATAATACATTATCAACTTGTTTTATTTACTGCTCTTCTTAGACATGTCTTTTAATATATAATGAACATGTTTTCATATCCTTTAGTCAGTCTCCATCTGTGACATTTATACCGTAATGTTACAATTTTATTTCATTCATTCTTAAAATTCTGCTGGTTCTGTCTTGTAGCAGGAAAATGAACCTACCAGACTTCCAGCAGGATGTAGTCCAGAGAATGGAGGTGTGTTGATCACCGTTTTATTTACAGCGTCTCAACTAATCCAACTTCAGCCTTTGTTATACAGATAACATTTATAATCTTTCTTTTCATTTGCATGGGACTAGCAAAGTGTTTAAGAATTTTGACAGTTGATAAATAACTTTGTTGGCTTTGTTAATAAGCTTCCATTTCTATATCCAGTCCTGTATCTGATATGAGCAGGTAATCAAGATATTTAAATTAGGTCATTTATTTAACTCCTGAATTCTACAGATGATATTATCAAGCTCACAAAGAATCAGAAACGAAATCAACTGCGTACAACCAATCGACGAGGCAGAGGGAATATGTTTCCAGTTGCTGATGGAACTCTTAGGGGTAGAGGTGTTATCCGAAACAGAGGACGAGGAGCTAGTCGTGGTATAAAAAAAACTGTAAACCCTGTAAAACAGTTTCACTCAAATCTTCAAAGAGGAAGACGAGGTCAGAGATCAGGCAGAGGTATAAACAGAACGATCTCTGGTACCAGACCACTGATCCAGAATAACATAAGCCAGGTAATTCTGGATTAAATAATTATACAAGTTTTTTAAAGACATTCTTTTTTACATATTTTACTGTACTGTATTATTGTCATCTGTGAGTTGGTTTAACTCAGATGTAGTAAACTGGATTTACACATCATTTAAGGGTGTTTGGAGATGTGATACAGTTAATTTTGTGGAGTTGTTGTCTGTTCTTCTGCTTAATTAGTAGTTGTCCATAGCAGGCAATAATGACAACAGTGTAAGACTTGAATCTCTGTGGTATGTGTGGAGATGAATAAAAGTCAATTTCTGGCATAGAATTCTCCGTCACATTTGGGACATATATAGTCAGAATTGAGCGTCTGGGTGTTTGTTATTCTGTCTTTTCAGGCAGCACAGGTTCTTTTTGTTTGAGATTTGATGCTTCACAACAATGCAAGCACCTTTGCTGGTGTTGCTGCACCATACTGGACAATTCTGAGCGAGATTTCCAAGGTGTGGTGTTTATGTTGAAGCTCTTTAGAGACACTTTGAGAGAGCTCTTGAAGCATTTCTACTGTCCACAGCCTAGTTATTTTAGTGAGTAGCTTACATTCACCAGCTGTTTTATGGTGCATTTGTCAAGCATGCCCACATGTCCAGCCCATCTCAAGTGGGCCTTCTTCAGCATTGTGTGAAATGATTTACCACTCTGGCATATCTACTGTAAACTGTTGAGGTCTCACAAAAATATAATAAGGTAGTGAGCACATTGGCGTGATAAACTTTTATATTTGTGGCGAGGCTAATGTCCTTTTATTTCCAAATTGTTGTGCAGTCTGCCAGATGCAATAGTCACTTTAGAGATTCTTTTGTTGACTTTGACATCAATGCCATCAGCCCTGGAGAGAGTATTACCAAGATAAATGAATCTATCGACTTCTTCTTCAGCGTTCATTCTCAAACTCCAGCTGGATCTCTCTTGTGGCAGGACCATGATCCATTCTTGATTTCCAGCAGGATGTAGTCCAGAGAATGGAAATGTGTTGTGTCGCCGTTTTATTTGTGACAATGGCCCGACACATCCGTCTTCTGCAGGAATCTAATGACTGATAGGAAACAATTTTTTATTTACCTTGATAACTGTGTCATAGTATTGTTCACTGAGAGAAGGTTGAAGCATTACCTCCATTTTCTTGGTGTTGATGATCAAACATCACAAGCTGTAGAAAACCTGTTCAAAATGGCTTGTATATCTTTTGTGGAGCTGGCATTGAGTGTGTGGTCATCAGCTTCTGCTTAAGTATTTGAATGCTTACACCTTCAGTTACCTGAAAGGGACTCATTGGGAGGCATTGAGTTTTTTTTTAGCTATTGGTTATATTAAGTTCTTTTTGGAGAACTGACTTCTTTATATTTGTGTTTCCCCGTATGTACTCCTCAAAGTGGAACGCAGCCTGCTGAGTACCAGTTGTAGCATATGTCCATAGCTTCAGAGGATAATTCCCAGGGGTATTTAAAAAATGGACTTTGTAAATAAGATGTCACGAACCTGTGACCTCTTGAATACAAAGCAAATGGCGTAACTATTCCACAGAGAGCCCCAATTTTCACATTTTATTTTTAAAATATGAGTATCATCAGTGTAACAAATTTTTCTTAGATAATTATTTTGTCTTCTGCATAAACTCTGAGACATCAATTTGAACATGTACGAGAGCAACATTTTAAAAACTTTGGACAAGACAGCTAATTCCACACCCATACTTCCTTATTTGTCTTTTTTGACATACATTGTCACAGTATTTTTGGTCTGTGGGCCATCAATACAATTGCAACAATTTTAATTACATTTGAAACATTGTTAGAGATAAATTTGTGTGTATGCAAGGACAGACTAATATGTCTTGTTCTTCCTGTTCTGTATTTATTGTATTATAACCATTTTGATTTATATTTATTAAAAAAGGCTTTTTAGGCATTGAGAATTGACTTACTGTGCTTGGGTTTCTGTATATGTACTTCACCCCTCAACAGTAATTATGATATGCAGCAAAGATGCAATATTTGTGCCTTTGAGTATATTTACAAAAAATTATATCATTTTTGGCTTTGATTTTTTAAAGTGTTGGGTAACCAATTTCATTCCTAACAATCTTTGGTCACCTCTTACAATGTGCATGACAAGTCATAAGGTTATCATTCTTTGTTCCTATTTACTCGTCATCTTAAAAGGTAAGCTCTCTGCTTCATTAAATGTCTCAGGGTATAGCGGCTGATAGTTCCATTTCTATGTTAGTTCAGTGTTCTTTTTAAAATCTGTGTTAGGTGTTCTCTATGGTCCACACTTATCCTCACTCCCAATTTGCGCATTATCTATACAGACTTATGTTCAGGTATTTCAAAATTCTCTGACGATGAGGATTCGCTGAGAACATTGAGTATGTCTGTTCAGTCTATAGGCTAACCATCTGTTAATGGTGGCAAGGCTAGCTAATTTGTGTGCTCGTTTGTTTCCTTCCACACCTGTATGCTGGGAAAACAAGTTATTTTCTGCAGTGAGGATCAGTTTTTAGCCCTCTTCAATGACCTGGCTGTCAGTGGTTATCTAAGATATTTTGTCTTGTATGTGTGAGCTACTTCTCAATCTGAAGCATATTTGATAAATTCTTCTAATTGATTTTTGTCTTGAAATGTTCTTTAAGATTAAATTGAAGCTACTTCTTTAATGTCCTTATCACAAATTGTACAAAATTGTATGTTAATCTTTATTTCTAGAATAAGATTTTCTCCATGTTCATTCTCAAACTCCTGTAGATTGCAGGATGTGTTCTGGAGAATGGATTGAGGTCTGTAGCTATGATAAAAGCATTTGTGGAACTGATGTGATATTAATCTTTAATCAAGCTACTTTTGGGACATGTTATGGTAACATCCAGAAACGCATACATACAGCAGACAGTAAAATTAGTGACGTCCATGCTGAAATAGTTCTAGCAATGTAATTTCTGAAGGCGGGAAACTGTGCAAATAGACATTAATTGACGAATGATTGTGGTATATGGTGACAATTGTGTAGATGTCATTATTATTAGATGAACAAAGACTGCAAAAGCTGGCAATCCAGCCCCTACAAACCCGCACTGAATTTCAGTTCATTACATTATCCATGGAAGGCTTGGATTTAGGAAAGTGAGTGCAAGATGGGCCTCGCATATGCAAGCACAATTATTCAGCTTGACAATGTTCGCCCATGTACAAGTTGAGACAAACAATGACCCCATGAGTGTCTCAAGTTAAAAATTTACAGTATCTGTATTACTGCCTCAATCAGACAACTTGTGAATTCTTTCTTTTCCCCAAATTGAAAGAACACCTCAAGGGACATTGTTGTACTTCTGACAATGAGCTGCAATGTGTGCCTGTTTGTTGGAAGAGACCTAAGCATGTACAATAACTAATCCGACGCTGAAATTTGAATGTGAACTGGTATGGTAGTGCGTTGAAAAATAATTATACGTCAAGAAAAGAGGACATTTCAAGCTTGCAGAAAATGTACAGCTCATGCATGAATTTTTCATATTATTGAAATTATTGTTAGGAGCAAAACATTTTTCTAGTATTTTTGATACTTATCGAATGTTTTTAAAACACGCTTTACATTATTCACAGCAAAATGTCCAAGGGAACACAAGAAGGAGGGGTGCTCGAGGAAGAAATTTGATATTTACAAACAACAGATTAAGGCAGCAAACTACACAGCAACTGACATTTGCTCAACAGCAGACAGTACCACAGAGTCAACGCTTGAACAAGGTTAGACAGCAAGCTGCACTGCTCAGAGAAAAACAGTTGGCAATTAAAAATCTTCAACAGGCACAGAAAAATGTGCAGACCATTAACATGGCCATACAGAAAACATCAAGGGAGAATGTTGTTAACCAACTGCGAGGCATTAATAGCATCCATGTAAGTTTGTTAATTTACTTCAGATTATTGTACCGTCTTCATTAACATCTTTCAGCAACACTTAACACATTACCTGCTAAGCCTTTTTAATCCAAGTGTTTCTCACAGCCACACCATTTTTTTAGGTATGAGTTTTGCAAGTGATCATTTTAAGAAATCATTAAATAATCTATGAAACTGGCTATTGCTTTTGAACTTTCAGTTGACATTCAGACAAGAATAGGCTTTAAAAAAAGTTGATCTTAAGCAATATTCGCTAAAATTTTCTGGTCACATGAGCAAACCTGAAGATGACAGAGCAGTTAATATGTCTTCCTGAAGGTTTCAGTTACCTAAAAGAAAAGAAACAAAAAGGTCTTTAGCTAATTTCTTATGTGAGTGGGTGGTACATTTTTATTAGCGATACCTTCTAATTACGTGCACGCCACTCATACACGCGTGTTATTGATCATTTTTTTAATGTGATGGTCATTCCAGCTCTGGACTGTTAACCATCACTTCAGCTCTGGACGACGTCAGAGAAATGCTTTTCCATCCAAAGACACATAAATGGATCATATGGAACACAACAGCTAAAAAAAAACATGAGAATCTCACAGTGTCATTGGGTCAAAGTACATGAGCCCATGGACAATTTGATAAACCACCAATCAACCGCATTTTGTTTTCAATAGTGTGTTTAATTTTTGCAATTTAATAACAAAAATGAATTTCTTTTTTTTGAAGACGAGTCAACCTAGAGGCAGGGGTAGAAGGAAATTGTTGACATCATTGACAAGACAAGGGATTCAAGGAAACAATTTGTTAAATAACACACCACCAACAAGGCAGCTATCTAATACATCCGTGACTATAGCCAATCTCTCAGCTATAAGTGCTGTTGCAACTACATCAGGATGGAAGAGAAGACGGTACGTCAACCAGATATGCGATTGGTATTTAACTTTTAGCAAACCAAATTAAATTTACACAATTTTTTTTCCCTGCCACTGAATACTGTTTTGAAAATTTTTATTTTTTAGTGAGTGTTAAAAATAATTAAAAGGTTTCAAAATGATATTTGTACATGTAAATAAAAAATTGAATTTTGCATATATTGGTGTAAGTTTTGTTTGTGTATGTGTGTCACGAAAGATGTGAGAAAGTTGTAAAAACATTTTTTTAAACAAAAAAAATTATATTCTTCTTCATCATCGTATGCTTTTCGGCAGACCCATTGAAAGCATTCCACTGACCGTCCTAAGAATGACTTATAAGGGTGATCTGCATTGTGTCATGTTTTACAGCAAGCTGCGTTATCTGCGCTTTCGACCTGACACATCCGTCTTCAGCCAGCATTTTCTTGGGCTGGGTTGGTATTCCCATATTTTCGATCCCATAACTTGACCAGGCTACAGCAGGGTTGCTGCACTCCTGTTTCCAGACCCACTGCGTGGAAGTGTACTGAGGGTCTTGGCCATCTGTGTTTTGCTGACCCTGATGCTCGACCAGCTATGGAGCGCCGGCCTGTGCACTCCGGTGTGCATGTCATCTCTGGGCCCAAAGAAATCAAAAACAAAAAAATTATACACAAATGACTTATCTTTATATTCTGAAGTGGCAACACCTGTCATATTGTAATTATGTTGTTTTATAACATCGCTCTCTCTCTCTCTCTCTATATATATATATATATATATTTACAGTAGAATCATTCTTTGGAGATAGACCTAGCCATGTTGGTAACATTGTGTTAATATATTAGTTCTATGCCTTTACATGTCGACACCAACATGTTACAACCATATATCTGCTTTGTCTATCTATCTATTTGCTAAACCCTTTATTGCCTTCAGCGTCAGGGGTAGAAGAGTTCTCTGGAGATGGCCCTCGTGTGGTCTGTGTATATTGTGGAGTTTGTCGCCTCTTTTATTTCGGTGGTCCATTGTTTTCGAGGTCAGTCTCTAGGTCTGCCTTCACTGTATCTGTGTAGCATAGCTTGCTGTGGTATGCTGTATGGTGGTAGTCTGCTGATGTGTGCAAATCTGTTGGTTCTTAATATAGTCCAAGATTGGGACGGTGCCGGTTCTTTGTCTAATGTCCTCATTTCTCACTGTCTCTTAGCAATATTCCTAGGGTTCTGCGTAAGCATGCCATTTCAGATGTAACTAGTTTAAATTTGTCTTGTGCTGTCGTTGTCCATGTTTTGCATTGGTAGCACAGCTTTGGCATAATAATCGTTTTGAATAGTGTTATTTTGGTGTTTAAATCTACATTTTTGTTTCTGAAGATTGGTGTCATTTGCCCTAGGGCTTAGTATGCTTTACCACACCTATTGTGTATTTCTTTACTGATCTTGCCATCTGTTGTTATATTACTTCCTAGATTTGTGAATTCTGCTTTGTAAACATGTTATTCACAAGAATTCATAATAATCACAATCCATAATGATTTTACACAAAACCTGATGTTGTGGACGGATCATTCTGATTATAAAATTACAGCTTTCCTAGTCATCATTCTTGCTAATAAAATGGTGGAAAAGGAAGTTTAATCGAATAGCTCGCTAGGATTGGTAGAATTTGGTCACATGAACATTAAACATCATGTTGTTCCCCCGTCACGAAATAAATAACAGTAGCCAGCAGTGTTGCAAACCAGGTAATCAGTTGGCGAATCCATTTGCTGGGAGCATGGTAAAGGCTAAACACTTCTACTGTAGCTTTTTTATTGAGGTGATGTCTGTTTTGTTTGTCTGCATCCCCAGAAATTACAAGTGACGAAGTTCTTATTTCTTATGTGTAACGGGGAAGTTTCCTCAAGAGCTTTCTTACATACCTGGAAGACTCCAATTCTCAGCAGCATGCAATGCTTTGAAAAGAAGCCAACTGCTTAAATGTGGTCTATGTGTTTATGTAGAAAATATGTTCCACTATTGTTTATGCAGACATTAAGTCACATAAAAGAGCTGTTCCGTTTGATGGTTTCAGTCTTGATCACTTTAAACACACAGGAAATGTGTCAGCATGGCTTCAATTTGAAGTGATATCTGGTATACCGTTCATTATTTGACATTTTATGTTGGTCTAAGTTGGTATGTGCTACAGATGTGTAATGCATATAGATAATTTTTATTCTGTATCACAGTGATTTTCACAAGCTGCTTTTACATGTGGCAAAAATTTATTTGTTTTTTATCCCTGTTTGGGTCTCTTTGGTTCATTGAATGGCTATTCTCATTCCCTATCATTTTGCAGGATGTAGTTGGGGGCATAATGCATTACAGCTTGGCTGCGATACCTGTGTACAGCATTTTGGGTTACTTTTACTTACTCTTTTGTCACCTCTTACAACATGCATGGAAGTTCACAGTGTTGCTCTTCTTTTGGCTCCCCAGAAACACACATTGAAGCTTCACATTCTGAAAATTTTTTCACTTTTTCATTTGGCCTGCAGATAGTTTACAATGTTGGGGTAATTTTAATGCTTTTGTGATCTGGATAGTAACCCCTTTTCTGACTTTGCCGGCAACATATTAATTGTGATAGCTTTTCATTCTTTTCTCATTTTCCTTTTCAGATGGAGGAAAAACAACAAGAGTCAAGTGGTCACAAATGCTTTCAACATTCAAGTTGCCAATCAGAAGTATGTAGCTTTTGTTTTACTTATGCTCCTTTCTTTTACTTGTGTTGCCTTTGTTCTTCTTGTGTAAGTATTTGTGGTTCTTGTTTGGAACTTGTGTCTCATTAATCTAAATATCACATCAATAATTAATTTAAATAGTCATGTTTTAGGGTTATAGTTAGTTATGTTTTACATAACTAACTTTAAATAAATTTATAATTAAATTAATAAACGATACACATAAACTGATAAACATAGCCAATTAAATGGGGGGGGGGAAGAGACACAGGTTCCAAAAAAGAGCAGTATTTGATTTACCTATGTTATCTTTGTTCTACTTATGTTGTCTTTTAATTATGTTCTCTTTGTTCTACAATGCTATAATTGTTCTACTTATGTTGTCTTTTTCTACTTGTGTTGTTTTTGTTTTACTTGTGTTGCATTTGTTCTATTTATGTTTTCTTTGTTCTGCTTATGTTGCCTTTTCTATTTATGTTGTATTTGTTCTACAATGTTAGCATTGTTCTACTTTGTTGTCTTTATTCTGCTGATGTTGACTTTTGAGTGCACTGGAACACAATAATATAGATATGTAAAAAGGGTCAGATTCTGGCATTTGTGGGTTTACATATTATGCATTGACATTTCATGTAGGAACAAAATGTGTGCTCTAAATATGATTGCATCATTAACTTTCATTATAAGCACATCTACTAATTTTAATGTCAAGTGATGAAAGAAATCAGATGTTTTCAAATGATTTAGTTCAAACTGCATTCTTAGGGGATGCCTCAAACAATTTGTGTAGAGTATGTTTGGGGTTAGGGACACTGCTATTGCTTTTTTACACCCCAAAGCCAAGCTACGGATCAACAACATCTAAAGATTAGGAAGAAACATATTAGAATAGGAACATGGAATGTTAGAACACTACACCAGTCAGGGAAGCTAGAAAACTTAATACTGGAGGCAGAAGTATTAAATGTAGATACTCTAGGAATAGACTTTAAAAAAATGGATTAATTTTTCACCAGCGTGTTGCCGGCTCAAAAGGGAAACACAGAATAGTAACAATGTGACCTTCCATGCATGTCGTAGAAGTGACTAAGGAAGAGTTGGGAATGGCTGTCCCATCTTATAGTGACTCAGAAGTTATGTTAAAGTCAGATGTGTCAGGACAAAAGCCAAGACATAAACCATGTCACAAGACATTAAGTTCTCTGAAATACACCCAGCTAAACTGCATGAGTTTCAGAACAAACAAAGAGGTATTAATTCCTATCAAGTAAGAATCAGAAAATCCATCACATGGAACATCCATATAATAAATCAATTTTATTTATTATATCGGCATAACAATTTTAAAAAGAAATTAATGTGTACATTGGAATCCCTTTATAACGCATTATTTATAACATATTTCCCTGTATAACAACATTTTTCAAAATCCACAATTATATTTATTCTATATTGTTTGGGCTGTATATAGCAAAGTTCTGTTATTACATACATATTTTGTCAGCCCAGACCAAGTTGTTATAACAGGATTCCACTGTACTAATTACGCATTTTTTAATTGATTTTCTTGTATGTTAAGTATTTATTGGTATCTGTTTCCACCTAGTTTGCAACCTGTAAGAATCCAACAAAGCTCTATCATGAATGAGTTAAAGGTAACTTCAAATGTTGTATTCATAATCTATTTGCGTCATGTATCATGTTTAAGATTAGATTAAAAGTGAATTCTAGATTAACACAATATATCTGATCTACTTCTGAAGATGGAGTCTGTCACATATAGTACAAAAATAAAATACATCATAATAATAATAAAACCGATAGCCCTTCAGGTTTTGTAGGGGTGCCACGCTGGAGACATCAGCACGAAAAGCTAACACCTCTGTACTCAGTCATTCAATCGAGTATAGAAAAATCATGCCCAGACCATTCCTTGTTATCAATCAGAACTTTCTTTGTCCACCTCTTCTACCTTCTTTTGTTCCTTGCAAAATACTTTTAGAAAGTGAGTCATGTCTCGTTACATGTCCATACCAAGCAAGTTCACGCCGTTTCACCACTACCAAAAGTATTTATTGATAATCTGCAAGTTTATAGATCATAGCATACATGTAAATTGTCTGTGTCCGTATTTGACAAATACTATTTGTGCTAAAATGTTGATCTGTCTATATGTTCATATTAGGATGTATTTTTTTTAGTAATTATTTTGCTCATACATTTCTGGGGCCCAAAAAAAGGAAAAACGAATAGCAACACTAACCTATCATGCATATTTCAGAAGACAAATAAATGAGGTGGAGTTGGTTGTCCTACCTCATTGCTCAAAGTGACTCAAGAACCATGCTGAAGTCATATGTGTCTAGACTGAAAGACACAGATAAGCCAAGCTGTAAGCCATGATACAACACATTCTGTTCTCTGAACTACATCCTGCTAACCAGTTGTAGTGTAGAATGAACATGGAAGAAGAAACTGTCACCAATTATCCATGTCAGACTATTTGTTAAGTGTGTTAAATAGCCAAATGTTGTATTTCCTTTTTCAGATGCTGAAACCTGCAGTCACAACCACCTACAAGTTTCAGAAAAGTGTTTTTGCTACACCAGCAGTAAGTGATTGTGCCATCCTTTATATGTTTTAGTTTGTGTTACACCAGTGTTTCTCATCTTCTTGCAGAGTGTGACGGGCTTGTAGTGGATAATTTCATAATGCAAGACATCTATCTCATTGGTTGAAATTCTTAATTGATTTAGTTTAGGTAGTTATTCATGCTAAATCATTAGTCTTGTTGCTGATTTCCTAGCCAAAATAGGAGGACATTGTCTGAAACAACTAGAATTGCCATTTCCAGAAATAGTTAGTTGTCAGATCATTATCATGACTCTCCGGGCACATCCATAGGTGCTCTGACGATCTTATGTTCAGTATGTCCTTCAGCATGTGGTAACTGAATGTTCTAATTCTGTGTTGGTTGATAAATGATAACTGTTCTTCTGATTCCTATATGGTACCCATTTCTAGAAACACCATGCTTCACTCACCCACATCCAGCTGAAGACGGATGTGTTGAGCCATTGGTGCAAATAAAACTGCAACACAATGCATTTCCATTCTCTGGTCTACATTCAACTGGAAATCTTGTAGGACCATTGTCCTGTTACAAGAGAAATCCAGCAGGAGTTTGAGAATGAATGCTGAAGAAGAAACACCCACATGTCCAAGTACAAAAATAAAGTTAATTCTCTTCAGTACAGACTTCGTCAATGACTCCAACCACTGATGGCAGAGATAGCCAGACAGAATATTTCCAGAATTAAGTTTATTAGGAAGTGCTTCATGCAAAAGAAATGAAATTCATCTCAACCATGCAGCCAAAAAATGATCACATCCATAATCAGGGAAGAAAGGAGCATACAATAATTTTATTATATTGAGAACAGGAACATACTTAACCTTTACGACTCTGTGGTTGCAATATTGCTCCTATGAGCACAGGCTACATTGTGCCTGTGGGCGCAATCCCGCTACATACGACATCGCCCGATTCCCGAGTACGGAACTTCACGAAGTAATGATCCCGTGACATATAAAACCCATATATTATATGCGATTTCTTCACGTTTTATTAGATTTTTTAGATCATATTATATTAGTTTTGATATAAAACAATATATATATACAATAAGTATAGGTATTTATGAGGATTTTATCAATGTTTCCACACATTGCTCAAGTATTAGGGTCGTCAAGAAGTTATACGTGCGATTTGAAAATGGCGCTTTGCGATTTTTTTTCTCCGAGTTTTCAACTTCACAAACTTGCTCACAACTGTCATATCATACATACAACAACAACAAATACATGACTATATTCACTATTCACTCCTTTATTTAGATATGCAAAAATTATTTTGATATCTTTTAAAACAAAGAAGTTATCACATTTTCAAAACACCCACCATCAATAACGCAAATTTTCCAAAAAAGAATTCAGGCCCAAGGGGATGTTTCTTAATTTTTAATTGAGGGCCCTAAAGGTTAAAATATATATATATATATATAAAGTTTTGAGGTGAGAACACTTTCTGAGGACAGAAGCTCATTGTACCATACCTCAAAAACACTGGCCACCTGAAACACTGATGGTGTTGCATGCACTACAGCTCTACTTTGGGGCTGCTGATCAAAATATATTTTATTGACAAAATCCATAACAACATACAATTCTGATACAAGACGGAGGAATAAGTCGCTAGACAAGTAAAGGCTGCTGGCATCAAACTTCCCACCATATTAGTATTGTACTTCTGCATTTGCTATCAAATAATCAGCATGAATATTTGTGTAATTTGAGCAGGTGAAAGTGAATTATATTGTGCTGTTAGTTTTAAAGCAGGCATGCGTTATTTGTGCCTTTTGGCCCAGTACATTTTGTTTTCGGCATGTATCATTGTACAATATGGGATTTCATTTCACTTCTCTGTTTTTATTTGATAAAAGAAAAACAACATTTTTGGGCATGTTGTTCTGCTTATCAAAAACTGCATATACATTTGTTCACAATCAAATTAACTAGTCCTAACATTGGCAACTCTGTGTTCTACATTTGCTTAACAGCAACACTGACACCAGACTATATACTTCAAGACTATCCCACTTTGCTGCTCACATGACATGACCCACAAAAGTGTCTACAAGAAAAATTGTGGGGAAATAACAGCGACCTAAAATAAGCTGCTCTGTAAATGACTAATACAGTGGAATCTCATTATAACAACTTGGTCCAGACTGACAAAATATGTATGTGAACAGAAATTTGGTATATACAGTACAAACAATATAGAATAAACATAATTGGGGATTTTGAAAAGTGTTGTTATATGGGGAAATTTGTTATAAAAGAATGTAATACTCACGTGGAAGACAGGTAATGAAGTCCTACTTGATGACGACTAACACACTATCACTGACGGATGTACATGAATAAATATGATACATACAACAAAACAAAACACAGAATATAATCATACAAATGAAAATACACAGGACAAAGTCAACGTTTCGGACCAATAGGCCTTTTTATAGATACGCACATAACATACAAACATAAAAACACCACAAGTGGAAATGAATGCGTGTCCGAGTGAAATATGGAAGTTGGATACCGGAAGGATATGAACAGGAAGTACACAAAGACGATAATACAGGTGAAACGAGAGGAACAAAACGATGTCGTAAATGGCGGCACAAAATGAATAAAAACAACAAAGACCAATCCGACCAGAGGTAAGCAAAAGAGTGGTCGGAATTGAGTCCAAATGGCTTGATGGTACCCAACTCGAAAATTAGATGATTTTCTAGGGCGTACCTAGATCTATCATCTGTAGGTGCAGGATCTGATGGCAGGGACCTGAATGTCAGGGACACCATGGTGGCCACAGCCACAGGAGTGGGTGTTCTGTTTGATAGCATGCAGGTGGTTACAGAAGCGGTCACTCAGCCTAAGGCCAGTCTCACCGATATATTGCTTACCACAGCGTTTACAGTTCTTGTCTGGAAGGTGATAACTGTCTTTTATTTTATTGACATGGCTCAGGACTGACTTTTGTTTTATTCTGAAAAAATGGTTACGGCATGCTTGGTGTCTTTCAAGAATGAAGGCAGTTCCTTGACTAAGGGCTGCAAAATACTGTCGAGGAAGTCAGAGATGCTCTCAGTAGGACAAGAGCAAGCTGAGACAACAGGTCTGCAGGGATTCAATTCCTTGTGTATTTTTGGCAGCATATAGAAGACGGGTCTAAACAGCTTTTATCGATGCAAAGAACCTTGGCAGTGGTGGGAAGGTGGTTGTCCCGGATGAGGGTGTTCACAGTGTTGTTGACCACCTTCTGGTTAGATACCGTCGAGTCTGATGTGCGACCAGTGTAGAAAGAGGGGTTAGAGAGTTGTTGTGACCCTCCTGGAGGTAAAGAACCTTGCGCCACACAACGGCCCCACCCGTATCAGCTGGTTTGAACACAGTATCATCCCGGCGGCGAAGATTCACCAAGCGCGAGATTCGTTGGAGCGTTTGATGCGGCTGTGATGAAATGATTGGATGTCATGGAGGGTGTTCTTGATATAAAGATCAAGATCCTCGGATGCACCAGATTTAGGAGTCCAAGAGTATTTTTCTGTTCATATCGAGAGAACAAATCATCAGTGGCAGATGACTCTTTGCCAAAGAAATGATAATGCAGCCGAAGACGACGATGGTAGCGGTGGATATCCTGAAGAAGCGAATATTGATCATATGCAGGACGGAGAGGGACAAACTTGAGGTCCTTGTTGAGGACAGAAATTTCACTGTCAGAGAGACTCAGGTCAGGAGGAATGCAGACCACCCGGGTATTAGTGGTATTAATGCAAGGCAGAGGTAAATCAGCTACTGCAGTATGACTAGAACGGGGGAAAACAACGTGAGATGTGGAGTGGATGGAATTAAGTTTATTGTGGTGATGATTGCACATAAACTGGTACAACTGTCTATTGAGAACGTGGATAATTCCCCAAATGAGGGAGTAGAGTAGAATGTTGTGGTTAGTAAGGGATTGTAAACGCTGTAACAGTAAGACTTTAGAAGTTTCTAAGTCAGATAAGAGATGAGTATTGTTGGAAGATATAATGCGCATGCGTTGAAATGCGAATTTATCGTCAAGGCGTTGGAGTAACAGCTGCTCTCGCTGATATAAGAAACCCGCAGACGGGTGAAAGTGGCAGGTAAAGCCTTTGGATATAATGTGACGACGACCACACGTGACAAGAAAATGGCGGTGACAAAAGAATTTGGTTTTCTTGAATGTAAAAAAGGCGAGGTCAGTGGCTGTATGACGGATGTCATGCGGTAGAAGGCTGAAGCAAACAATGGCATAGTGCCTAATACTGTTAAAGAAGTGCTGCAGCGAATGCATGATAGTGGAAGATATAGATGAAAATGAAGCTAAACTAAATGCTAAAACAATATATTGCTTTACATGTGAATCCCGAAATGTTATTTACGTGATCATATGTAAACGCTGTGGTAAGCAATATATCGGTGAGACTGGCCTTAGACTGAGTGACAGCTTCTGTAACCACCTGCATGCTATCAAACACAGAACACCCACTCCTGTGGCTAATCACTTCAACGGCGATGTCCACTGTGGTGTCCTTGACATTCAGGTCCCTGCCATCAGTTCCTGCACCACAGATGATAGATCTAGGTACGCCCTAGAAAATCGTCTAATTTTCGAGTTGGGTACCATCAAGCCATTTGGACTCAATTCCGACCACTCTTTTGCTTACCTCTGGGCGGATTGGTCTTATTTGTTTTTATTCATTTTGTGCCGCCATTTACGTCATCATTTTGTTCCTCTCGTTCCACCTGTATTATCGTCTTTGTGTACTTCCTGTTCGTATCCTTCTGGTATCCAACTTCCATATTTCATCCGGACACGCATTCATCTCTACTTGTGGTGTTTGTATGTTATGTGCGTATCTTGAAAAAGGCCTATATGTCCAAAACGTCGACTTTGTCCTGTGTATTGTCATTTGTATGATTATATTCTGTGTTTTATTTTGTTGTATGTACCATATGTATTCATGTACATCCGTCAGTGATAGTGTGTTAGTCGTCATCAAGTAGGACTTCATTACGTCTTGCATGTGAGTATTATTTTCAATTATGTTCTTCTAGCTGTACCACCTTCTATTGATTATAAAAGAATGCACTATAAAGGGATTCCACTGTACTGGACTGAACGAATAATGATTGATCGCAAAATTAGTCCTAAGAATTATGTTCTGACAGCTTCTTCTTCAGCATTCATTCACAGACTACCACCAGATTTCTCTTTTAGCAGACTTATGTTCCTACAAGATTTCCAGCTAGATGTAGTCCAAAGAAGGAAAATGCATTGTCTCAGTTTTGTTTGCGCCAATGGCCCAACACATCCGTATTCGGCTGGGCTCTTGTCAGCTAACTGTATCTAAGCAACATGTCCTATGTACCGAGTAGATCATGGCACATCTGAATCCTAATGGATCTATCTACCCCATATTCACACACACAAGCTAAAGCTAGCTTTATTTTAATCATTGAAAAGTAGAGTAGATGCTATAAAATAAATGATATTTTTAGGCATCTATTAAGTATATATATATATATATATATATATATTGGTTTTTCTTTCTGTTATTTCTGTCTTCATTACTTCAATCTTTTCTATATTTATCTTCATGTTAAAGGTTTGGCATGTTTGATGTAATCTGTGAATTTGTCTTTGTAGTTGCTCTTCTGATGATGCTGCTAGTGATTGGTCATCTGCAAATAGCAATTCGTTTAAGTTATCCTTCAGATTGTTTTCTTCCATTATCTTTGCATATGTATGTTATGAACAATAGTACACATTCCTGTCTTACTCCTGAGTGAATTTGGAAATTATCGGATGTACCTGTACTCGTTCTTACTGCACATTGACTATTAGCATATAAGCTCTAATATAGGCTTATCAGATGTTGGGGAACTCCATATGTCTGTAGTGTTATCCATACTTGTGCTGTATCCACTATAGATAGATATACAGTATTTAATTAATATTTCTACTTCCAGACTGGTGTGAGCCTTAATGACAGATTTTCTGGAACATCTTTTACTGATGGAGACAATGGTGTACCAGATGGAAGGAAAGTCTTCATCTAGAATAAAAGTTTATGCTTGTTGATAAGATCAATTTAATTTTAAGTTACTTCGTAATGGTTTAGAAAGATGAGTATATGACAGTTTCCTTTGGCGGATTATTTTATATTAAGATATTTTTGATTGCTGAAATAGTACTTGAATGATATGATAAATTTAGTTGTCTTAAGTACATTGTGTGATATAAATGCTGGAATATTGTTTTTATTTTGTGTGTAAAAGTTTGAGAGTTATGTGGGATTCTGACTGAGACCTATTGCATTTAACTCATAAGTTAGTTTTCTTACTGAACAGCCATTTCTATCACTTCTAGTGTTCAGCTGACTCCAGCTTTGGATGTTTATGTGGCGTTTTTCTATTAGTCCATTCCGAGCAAGGGGTGCTCTGCACTTATGCTGGACTAACAAATTATCTGGTTCTGGGCTCTTTAAAGAAATTGTCATACTTTGCATAGCTGTTTTATACCTCCTTTGCCATCTAACTATTCTTGTTCTTCTTATACATATTCTATCTCAAGCTCAGATAATTCCCCAGCTTATTGTGCAATGTTCAATTCTCAACTTATTGCAGCACAAAGGTAAACTATTTTCCATGTGATTATTCTATCCCTAATGGTCCAGTAACAAAATGACTGCAATTTCCTGTTTACAGAATGCACCCCCTTTGCGTAACTTTTAGTCTTAACCCTTTCCCTCCCTACTCGCTCACTAAATGTACACTTCGTACCCACTGGGTACTAAACTTCCGTCCACTAACATTGTGAATAGACATGCTAAATTCAGCACTGACGTGATTACTGGTAATGGCGGCTTCCAGTGTATTTTTCCATACGTTTGTAATAGCTATCATATAGGAGTTGTGGTCATCGAATATGACCTTCAAATTTTATAAAAACTTGGTAAGAATGGACCTACTTATGATTCAGATGATAGGCAATATTTTAAATGGAATCTTAGAAAATGTGAATGAATCAGATGTTGAAGGGGAGTAGTACTAGTTAGTAGTGAAAGTGACAACTTTCGACAGTAGGCCTAATGAATGATGTGCTCCTCCCTGCCCCATACATCATAGATCTAGTAATAATTAAGAATAGTCAACACAGCTTATCTATGTCAATATTGATTAATTTCACAGAAATCTTGTCCTGCAGACGCCTCATCCAGATGAATCTGATTATGACTAGGCCTATCTTTCACTATTTCTCGTGAATCAATCTTTGAAGTAGACACAAAACAAACCAATGTGTATACTGGTATCAAAATTTTTGGGAAAACGAGATTCTTTTGGAAACCTGTTTGACCAAATATATAGGGCTATCTTTATGTGAACTGGGCTTATATGTTTGGAGTAGTTAAGTTACAGAATGATGTAAACTGATTTCATTTGAACATTTATCAGCAAATATTTTGACACAAGTAAATGAACATGACAAGAAACTGGTGCTCTTTTTTTTTTCCCCTCTCTCCCATGTTACATGACAAGTAAACTTGTCTTACATGACATTAACAAAGATATGTTCACATATCAGTACCTCTTCCATTTATCTGAACTAAATTTAATTTATCTGAACTTCCATTTAATTGAACTTTGAATCACAGTAATTTATTGTAAATTGTATTTTTTAAATTAATTTTCTTGCACTCACCTCTTATTTTTGTATGGAATTATTCCCCTTGCCCTGGGTGTGAAGTCCAGAGTTTTTTTTAGCTTGCTGCTGTTTAGCCATTGGCGCAAATAAAACTGTAACACAACACATCTCTGTTCTACATCCTGCTGTAAATCTAGCAGGACTATTATCATGCTAAAAGAGATCCAGCGGGAGTTTGAGAATGAGCAGTTAAAAAAAAATAATGTCCAATGTAAATCCTAAATGTTCATATATGAACACATTCCCTGCCGATAAAAATTGTATGATCACAATGTTTTCCCCCAAGAACTGAGTGCCTTGATTGTATAGTCTGTGTATTGTGTTTTTTTTTCTTTAAAAGGTTAGATTAATGTATTGTTCTTGTTTGTTCTAAGTTGGCAGTATGTACTATTTGGGATTTAGAGATCAACCAAACATTTTTTTACTAGTGATTTTGTAGACAATATTCACACACAGTAGCTTGCCATTGCTTTCTGAACTGTCTGGATTCACAACTGCCTGCTACAGAAATTGAACCCAATACCTTGGCTGTCTGAGATGCACTCAGTACCTCCACCACAGATCTGGACTTGTTTCACACAAAAAGCAACATACCTGAATAACCTTACTGTTCAGATGTAGTCCATTGGTCATAAATCTTACCATGATGTCTCCTGTAGTGAATGAGATTCAAGTGATTTGCCCATTGATATTCGTTTATATGTAACTTCTTGCACAATTTGAGCGTAATGCAACTATCATTTGTTCAAGTAAAAATATGTTGCTGTCTTACACAAAGAAGCAATATTACTTCATATCTATGTTGTTCAGTGTACTCCATTAGTCAAATATTTGTCCATGTCTCCTGCAATCTTCTTCTGCTTTCATTCTCAAATTCCTGCAAATAAACAGGATGTACTTGAAAGAAGGAAATGCATTGTGTCATAGTTTATAGATTTGCTGTGATATCTGCGCCTTTCAGTCTGACACATCCGACTTCAGCACAGGCTTCTGTAGTGAATAGGGTTCAAGAGATCTGTCACACGCACCATTATTTTATAAATAACTGCATGCACTGGCAATGAAATCAGGACTTGGCTTGAAACAGCCATGGCTGCTTTAAATGTCCCAATTGAACTCCATATATGCCGAAATCGGCTGTGCTGAGCCTATAACGGTGGCACAGCATAACTACACTCCCATGCTACATCTTCTTGTTGATTTTTATGGAGCAAGAAGGAAAAGAAAAACTCCATATAGAAAAACAGAATAAGTGCAGTAGTGAAGATCAGCTTATGTAAATCTCTAATAATACCTATACATGTTCTTTTGTATGGATGTGTGAGTTGAACATTTACAACGAACATAGACAGAAATCTGCAGAAGACAGATGTATTGGGCCATTGGCGCAAATAAAACGGCGACAACGCATTTCCGTTTTCTGGATTACATCCTGCTAGAAATCTAGTTGGACTATTGTCTGCTCCAAGAGATCCAGTGGGTGCTTGAGAATGATCGTTGAAGAAAAAGAAGACAGAAATAACACTGACGTTTGAAAACAAATTTTACAGACAAATATTGCACATCAATTATCTATTGTCTTTTCTCTGCTAATGCTGTAAGACGCAGGATTGAATGACGATCAGTTTTCAAGCTATGGCACGTTTGGTCACTTGATATGCAGTAATATTATGGCTTCTTAGAATATCTGCAACTCCTTCAATCCAACTTCTTTTTCACGACCACCTTCTCCCCCCCCCCCCCCCCCCCCTATTTGTATCTTGCTGTTTCCATTTTCATGTTGTATGCTTTTGTTGCTGGCCAATAAGGATTCATTCTCATTAAGTGCCCAAAATATAAAGAACATAAAACCAATTTATATTTAATTAAGAACACAAAATAAATGCTCTTGCAGATCAACAAGGACACTTAGCATGGTGAAATGTTGCACACTTGCATGGTTTGGGTACATGACTGTCCTGTAGGGGACAGTTGAGTGTGGAAGAAGAAAAGAACAAATGAAAAGTATGCATTGATAATACTAAAGAATGGACAGTATTAAGATGATCAAACAAATAATTCCTGCTGAAGATGGATGTGTTGGGCCATTGGTGCAAATAAAATGGAGACGCAATGTATTTCCATTCTCTAGACTACATCCTGCTGGAAATCTAGCAGCATCATAGTCCTGCTACAAGAAGATCCAGCGGGAATTTGAGAATGAACGCTGAAGAAGAACAAAGAATGGAGGCATATAGGATTTATGTGTTGATGTTTCTAAAGTGGAGTCTCTACAAATCTGAGGGGTTATGGGCTTGATGATGATACTGTATGCACAATTTGAGAATATTCTAATTATCATTGGTTGGTTGATCATCCAGAGTTCCATGGGCTCATGTCCTTTGACCCAAACTAATTATCATTAAAAATAAATTTTTTTATTTTGGTATACCTGATTATGCTGAATATTTGTTGTTGTCATCAGACCATGTAATTGTAATTGAGGATATGAGATTCTTGCATTATCAGTATTGTGACACTGACTGGCCATAAAAATGAAGAACTAAATGAGCTTGTTTATTTTGATCTGATGAATTAAAACATTTCAGCAGTTGATTCAGTGTTCAGGAGCTTGAAAAGGTTTTGTTAGTGTCAAGTTGTATTACAAAAAAGTGTGTCTGTTGTATGTTGAAAGAGAGAAAAACGCAAAAGACAGATGTGTCTGGCCATTTGCACAAATAAAAGGGCAACAATTCATTTCCATTCTCTGGACTACATCCTGCTGGAAATCTAGTAGACCAACTCTGCTACAAGAGAGATCCAGTAGGAATATGAGAATAACGTAAAAGAAGAGAAAAAGAGGCAGACAGTGGACACAGGATATCAAGTACTTTTTAAAAACCACAATGGAAGAAGCATTGCAGTTGCACAGAAATGAGAGGTTTACAAAGTGGCAGTGAGGACA